>CM075438.1:1129828-1729828 GCA_037832385.1 Rhizophora apiculata | reverse complement strand
TAAGAGAGCAGGGGAGATTAAAATTCTCAAAATATTCTTGCGCCCGCTAATCATCTATACTGTACATGTACTGAATTGACCCTTTCTTTTGGGATTAGAAATTAGAGTGACCCTCCGGAAGTGGGAGGTAACTGTTAATATTTTCTGCAACTCCTCTTGTTGAAGCTGAAAATGTAATCTAGACAACAATGATGGCTTTAACAAATGAGTTGGTATCCGGACAAAGACTATACACAGTTAATGCAACAAAAAAAAAATTATTAAAATCTAATTAAATTATGAAACCAATACATTAAATCAATTATTATGACAAAGGTATGAGATGCAATTAAGGAATGTGATGCCAATGGATTTCATGCAGGATTTCTTTGTGAATGGTAGATTATGTCAGTCTCTTACCTCTACTTTTTTGGTCCTTATACTGAAGGTGGTAAGTGAAAAAAGAAGATGAACACTCTAGGTAACTGAAGGTGGTTGTAAAATAGCTCATTTATGGTTGATGAGTTTGTTTTTTTTTTTTTTCTGAATTGTGACTTATGATGAGGAAGGAGAGGGAGAGGGAGAGGGAGAGGGAGTAATAGGTAAACATAGGAACTAGCTAGTCAACCATAATTGTCTACTAAACATAACATATACATTATAGGCAGTGTAAAATGGCAAGTCTGGTCTTGTAGGAATAGATGGAGTTTTATAAGATCACAAGGACACTTTCTTATATGCTTTCTCATGTTTGTAGGTTCTCTAAATTCCAATGATGCATTGAGTTAATATCATTGACATAAGCTCTTAAGGGTTGTAGTCTAATTATTGAATTTGATTCTTCTAATCCAATATCTTAGATGACTGACATTGCTTTTAGACCATGGAGGTTAAAAGGTATAGTTTTTATAATTAAGGGACTCCTTTGCTTTTTTCCTTGCTTGTACAGATATATAAATTATTAGTGTAGCTAACTCCATTACTAAATTGTAACTAAAAGAATTGACTTTGTAGCTTGGTTTTGAGGGATTTCATGTAATCTCTTATGTTCAAAGGGCTTCATAGGTTACTCTCACTTAAGTCCTATTTCTATATGCAACTTGACAAGGATGGATATATAAAAGGAAGATTTTGGATAACTAAGAGAATCATTACATCGATTGTTCCTAATAAAGAAAGCTATTTATGTAATTTATGTTCAACCATTGCCATGTCATTCTCACCAAATGATATTCATGAGTCATGAGCAAATTGCCATAATTTTTTGCTTTACCCTTTTTATATATGCATGGCAACTAGACCATAGGCTTTCCATATTCTAAAGTTATTTACGACCATTGGAGATTTATCTAATTGAAAGTTCAGTCTAATTTATTGTTAAAATAACTTCATTATGGCATGGATGCTACAAGCAGAAGTCATAGAAACTTCTTGTGCATTAAAATACTATTTTTTAAAGATTCACTAGGCCATAAACTATATATCTTGGTATAACCACTTAATCACATATACATTTGTTCTAAGATTAAAAGATTTATTAAACTAATTCATCAGAAAAAATGTAAAAAAACTAATGACATTTCCAATGGTTTGATGTTTTTGGAATTGTTTTCGGGTCAATCAATACTCAATGTGAAATTTAAAGAGTGACAAGAAAATCGAAAATGTGGCAAAATTGTAGCAAAATTACTCATTTAAGTTACATACAATTTATTTTTCACTGCAGACATCCTATTGGCTCCATCCAATGTGGCTCCACTATGCACTAATTACAACATCGTTTTGATTCTTTTATAAGAGTCACATGTGCATAGAGGCTAAGGCCAATTATAACATATATACCAGTTGATTGTGTTTTATCTTTTTTATTTTGAAAAGTCAAATTCAAATTATATTAAGGGACAAAAAAATGAGCAATTGTATAAGAGTCAAGATAGATAGCCAATAAAAAAAATAAAATAAACATACAAATCAATAAATGAGAATGAGATTAGATTGTTTAGTAGTTGTTTGTCTCGCTACATCGTCTCCTGTAAAATTACAAGTCTTGCTTTTATGCTTGAAGCACCAAGAAGTACATTAATCGATAATGTCTAAAGTCTTTAAAAAAATTGCTTATACTTCCGTGGTCATAACACTTTTTGGTTCCATTAAGTGAGGGCAATAAAAGAATCAGACTCTACAGTGAAAGACATGTGTTGAACTTTATCATTGGATGATGTCAGCTCAATGGCCTTGAGGACTGCAAGCATCTCTGCATGGTTAGAATTAATAACTCTTTTGAGCAAAAGAATATGCATATGAAATTGCCCATGTGAGTCTTTAAGGACACCCCCAATGCCCCCAGGTCCTGGCTTCCCCAATGCTGAGCCATCAACATTCCATTTGAGAGTAAAGTTCAGAAACAACCCAAGTCTACAACTGTGAAGAAAGATTTAGTGTGACCCAAAGTTTCAAAGCATCAGCACCTAGGAGTTGTTGACCTTCTACAGGTTAGTTGCCATCCTGACACTCAAGCCAAAGATTCAATTTCACCATAATTACATCACACATTGTATCCCATTTTGGATCTTGATTTGGGAAGATCATCTTGTTTCCTCGTAGCCAGCTTGTCCATGTCACAGTAAAAAAATGAGTAGTCCATATATGACAAATGATTTTTCCCATAAATCATATAGACAAGCAAAACATACAAATCCTGGAAATTAGAAGGCACCCACCACTGAAATCCTCATCTATGCTTTTGTAGTAAAAGCTCCATTGGATTCAATTTCTAGATCATCAAGTCTTCCTCATCATAACAAGAGGCACTATAATTTAGAGAGTTAAGCAACTCAAACTGCAATTAGTATTCACAATCAGTCAATGGAATGACTTTGTGAAAGGTCATGGTGCCCCTGCTTTGCTACAGAAAACTCTTGCAACCAACTTTCCCACCAAGTATTAGTTATGTTAGTTTTGGTAGTTGAAGAAACTTGCTCCAGAAGCTTTCTAGCAACCCTTTTTTGTTTAATTTAAATTCAAAGTATTTTGAATTTAAACCAATGTACCATCATGTAACTTATGTTTAAATTCAAATTATGAAATTTGAATTTGTAACAAATCTAGTTTTGTAAACCTTCTGGTATATATTGAAATAAAAACTGGAAAACAATAAGGCTTTTGCACATATCCAACCTTTGTTTATCCCTGCCTTGATCCATCTCTTTGATTATCCTTCATCTCCTTCTACTGCAAGTAACCACAAATCATCACTATTTATCCAACAATTTGGTATCAGAGCCAGCAGTATCGGTGGGCCTTGAAAGCAAACCAGTGAGAAGGAAAGAAAAGAGAATCAGTTAGTTATTGTGTGAAAAAAAAAAAAAAAAAGAAAATTGAGAGAACCTTACACAAAACCAAAATCATAGTGCTGCAACATGGCTTCCTCTAATTTTTGTCCACTCCCACCTCCAAAGTTCACTGGGGAAAACTATCCTCAGTGGATAGTAATGATGAGAGCCTACCTTAGAGCATTTGATTTATGGGAAGTCACTAAAAAAGGTGTAAAGCCACCCCCTTACTTGCTAATCCCTTGATAACAACCAAGTTTTGCATAATATTTTGCCTCATACCTAATATTTTATGCATGGTTGATAATTTAGATGATGTAAATTGATTGGCTTCTCACTTAGTTGTCCATATGCCTAATTATCAGAAAAATCTAGTAAATTTCAGTTTTTGGTGTAGTTTACGTACTTTGACTATTTCTTAGGTTGCAAGAGGTTTCTTTTAACAAAACCAATTTCTATGGATAGCTAAGAGACTAAGCTATGACTTCTATAAAGAAACCACGTGCAAATTCTGAACCAACTGGACAAGACAAAATATTGAACTTTGATCAAGAGAGGGGCATTGGACAAAGCAGATCAACCGTGCACTGCTTAGTTTTTCGGCCATATCCCATAAACAGGAAGGAGTTTAGCTACCAAATTTGAGTCCTTGGAAAGCTAACTCGAGGAGATACAACTCTCATAAGGGAAACAAAAGAAGATATGGTCATCTCAATGGAGTTATGCACAGGTAAAGTTCAGCAAGCCTCCATGGAGCTAGAAACTGGGCTAATTTGTATGTTTTGGGCCATGATACTCCACCATCTGAATTCAAGGCCTGGAATCATGTCCAAACCACTTGGGATTAATTTCCAAGTCAAGGAATAATCCATTCTAGAGAGTGGGAAGAGTTTCAATGCAAGCATGAATGGCCAAAGGAGCATTAAGTGCAAGGACAATGAAGAGGCAAGCATGAACGGCCAAAGGAGCATTAAGTGCAAGGATCATAAAGAGGTGGTGAATGAACATAGAAAATGGATGGTCATAGGCTAAAAAGGGGGGGAGGATAGACAGAAACAACTCATTTTTCTCATTTTTGCATTTCTCTTTCCTTTATTTTATGATTGTGTAAATCATTTTAACTTTAGGGTTCTTGAACTCATGTACCTAGAAATCATGTTCTATCATTGAATGAATGCATTTTGTTTTTCTCATTCTACCCATATTCTCATTTGGTCACTTAATGAGATTCCTTAGGTAATAACATTGATTGGTTTTGGGTGAGTTAGATTGAATCTAAGTGATCGTCTAAAGATTTTAGGGAGTGCAAAGTCATCTAGTGTGAGATCTTGACTCGAATTAGAGCTAACCAACTAGACATACATTCCTATATCCTTAGGAATCAAGGATAGGTCATTAAGGTTCAAGAATTACTAGAGTAAGTCTCATATCATATAGTCTAAAAAAATTCGTCGATTCATTGGGAGACAACTAGGGTCATGCCAGGCCACCCTAAGAATTAATTTGACCAACGTAACAATTGAATTTGTCAAATTTTGGCACCATTGCCACGAAACCAAGGTATGTTTATGACCTTTTCTTATTTATTTGTAAATAATTAACCACTTTTGTAGGTGTCTTACTGCTAATCATGACTAAAGAAATGAGGAGAAGAACATCAATTTCAAGATAGGATAATTCATCTCAACTGGTTTTTTTTTCTTCCTTAGCTACCTCACGTGGCTTTCTCCTAATGTCCAACAAGCATAAGTTCTCTTTTAACTCTCCTTTTTCACTTTTTACTCATTAATGTTATTTGATTCATGTTTATTTTAGTTTATTCTCTGGTTATACTATTGATTTAACTTCAATTTGTCTATTTATTTAAGTTTTGATCAGTGTTGGTTATATTTTGCTAGTTTTGTTGCCATCCCTTCCAGCTTTGCCTTATTTCATTTTTTTTAGTTGATGTTTATTCCATTTTTAGATTGGCTTCACTGCTTTTTACTGCTTAAGGTTGTTCTAATCAGTTGCATTTCTTGGTTGTTTGCTCTTATTTTGTTTAGCTCTATTTTATCCTTATTTCAACTTTATTTTGCATGGTTTGCATAGTGTATGACTAAGTCGTCTACCAATTTATTATTTAATTTTGACCCAAAAATAAAATAAACATTAAGTATACGTCATAGGATTGCACGATCATCATCAGTTCCACCCACTTTATCTTTCTCTAGATTCATTAAAGAAAAATATCAAGAACTAGAGCTAGCCAAGGATAAAAACATAGCTGGGAATAATGGAAATAATAATCAAACTTTAAAAAAGCTAGTAGTACCCGATATCAATTACCAACCTCTGTGTATTCAGTATCCAAGTGTTGAAGCTAACTTTGAACTTAAATCTAGTCTCATTCATTTGTTGCCTAAATATCATGGCCTTACAAGTGAAGATCCCTAAAAACATCTCAAGGAATTTCATACTGTCTGTTTGATAATGAGACCGCAAGGAATCTCTGAGGACCATGTCAAGATCCAAGCATTTCCATTTTCTTTGGAGGGAGCTGCAAAAGATTAGCTTTATTATCTCCATCCTGCAGCCATTCGAAGTTGGAATGACATGAAAAAGGCCTTCATCAAAAAGTTCTTTCTTGCCTCATGTATTGTTGTCATCAGAAAAGAGATTTATTGGATTTGACAGTTTAATGGTGAGACCTTTTATGAATACTGGAATCGATTTAATAAGTTATGTGTGTAAAAGTACCAGGATCCTCACATTTTTGTAGTAAAGGCTGTATAAGAGCTGATACATTTTATCCCATGCTAACCTTCTCCCTTCCTTGGAGACTTTGCTTATTTGTGCACAATTCTTTCAAAAACTTAGCATACCTCAACACTTGCTTGATTGCATCAAGAAGCGGAATGTTAACTTTCACCTTTCAGAACATCTCTAAAACTTCCTTATCCTTGTCTGGTATGTCATCCTTTTTCTTAAACTTCATTCTCTGAGGAATTGGGAGTGGCTCAATGGATTGGTCAACTATCTCCTTTCCCTTGGTGGTTTGATCTTCCTAGCTTGTCTAGGTCTTGGTTAGGTTCAAAGTAGATAATTATTTTTCATCCTTCTCCTTCACTGGTCTTGGTTGCTCGTCCAACACCTTTCTAGATCTTAATTCAATGGCATTTACACCCCCCTTTAGATTGGGAATGGATTGGCTCGACAATTGCCAGGAGACTTGCTATTAAAGTGCATTCATCGAAATGGCTAGTTGAGTCATTTGTGACTCGCAGATCTTAGATGGTTGAGCTAGTTTTCTACTGGAATTGAATATTTTGATCAGCCAGCTGCGTGGTGCGAGTTGTTAGCTTCTTCATCATATCCTCTAAAGATGACTTGAACCTCAGTAAAGGTGGTTGATGTGTCTGGCCATGTGGTTGTTGTTGGTGCTAACCTTAGCCAAATCTCCAAGGTGGCTATCTTGGTTGAACTTTCCTATAAGTCCTTATACAGCCTTTACTAGATGTACATTCCTATATCCTTAGGAATCAAGGATAGGTTATCAAGGTTCAAGAATTACTAGAGTTAGTCTCATATCATATAGTTTAAAAAAATACATTGGTTCATTGGGAAACCACTAAGGTCATGCCATTAACTATAAGCCTTCAGGTCATCCTAAGAATTAATTTGACTGATGCGACAGTCGAATTTGTCATCCCTCTTTTGCATAAATCAAACTCCATAGCGAACAAACAGCCAAACAATACAAGGCACTGACTTGTATTCATTCAGTTGTGTCTAAGACCATATTCAACAGAATCATGGCCTATGAAACAGCCAAAGATGCATGGGACAAGTTGAAGGAGGAGTTTTCTGGTAGTGAGAGAACCAGAAACGTGCAACTCCTTAATCTTAAAAGAGAATTTGAACTTTTAAGAATAAAAGATATAGACACCATCAAGGAGTATAGGGATAAGCTTCTTAAGTTGGTTAATTAAATTAGGGTCTTAAGAGAATACTTCCCTAATAGAAATATTGTGCAAAAAGTATTAGTGAACATTCCAAAGAGGTTTAAGGCAAAGATCTCCTCTCTAGAAGACTCAACACCATAAGTCTCCCAAAGTTGCATAATTCTTTTCAAGCTTAGGAGCAAAGAAGGCTTTTAAGGCAAGAAGAGAATATTGAAGGAGTTTTTTCCATGAAGCAACAACTCAAGTCTCAAATTAAGAAGAGGTAGCAAAGTAAGCAAGATAAAAAGTCAGAGGGCAAGTTTAAAGGTAGAAACCAATATCCACCATGTGATTATTGTAAAAAGACTAATTATATGTCTAGATATTGTTGGAAGAGACCTGATCTAGTATGCAAAATATGCAACAAAAAAGGGCATGCTGAGAGGATCTGCTGGCATAAAGGGAAGCAACAGCAACAGGAAGCATAGAAACCTCAACAAGCACAAGTAGTTGACAAGGAGCAGATGCTGGAGGAGCAGTTATTTGTTGTAGCAGCCAACTCCAACAGCAAGAGTAATTGCACATGGCTTGTTGACAGTGGTTGTACAAACCACATGTCACCTGATTTACAACTTTTCAAAAGACTTGATAGGTCTTTTATAGCCAAGGTGAAAATTGGCAATGGTGACATAATACCAGTAGAAGGAAAAGGCTATGCTGCCATCCACACAAATGCAAGTATCAAATTCATACCTGATGTTCTATATGTGCCTAAAGTTAGTTACAACTTGCTCAGTGTAGGGCAATTTTTGGAAAGAGGATATAGCTTAGTCTTCAAGGACAAGGCTTGCCTTAATTCAAATGCTAAAGGTATCTTCCTAATTAAGGTACCTATGCAAGGCAAAACCTTCCAATTGGAAGCAGGTAAGGTGCAACACCATGCATTGCCTACACAAACACAAGACACTGTGCTTTGGTATAAAAGGTTAGGTCACATCAATTTTATTGGCTTGAAAAGGATGCAAAGAAAGGGGCTAGTGCACGGTTTACCCGAGGTAGCAGAATTCAAGTATAGTTGTGAGACTTGTCAGCTTGGTAAACAAACAAGGTTGCCATTCTCATATGGAACATCATCTAGAGCAAGTGAGAAGTTACAGCTCCTTCACAATGATCTTTGTGGCCCTATGGATCATGAATCCATAAAAGGCCGCAAGTATTATGTCATCTTCATAGATGACTTGACCAAGTTTACCTGGATTTTCTTTCTCAAGCAAAAGTCTAAAGTCCCAAATGTCTTCAATTAGTTTAAGGCTTGGATTAAGAAGCAATCTAGCTTCCAAATCAAGGTCATCAGGTCAGATAATGGCCTAGAATATACATCTGAATCATTTAGGCAGATCTGTAGAAATGTAGGGATTCAGCAACAGCTCACAGCACCTTACTCACTCTAACAAAATGGAGTGAGTGAGAGGAAGAACAGATTTATCGTAGCCATGACTAGATGCTTGTTAACAAAGAAGGGACTTCCTAATGTTTTTTGGCTAGAGGTAGCAACCACTTCAATGTATTTGTTGAATAGGCTGCCCATAAAGGCCCTTGCTGATTCCATACTTTATGAGTGTTGGTTTGGCACCAAACCTTTGTTGTCACATCTTAAGGTGTTTAGAAGCTTGTGTTATGCACATGTGCCTCAAGCAAAGAGAGGCAAGCTGGATCTTAGAGCTTCAATAGTTGTATTTATTGGCTATACAAATATAACACACATTTATAAGGTTTATGACCCTATCTCTAACAAAGTCTCGGTAAGTAGAGACTTGAAATTTGACAAAGTCATAAGATGGAATTAGGAAAAGGAAACTGTTGAGGTTGATGAGAGCTCACACTCAAGTTTTAATCAACCTATGTCATCCACACACTAGCAGTCTGACTCCTCAAAAGAAGAAGAAAACTGTTAACAACTCACCAGTCAGGGGCACTAGATATCTTACTAATATCTATGAGAGATCCAATGTAGCTCTTAAAGAACCAGTAAGCCATAATAAAGTATCAAAATTTCTAGGTTGGCAAGCTACAATGCAAGAAGAGTTCCAAGCTTTGGAGAAAAACAGCACATGGATTCTAATACCAAAGCCACATGACAGAAAAGTCATAAGAGCAAAATGGATTTATAAAGTGAAATTGGATGCAGATGAAAGCCTACACAAGCTCAAGGCTAGATTAGTTGCTAAGGGTTTCTCATAGCAAGATGGAGTGGACTACACAAATACCTTTGCACCTGTGGCTAGGATGGATACCATCAAGCTTCTTTTAACTGTTGCAGTTTGTAACCAATGGGTCAAATGGATGTCAAGTTTACCTTTCTAAATGACTTGTTGCAGGAAGAAATTTTTCTAGGACAGCCATTTGATTTCACCATTCATGGAGAAGAAGACAAAGTATACTTGCTTAAGAAAGCACTATATGGGTTGAAGCAAGCTCCTAGAGCCTAGTATAGCAAGATACACACATACTTACTCAAGCTTGGCTTCATAAGGAGTGTTTTTAAAGCAACACTTTATGTTAAAATAGAAAATGCTCATGTTCTTTACATCTCCCTCTATGTTGATGATCTTATGATCATTAGTGACAATATTATACTGGTTTGTCAAGTTAAAGTAGAAATGAAAAAATAATTTGAAATGACAAATTTAGGGAAGATGAAATATTTCTTGGGCTTACAAATCCATCAATCTCAGAAATGCATTTTTGTTTCTCAAGCTAAATAGGCAAGTCATATTCTACAAAAGTTTCACATGCAACATTGCAGGATGACAACAACTTGATTAGCTCAAGAAATCAAGTTGTAGAAAGAGGATGGCTCACCCAAGATTGATGTAAGAGAATTTAGAAGTGTCATTGGATGTCTCTTGTATCTTTCAGCTCCTAGACCAGATATTATGTTTTAAGTAAGTGTATTATCTAGATTCATGCAAAGCTCCTCTGAGTTGCATTATAAAGCTGCAAAAAGAGTGCTCAGGTACATCAAAGGCTCTGTTCAATTTGGAATCATGTTCAAAAGTGCAGCAAACATGAAATTAGAAGGTTATACAAATAATGATTGGGTTGAATCAAGTGAGGGCATGAAAAGCACTTCAGGGTATGCATTCACCCTTGGTTCAGTTGTTTTCTGCTGGAGCACAGGGAAACAAACTACTGTGGCTCAATCCGTAGCTAAAGTAGAATACATAGCTTTACCTCAGTTATGAATCAAGCCATATGGTTCAGGAAAATTATGGCAGGCTTAAAGCTGGAGTAAGGAGGCCACCATCATTCACTATGACAATCAAGCAACCATTGGTATATCAGAGAATCCAGTAATGCATGGCAAAACTAAGCATTTCAACATCAAGCTTCATTTTATCAAGGATATGCAAGATAGTCAAAAAGTGGAACTGAGTTTTTGTCCTTCCAAAGATCAGCTTGCTAATATCCTAACCAAAGGATTGCAAAAAGATAGATTTACTAAATTATGGATGAAATTGGGAATACAAAGCAGCAGCACCAAGGAGGACTGAAAGGTCATGGTGCCCCCGCTTTGCTGTAGCAAACTTTTGCAACCAACTTTCTTGCCAAGTATTAGTTATGTTGGTTTTGATAGTTGAAGAAACTTGCTCCAGAAGCTTTCTAGTAAGCATTTCCAGCAACCTTTTTTTTGTTTAATTTAAATTCAAAATATTTTGAATTTAAACCAATGTACCATCATACAACTTGTGTTTAAATTCAAATTATGAAATTTGAATTTGTAAAAAATCTAATTTTGTAAACCTTCTGGTATATATTGAAATAGAAGCCAGAAAAGTAAGGATTTTGTACATATCCATTTCAATGCTAAACATTTCTCTGATTCACCTTCATCTCCTTCTACTGCAAGTAACTACAAATCATCACTATCTATCCAACACTCTGCCCATTGTGGAAACCCTCCCAGTGGACCCAATTTTGTCATCTCCCCTTGATCCAAAAGCAAAAGTGCAAAGCGGTGACATTTCCAACATTGTGGCTCCTTTAGGTTAAGGTTAATGTTTTTGGTGAATATTTTACATGTCAAATTGGAAGTCTTAAGTTTAATTGTCATAAGATTTACACAAGAGTATAAAATCTATATAGAATTTCAGGAGGGAATCCCATGGGAATTGGGTTCAGCAGTTTAATGCTAAACATTAATCTTAGAGATGTAAGGTTCAAGTCTTAAGAGGAAGAGTGTGAGACTTTTGAGAAAATGAGAAAGTTGTTTTTGTTGCGTAACTCCTAGTTATGTGGGCTTGATGAGTTAAGAGAAAAAAATACCTTAACTACATAAACAATTTATAGTAGATGAAGAGAATGCTAACTAAATGTGAAAAAGTTCAGTGTAATGTCAAGTGCCAATTATAAAATCTTACCCCATAAACAATTTATAGGAGATCAAGAGAATACTAATTAAACATGAAAAAGGTTAGTGCAATATCAAGGGCTAATCATAAAACCTTACCCCACAAACCTATGCTTTATAATTCAAGCTTTTAAATAATCAATGAATGATTAACCTTATAAATGAAAAAATGTTCCCCGTCAATCATCTTATCTAGGTTTGATGCAAGGTTGAGTGCTAATTACACAATTATTAAGCCTTCAAATGCATGCTTCAGAATTCAGATTGTTAAATCTCCATGTTCATGAGTCATGACTCTCTACTATCTGGTGCTCATATCTTGTCACTAAAATCAGTATATGAATGTTTATCATTCGTAAAAACAATAATAATAAAAATAAATATTTTTTTCACTTATTAATTTTTAGAAATGTGATTCTTCTGGAGAGATATAAAATGGGAAAAGTATTCCACTGACTTGGCATTAAAGCCATTTAAGGTTACCATCCGAATAACAGCCCTTCAATGAGAAATCAGGGAAAGTAGCATCTCAATTAGATATACTTACAGATTTTTGAATGGAACAAGTCCAATATCAAACACCATACTTTGTTAACCAAAGATTTGATGATGCCTAGCAAATTAGTCAGCACAATATTTTCTTGACAAAAGCCCCCTACTTCAATTAGTAGTTAGGTCTTTACTTGCTAATGCAAAAATTTTGACATGACCATATCTAACTATAACCATATTTTGGACAAGGTATGTGAACTTCATAATCGGACTGTTTTAAGCATATCCAAACATGACTTCAAAACTATTGCTCTTCCTATGACGTAAAAGATGCATTCCACAACCACTAATTCACTGCAGGGTTACGACAATGATTTTGCGGTAATGATTATAAATCGCTATGTAAAACCCTTAATATAACAGGAATAACCATTTGCATAAATTTATTGTAGTAATAGTTGATTTTATACAACAATTATGAGGTAATAGTTCAAAATCGCTACATTTTCTAGAGAAAAGACAACAATTATAAATGTTTAAATAGTAATTTTTAATCACTACTAATATTTTTTTTTTTTTGTCAAAAAGCAATAAGACAACAGTTTAAAATTGTTACCTAATCTTTTTTTTTTTGAAAAAAAATAAGAGGCTAAGTTAGTAGTTGTAAACTACTGCCACTTTTTTAAAAGGAATATAGTAGTAGTATGGAACAGGTGGTTATCATTCTTTTTTTTTTTTTTGAAAAAAAAAGGTCTAAGGTAACAGTTTTAAAACAAACTTTAAATTGTCATGACTTTGGATACTATTTCTCTTAAACAAACACGTATATATACATTGTTTAATTGCAGGGATGAAGAGGTCAAGAGATATATCAAGCTAAATCAAATTTTAAATTGTCATTGAATATTATCTCCTTAAAATACTATTTTTCTACTGCTCATTGTTGGCCCAATGTAATTGTAATAAAATACTATTTAAATGTAATTGGTTTGAATCGCAGAATGATGAATATGGACTTGAATGAATTAACTCCAACAAATTGTGCTATCAAGTGATCCTTTTTGTTTTGGCGTCTCAAGTTTACTAAGTTTTTTTAATAGAGGTACCAACTGAGAAAGGCATTTATTATATAATGCATCAACTTCCTAGAGAATTATTTGGGTTAGATGAAAACGAAAATATAAGTATGCAAGATATATTATGGGGGAGCCAAATGTAATAGATTTAAATGTGGGAGGCATTAGTATTGCTACATAATCTAGTTTGATAAGAGAAGACATGCCCAATACCATGGTTGACGTACACACAAATGATCTCCCTTTTGAAATATGCTTAGAGCAATTGCACAACAATGTAAATGATGATGCAACACTTTAAGAATTGATGGATGAAAATGAATAGACTAAATAGGTTAATAATTTTTTTATTTCTTTTTATTATTATGATCTTTAATATGTTTAATAGAAGTTATCACTTTAAGGTTTTGCTTTTGTTATGGCTACATTACTAAACTGTGATTCATTTATTAATTTTATGAAATATGCATAGTATATGAATAATATGTCAAAAATACAATTATTGTTATTACTTTGCTATTTATTTAATTTTTAATTTCTCTTAATCATTTGACAACCATTAGTCATGAAGAAGAGAATTGTTCAAAAAAAAAAAAGGCTTCATCTCCTGTTAAAGAGGTGGCGACATCCTTTTCAAGCATTTTAAGATGGCAAACGTTAACAAAAAAAGCTTTTGCACAAGAAGAGATGCAAACCCCTTAAACAAATATTGTCAGATTGTGTGTTTCTATTTGAAGTCAAAGGTCCCAGTCCATTGTGACATCAAAAGCAAGAGATGGATAGTTAACAATGCAACCTTCTAGGAAGTACATAGATTCTGATAATTAACAATTGAGAGGCATAGCTTCTAATGAAATAGGAGCAGAACCTTCCAGGGAGGTAGGATTAGGACAAGGAAACAAGAAGAAGGAGCAATCTAAGGTAATTAAAAGAGGTATCTCTTAATTATGTGATTCATTGAAATCTTAATTATGAGATTAAATATTTACGTGTTTTCTTTAATATTATTTCAATGCATAGAAAAGAAAAAAAAAGATGAAAACCAATGATGATGAGAGCAATACATGTCAGAGATGAAGAGTTTGGCAATTTCCTTGGGACATGATGAAAGTAACCCCTTTTCTTAAATGCCAAAAATTAACCTATATGCCCAGATGATAAAACTCTTTGTGAGTTTAACAATTTCCTTGGGACATTGGCCATGAATGTTAGATTGGTGTCTTTATATGTAAAAAGTTAACATGTATCAAATTCTAAGACAAAGAATGCTTTATGGAAAATTGTACAAATAATGTAAATTTGAAATTTTCCTCCTTATCTCTACTAAAATGTATTCATTACAATTAACTTTTTTCACATTTTAATTGATCAAAGGATAAGTACATGGTTCTTGAGAAAGGCAAAAGTGGGTGATAAGCACCATTGGAGCACGTTGGAGCACTTATAAGTGTAGATTAAAGAGATAGCATTATAAGAAGTACAAGACTAATGAAGAGAGATTGGCAAATCATCCCTCTCATAGACCTTTGAATCAATTAAGATAACACTTGCAATATTGGAATTCTAAAGAAGCAAAGGTTTGATATTATTTTATTCTCCCTTATTTGTCAAATATTTTTCTACGTATTTTAATTAATATATTTTTACTTTTTGTTATTTCTTACTAATGCTTACAAGTAATGGCAAAAACCAACATTACTAATTGCCAAAAGTAATTAGGAATACACATTATATGTAGATAAAGTTTTGCTATGATTCAAGAACAATTGGTATGTAAATTATAAAAATAATACTAATATATTTAGATGTTATATTTAATACTTTAATCTTGTGATCCATATGTATCCATGATTTGATACTTTTAATTTATTTTATTTAAATTTGACTTGTTGCATTTTATTATTTGGATTTGTATCAAAAAACTAAAGATCCTAGTAAAACCTCCCTATCTTGACTCGAAATATTTAAAGCTACTCACAAAAGACAATCTGACCAAGAATATAAGTTATTAGATTAAACATATAAGCAAATTGTAAGCATTTCCTTTATTTTCCCCCCTTTTTTTTTTCATGTATGACTTAAGGTTCTACTATATTCTTTCACTTGTAACTTGATTTGCATTGGATCCAAAATTGATTTAGGAGTTTCAAACTCAGGGGGAAGGAACAAGTAGCCAAAGTCTTGTAGATGCCTTCATTGCAATTATGGGGGACGAGCATTTTAGGAAGGTAAGGCTATATGGGAGAGGTGTGAATCGCAACACTTTGAAAGGCAAATCAATTATTGGATATGTTGTCCAAGTTTCATCAAA
The DNA here is from genome assembly GCA_037832385.1 of Rhizophora apiculata. Lineage (NCBI taxonomy): Eukaryota > Viridiplantae > Streptophyta > Magnoliopsida > Malpighiales > Rhizophoraceae > Rhizophora > Rhizophora apiculata. The sequence goes on along the minus strand of CM075438.1, from coordinate 1,714,304 downwards.
TTATATGTGGTCTATTGGGGAGAATGTGGAAGCTAAGATGCAAAAAAAGTTTAAAGCATAAACACAACAGCCACAAAAAAGAGTAAAACAACAAACTACAATAATAGTGCACCGTTTTTATGTAATGTTCCAAAAATTATAACAACAAAATTTCAAGTTAAACATTAATTTTAAGATACCTCCCTTAAATACAACAATAATTCCTTCACTAAATGATGCTTTCAGTGCTCTTGGACAAGAGTTATAGTAAATATCTCATATATCCTCAAGAGATACATATAGTCCACTCATTTAGGCATTCATTCTATTTTCTTTTTAATTTTAATCTTTCCTAATGTGTAATTTATTTCTCTTTTTTACTTATTTTTAGTTTGTTACTTTATCTTAAATGTTTATAAGTATAAATCAAGAGCTATATTTATCTTTTATAAAATGATGCTCCCCCTTAAGGCTGAAGACATTAAGAAGACCTTTGAAGATAACTTGAAGAGGAGAAATTGAAGGTTTGTGGACTTATTTATATGCTACTATTGTTTGTTGATGCATATAATGTGGTTGTATATAAATTTAAGATCTAGTTAGTTATAATATTAGTGACATTTGACATGATTATTTTGTGCATTACCAAAGTATGCTTAGTTGCTCTTGCCGAAGAATAATATTCTTATTTGTAGGCAAATTTCATTTTTTTATTAAAAAACATATAAACTCTAGTGGGATAACTGCAATTAATATATGTGTCTATTATTTTAGAAAAGTATGCCCTAGTTGTTTGATACCTTGTTTAATGACTATATGTTGACCTTGAAGTTGAATTTCATTTTGAAAATGCATCTATTGTGCAAAAATGTATTCTTTAAGGACAATTTTGAGTTTTATTAATTTTTGTGATTTTATTTAAATAATTATCACAAATGTAATGGTTTTAGAGCATCAAAATAGTTAGAAAACTGATACTTATTTACTCAAAAGACCACTTTTTATTAATATAAAAAATCATTACCTATTTTCTAAAAGACTGTTAGCTATTATCTAATAAACTATTGTTTATTCTTTTAAAAAATAATTGATTATTTTTAAAAAAATTGTTGTTTATTTACTTTAAAAAATTGTTATCTATTCTTTTAAAAAATTGTTACCTATTTTCAAAAAAATATTTCTTATTTTCAAAAAATTATTATATATTCTTTTAAAAAACTATTACTTATTTTTTAAAAAATTATTATTTATTTTCTAAAAATTTGATATCTATTATTTTAAGAAATTGCTACTTATTTATTAAAAAATATTACATACTCTTTTAAAAAAATTGATATCTATTTTTTAAAAAAAAAATTATTATCTATTATATAAAAAATGATTGTATAAAATGCTTTTAGATAACAATTTTATATATACTATTACTAATAGAAAAAATTGATACTTTAGATTTATTGTAGCGATAATAAATATATCAATTTGAAAATGGTTACATGAAATTTAAAATAATAATTTTTAGGTCAAAAATAATAATTTTAGGTCTGCTGGCAGCAATGCAACATTCTTCAGCAGTGGCACCGTTTCTAAAACTACTAATTTTATTTTTGCACTGTGAACACCGTTGCTGGATGACGCAAATGGTTTAAGAGATTTTATTATTGTTCTTCCGGAGATCAACTTGTGCAGCCTTCTGTGGCATTATTACGGTTTAACTAATATATTTTATTTGGTGTAAACCAATATATACATATATATGTCAAAACAGATGCATTTTTGGAAACTCCCCCATTGGACCAAATTTTGTTTGGTTCCAACATTGTGGGACCTTGTGGATGAGAAAAATGTTTTTGGTGAACACAAATTTTGCTTGTCAAATTAGAATTCTTAAGTTTGATTGCCTCGATAGTCCTTACTAGGTACAGTAGAATGTAAAATCTATATAGAATTTGAGGGAAGAAGGGAGTCCTATTGAAATTCAGCAATTCAATGCTAAGACATTAATCTTGGAAAGGTCAAGTTCTAATCATACGAGAGAAATTGCGAGTTTTTTTTAAAAGATGAAGGTGTTACTTTTGTTGTGTTACTCACATAAGTTCAGTAATAATAATAATAATAATACAGAATTGTGTTCAAAACTCGAGATCTTGAATTTACGACCTAATAAATGTTAAAAAAAGTGACGTTCCAATGGACAAGAAGTTTCTATGACTTCTACCTATTGTATTCATGTTACAATGAAATAATTTTGGCATTAGATCAAACTCGTCATTCAAACAGATAAATCTCCAATGGGCATAAACAACTTTAGAATATGAAAAGCCTATGGTCTAGTTAGCATGCACAATTAGAAGGGATAAAGCAAAAAATATGGTAGTTGGCTCATAACTCATGAAAATCATTTGGTGAGAATCACATGGAAATGGTTGAACATAAATTACACAAGTGGCTTTCTCTCTTGGGAACAACCGATGTAATGATTCTTGAATAATTTTCTTAATAATCCAAAATCTTCGTTTTATATATCCATCCTTGTCAAGTTGCATAAAGGAATAGGACCTAAATGAGAGCAACATATGAAGCCCCTTGAACGGAAGAGATTACGAGAAAATCCTCAAAACCAAGCTACAAAGTCACTTCTTCTAGTTACTAGTTACAATATAATTAGCTAAGATATCAATAGTGGAGTTAGCTGCACTAATAATTTATGTAACTGAACAAGAAAGGAAAAAGGCAAAGGAGTCTCTTAATTATAGAAACTATACCTCTTAACCTCCATGGTCTAGAAGCAGTTTCAGTGATGCAAGATATTTGATTAGAAGAATCAGATTCAATAATTAGATTGCAACCCTTACGAGTTTGTGTCAAAGATATTAACTTGATACATCATTGGAATTTAGAGCACCCATCAAACATGAGAAAGCACATAAAAACTATCTCTGTGATCTTGCATAACTCCGCCAATTCCTGCAAGACCAGGCTTGCCATTTTACGCTACCTATAATGTATATGTTATGTTTGGTACACAATCATGGTCGACTAGTTAATTCCTATGTCTACCTACTACTCCCCCTTTCTCTCCTTCTGCATGCATGTTGAAGGAGAAAAGTAGTTAGACTTCTAATTACCCATTATTAGTTTAGAGGTAAAGATGAATTTTGAATTATGTGGGTTAGACGTATGGTGTACATTACGTTTCAAGTGAAAAATCACAATTGTGGGATGTCTTGCTAGTATTATCGGGATTTGCATGAAAGAGATTTTTTTTATATTAAAAAAAATAATAAGACTTTTTAAAATTTTTTTTTAATAATTTCATAATTCATAATTAAGAAATTCAATTTTATTTTATTTTTGTTAAACTGTTATATCATTATTTATCTTATCTAACATATAATATAAAAAAATAAAGTTATTTATATTTTTTATTATTTATACTTTTGAAAAGTCAAATTTTTTTTACACACACAATCAAAGAATCGTGCAATTTTATTAACTTTAGATATTTGATATGTATTTGACTCATTTTAAGGTTAACATAAATCAACTATGTTGAATAATGATATAAACAAATTACTATATTATGAAATATGACATCAATAAATCAAGATGAAATCAAGATTGTTGCCACAAAAGGGGACTAATTAAATAACAAAAAACCTTTTTCTTTTTGTGTCCAGGTATACACAGTTTATGTTATTGTCACCATATTTTTTGAAGAGCTCCTCTACTTTTGACGACTAATTCGAAATTAGGTAATTGGTTTTTTATATATTAATGCACACACAAGACCATGTCATTCTTAATGCAAGTCTTAACATTCGAAAACCAAGTCTTGGTCAATTAACTGATTGCTGTAATAGTAATGCTGGGTCAAGATTAATTGGATAATGATGACTGTTGGGAACTTTTATAATATTGTAAAGTATATAATTAATTAATATGGCTCATAATTGACTGGCTCAAAGGTTTCCTGTATATAAATAGGAGACTTCTTCCCCTTCAAGATCACTCACCGCTTCTAAGCATCGATCATATGCAAGTCCAACAAAAGATTACATAAAATGGAAAGTGCTCGTTTCCTTGCAACTCTCGCTCTTTTGGCTTTCGCATCTTCACTCGTCTCTGCCTATGACCCTAGTCCTCTTCAAGATTTTTGCGTCGCCATCGACGAGCCTCATGGAGGTATGTTTTTCTTCTGTGTAAGCATTCATTCAGATAAGTAAGATGTACGAGTGTATCTCTAATTAATTAGAGTGCATAAAATGAACCGATGTGATACTTTTACCGAGTAATTAATTATCCATAGATATGTTAATTTTTTACATTAAACTTTATGATTCATAGAGTGGTTTTGGTGATCGATTCGTGTTGAGAAACTGTTTCGATATGTGCAGTGTTCGTAAATGGGAAGTTTTGCAAGGATCCAAAGCTGGTGACAGCGAACGATTTCTTCCTCGAAGCAGGGCTTAATAAACCTGGGAACACCGCTGCCAACAAACTTGGTTTTGCAGTCACACCAGTTTTCGTTGATCAACTCCCCGGACTCAACACTCTCGGCATTTCCCTTGCTCGTCTTGACTGGGCAATCGGTGGCCTGAACCCGCCACACATTCATCCTCGCGGCACTGAGATCCTAGTGGTTACAGAGGGCACCCTCCTTGTTGGATTTGTTGCATCCAACCAAAACAACAATACCCTTTTCACCAAAGTCCTGCATCCCGGAGATGTCTTTGTGTTCCCAATCGGACAAATTCATTTCCAATTCAACATAGGAAAGGTCAACGCTGTTGCTTTTGCAGGATTGAGCAGCCAAAATCCTGGTGTCATAACAATTGCAAACGCTGTCTTCGGATCCAAGCCACCCATTAATCCAGGCGTTCTGACCAAGGCCTTCCAAGTCAAAGCAGATGTTGTCAACTATCTTCAGAAACAGTTCTGGCCAATGACTTAATGAACTGTTCGATATTCAAGTGCTACTATGGTGGCCTCTTCTATTGATGTTAATTACAGTAACTTCAAAATAATTCCATATATAGGACGCCAGTTTTATATGTTAAAATAAGTTGTATCGAAATAAAGGAGGCTGCCCGAGCCTGCCCCTCTTCCCACGATGTTTTGATTTTAAATTCAATACACTTTCTGGTTTCTGTTTCACGAGGTATTTGCAAGTTCTGTAGTGAAACTTGATGTAATTGTTGTTTGGAACTTTGCTGCACTTTGGTTGGTTTGAAAATTGCTGGGATTTATGGTTTCAGGGTTTAAAGAAATGGCATTTGAAAAGTGATCTATTCCGAGTTATCAATAAAAGCAAAGCCCCCGCGGATTCTGAGGACGAGATGATCACGTGTCGTTGCCAACACGTCAAGTAATTTTTATTCATAAATAAAAAATAAAATTAGATATAAAAATTAATTATGAATGCAATAATAAAAATAATAAATAAAATAAAATGATAATTAATTTAATGTATTAGTTCCATAATTTAATTAAATTTTTATATTTTTTTATTACATTAACTGTGTATAATTTTTGTCCGGATACGAACTCATTTGTTAAAGCATCGATTGTTGTCTAGATTACATTTTCAGTTTCAATAAGAGGAGTTGCAGAAAATATTAACAGTGGCAGCTCTTGATTGCCCTTGGTGACATCAGTACACGTACAGTATACGTACAGCTATTGTGCAAGGATGTCGTCTTTAATTTAGTACTTAATTCCATGGAGCTGCTACACAACTTTTTTTGCACGTTTTAATTGCAAGTAAGGGTCTCCTCTTTGTCAACATCTTGAGATTGTCAGAGTAGAACTCTGAGATGGGTTCAATATTTCTGCTAGCTGTATACTGAAATGCTTAGGAATAGTGGTAGTCGTAGTGGAAATAGTCAAATGTTCTCTAGTTCAAACCTGTGATGTCAATCTTACACAAGTTCTTTTTACATAATCACTTGAGTAGAACATTCTAAAATGAAGAACGACTAAGCTTGTGTGGTTAGAGATTTCCATAATCAGCCAATAGCAGCACAATGCTTTGGTAAGCTAGTCATCTGCTTGGCGAGAGATACACAAGTGGATGGTACAGTCATCATTTTGAAGGATTGCTGAAGAGATTGCGCAAGTCTTGACGCTTTGTAGTAAGGTTACCATTTTCCTAGTAATTGTACAAGAGCAACGTGAGGTATGAAAGACAATATTGACAGGGGGAGCATTACATATGGGAGACAATATTAACATTTCTCGCACCTCATAAGCCTCGTGCACTCAAAACACATTTTTCTACGTTATAGGAAGAGCAATAGTTTTGAAGTCATGTCTAGATACCAATTCTGAAGTTCCCATATATGGTTATAGTTAGATATGGTTTTGTCAAAATTTCTGCATTAACGGGTAAAGACCCAACTGCTCTTCGTTGGTCTTGAACCTTAGACTGAGAGCAAATTGAAGTAGGGGGCTTTTGTCAAGTGCATATTGTATTGACTAATTTGTTGGGCATCCTCAATTCTCTGGTCAAGAAAGCATGGTGTTTGATTTTTGGACGTGTTCCATTTAAAAATCTGTCCGATTATCTAATTAAGATGCTGCTTTCCCTGTTTTCTCAAAGGGTTGTTATTCGGTTGGTAACCAAAAATGGCTTTAACACAGAGTCGTCATGAGTAATGCAGAACTTGTCTTATTCATAACTGAAAGTTTTGTGTCTTTTGTTTGCATAGTTTTATATTCTTCCTCGCGAGAGAGGAATGCAACCCTTAATATAATGTTATGGTTATTTTATTGTCTAATTATACTCCATTGTAATCACAAATTCAAATAAAATAAATAAAAATAAAATTATTAATAGTTATTATAATTTAAAGGATATAATTAATTCGAATTTTTTAAAACTTTTTTTCCTCAAATCAATATCACTATATTTTTTCTCCTTTTTTATCCTTCTTATTTGCCAGAATATTTGTCCGTATCTCAAACCACAAGCAATCGACTCTACGCCAAGTCTTTCAACCGCAATAGGGGAATACCTTTCCGATTATATACCTCTAGAAGTATCACATTTCTAAAGAATATTTGTCCACGAAACTCGCTGTTTGGTCCGATAAATCTCCAATGGACATAAATAAAAGTAGAATACGAAAAGCCTGCGGACTAGTTAGCATGCAAAATTGGAAAGGGTCTTGGTAAAAAAAAAAATGCGGTAGTTGGCTTGTAACTTTGGTGATAATGACATGGCAATGGTTTGAACATCAATAAATTACAAAGATAGCTTTCTCTCCTGGGAGGAACCAATGCAATGAATCTCTTAATTATCCACGTTATTCACCTCACATATCGATCCGCGCCAAACTGCGCAAAGGATACGACTTACTTAAATTGAAAGAGTCAGAATAATAATTGCTCTAACTGGAAAGCAAGGTCGATGCAAGGCATGCAAGCACCTACAAGATGCGGTGCCAACTGAAAGTAGCCAATAATGTATATGTTTTTTTTTTTATTTTAAGTGTAGTAATTTTGGAAAATATTTTTGACTCAATATAATTTGATTAAATTGAATCATATTTATCCAACAGTTTTTGATATAATCACAATTTTCGAAACAAAAGAGAATTTATTGAATTCGTCTATTTTCAAAAGGTATTTATAATTAATAATTTATTGAATTCTTTCAAATTGGTCAACACTCTCCAGTTTATGGTCGCTTCTCTATAGTTGAATTTGCTTCGTTAATAGGTGCATGATTTGACTTTGATGTTTATAAACTAGTACCAAGATCTGGTATTCCAATATCAATAAGTTGATTCGTTCTTGCATCTTTCAAAAGGCGAAAAAGATCTCTGAGAGGCGCGCCGTCACAACTAACATATAGCACATGTTCTCTGGTCAACGGATGAAATCTAAAGGAACCAAAAATAAATAAATAAATAAATTAAAATAAAACCAACTATAGCCGAAATATGTATTTTATTTGATTGACAAAGTAATAAAGTGGCATAATATAATGGGGAAAATTAATTTATAATATATATATTTAAATTTTTTCTTATATTTTAAAAATTAAATAGTATCTCATTATAAATTTCACGCCTCAATTAGTAAATCTCATAACTAAAAAAAAAAATTGTTAGGAATTGATGTTGAAAAGTTCTCTAACACCATGGATAAAGTAAGAAAGATTGATTATCGAAAAAGCTGAAAAAATTAAAAAAAACATATATAAAAAAGACTAATTAGGAATGTGGTCAAGTACTAAGCTGCCCGCTATCCGCACGCATAAAAATTGCAGCTAATTTTTCTTCTCCAGTGGAGTCTAGAGTTTCTGGTTAATTTCGATAGACAAATGCGTTATGCAGGGGAAATGCCATAAATTGCTTCTAATTTTTGACACTTCACCTGTGTCATCGATCCATCGGACCCTTGTTAATTATCTGAGAAGGGTACTTTTCTAAACGTGAGATGCAGATCTTGTTAGACTTGGCTATGATGGTCTATTAAAAGAAAAAACAAATGCAAACAAGACATCCGTGTTTGTTTGCAACTGCTTCTAGACAAATAGGACTGGAAGAAGTCATTGCCGGAAGATGGGATAATGGAAATTGAAGGAACCTTCGTTTGATGTTTAAACATAAACAATGCCGTTGCGACCAAGCAACAATACAAATTTCATACGATATTTCAGGGAGATCCTCCTCTACTTTTGATATCTTTATTTTGATTTCTTAAGAGATTCATTCTACTACTACAAATTATAGGTAATTTTTTTTATAAATTTCATATTATTGTTATTATTATTTCAATTTAAAGTTTCCCATAAAAAAACACAATATGCACAATTAGTGGTCAAATGTACAACAAGTGTGTTATACAACTAGTTTTTCTACTCACTGAAATAAAAAAGAACCTATAATCAAACTAAGCAAAGTAAAAAGCCCCAAATACCTATTAAAAAGAGAAATGACTCCCATGTGAACCTTTTCTTTTTCTTTTTATCTTATTTAAAAGAAATTAATTTTTTAATATTTTAATTTTTGAACAATTATATCATCACTCACAACTTCCTCTTACTTGCATTATAAGAAAATACATACTCCTCCATGTGGAGGCTAATTACTTGGATGAGAGAAAGTTGTGAAAACTACAAAAGATTCAACCTTTCTACTAAAATGGTATGTTTTATCATTGAAGAGCAAGGAAAACATGGACTTATTGATCTGGCTATAGAGATTTTCAATAGATGTAGTGTTGACTTGAATTGTAAATAGAGCATTAAGGATTATAATTCTCTACTTCTTACTTTATGTGGGTTGAAATTGTTTCATGGAGCTTATGCTTTGATCAGGAGGATTATCAGGAAGGGTGTTTCTTCGAATAAAATAACTTATGGGTTTCTTGTTAATGGGTGGTGCTCCAATGCGAAGTTGTGGGAGGCAAAGGAGTTTTTGAAGGAAATGAGTGATAAAGGGTTTAATCCTCTAGTGAGAAGGTGAGAGTTGTTGACTGAAGGTTTGTTGAATGCTAGTTGTTTAGAGTCTACCAAGCATATGGTTAGGAGAATGATAATAAGTAAGTGGTTTGTGCTTGATATTGATACGTTTGATGCTTTGATTGGAACAATTTGTAAAGTAAGAGAGGTTGATTTTTATGTTGATATGTATCATACTGTGTGTAAATTAGGGCTTTGTCCTAATATTAATAGTTATTGAATTTTGATTCCTACAGTTTCTAAGGTAGGTAGGATTGATGAGGCTGTTTGATTATTGCATGGTGTTATTGAAGATGGGCATCGACCATTTTTGAGACTTTATGTACTGATAATCAAGGGGATCTACAAGAAAGGGCAGTTTAATGATGCATTTTGTTTCTTTAGTAAGATGAAAGTGAAGGTGCACCCTCCAAATAGACCTATTTATACAATGTTGATAACCATGTGTAGATGTGGAGGAAGGTACTAGGATGTGACAAATTATTTGGTAGAGATGACTGAGATGGGTCTAACCCCAATTTTGCAATGCCTTGATATAGTTACTGATGGACTAAAGAATTATGGGAAGTGTGATTTGGCTAGAAAGATAACATCAGGTCATGGTGATTGATTGTAGCAATTGATTGGTGAACATAACATCAGGTCATCAGTAACTACTCCACATAGGATATGTGTTGATACTTTATGTTATTAAGGTGAGTGTTGATCATAGTACTACCTAAACATGGAAAGTTACCTAACATTGACAAGTTAAATTTCTTTCTATTAATCACATATCACATATTCATACCTTATGTGATGCTTTGAAATGATCAAGTGCTTAAGTTAGTCAAGCTTTTCAAGAATTTTTTGTCTCCTTCAAATTAATTGGCTTGATATGTATATCTATCTATGTATTTATAGCCTATATTTGGCTTAATAATTAAAAATTTTGAAGTTGGTCATTTTCTAAAGGACTTGTTGGCTCACTATAATGGGCTTTACACTTAAGAAGTTTTCCTATTAGTCCTAGTAGTTTTTCTTGATATTAAGAACAAGTGCACTTTATTGTACTTACTCCACACTTCTACCAATATGACTAATCTTATTAAGTTAGTGACGAAAACAACATATCGAGAAATTAACTAGAGTTAACTAATTTTATTTTTTATAAATGAAGAGTAGTAGTTTATTGTATTAAAAAGAATAATTAAAGGAATTAAAACTTCATAAGCCTCTAGTCCATTGTTTAAGATTTTGTCAATTAGGTTTTAGAATGGTTTTTTTTTTTTTTTTAGTATTCTCCACTTTAGTAATATTTACTCCCACTTTTACTTGTAAATGTAGGTCAAATTGACCAAACTATATAAATTTGGTGTCTTTTATCTTCAATTATTTTTCCCTATTTTTTGTTATTATTTTTAAGGGCTATAACGTATCAAATCCAAGTTCACTGAGAAGACAGGCATTATGACAATAACTAAGTATTATTTTGAGAAATTCAATTGGAGTGTTAACTTTGGAGTGTGGCATCAACATAGCACTATTAAGGAAGCTAGATAAGATGTTAGATGAGAAGTTTGTTAGTCTTGATAAGAAGGCTAGATCATATATCATCTTAAATCTTTTTGATGAAATTTTAAGAGAAGTAGCTACTGAAATAACTACTAAGAATTTATGAGATAAATTAAAAACTTTGTATATGAAAAAAATAGTGAAGAATAGGCTTTATTTAAAATAAATTTTGTATATGCTTCGTATGCCTAGAGGATCATCTATTTTATTCTATCATAATAAATTTGATTCTTTGTTTATGAATTTGAGTAATATAGATGTTCATATTGAGGATAAGGATAAACTCTATTGTTATTATGTTTTCTTCCCCAATTATTTAAGTATTTTAGAGGAATAATGCTTTATGGTAAAGAGATTATTTTTTAGAAAGAAATTCAGTCTATTTTAAAGTTGAAAGACCAAATCAATGGTGGTCAAGTTGATAGCTTGGTGGTTTGGGGTAGATCAGATAAAAGGGATGCAAATAATTAGAGATCCAAATCTAAATTTAAATCTAAACATGAAAATTTGATATGTAATTATTGTAAAAATTAAAGGGCACATCAAAGCTGATTACTTAAAGTTAAAATCTAAGGACAAGGATAAGTACAAAAATAATGAGTTAATTTAGGTTAGTGTTGTAAAAGATAAGTGTGAAAAAATTATTTTCTTTATTAATAATAAATTAAGGTCTGCCAATGAAGTATTGTAAAAGATGAGCATGAATGAATTATTAATGATAAATTAAGGTCTGCTAATGAATGGATCTTAGATTCTAATTGCATATATTATATGTGTCCCAGAAGGGACTAGTTTTACACCTCTGAATTTGTTGAAGATGGAGTTATTATAATGGGTAATAATGTAGTTTGCAAAATTGTTGGGATTGGTACGACTAAAATTAAGGCTCACGATAGTGTTATAAGAACATTTACACTAGTTAGATACATTCCAAAATTGAAGAAGAATCTCATCTCACTAGGAATACTTGAGACTCTTAGCTACAGGTACACCAATTAAGATGGAGTTTTGAAAGTTAGTAAAGATGCTTTTGTTGTCATGAAAGTTTACAGATCTGGAAATTTGTACATTTTGCAAGGATCTATAGTTATGAGTAGTATTTTGGTCTCTACATCATCTAATTCAGAGGTAGAGATTATGAAGCTATGGCATATGCCATTGGGGCATATAACTAAGAAGGGTCTATCTATGTTGAATGAAAGAGGCCTTTTATGTAGATAATATACTATAAAGTTGGACTTTTGTGAGCAATGCATCTTTGGGAAGCAAAAACATGTTAGTTTAAGTCTCCAGTAATTTACAAGAAAAAAAACACTTTGAATTATATTCACTTAAATCTTTAAGGGTCATCTCACATTCTATTAAAAAGTAGTGCCAAGTACATGTTAACTTTCATTAATAATTATTAAAGAAAAGGTTGGGTTTTCTTTTTAAAGTACAAGAATGATGTTTTCCAAACATTCAAAAAATAAAAAGTATTGATTAAGAAGCAAATAGGGAAGCAGATTAAATGGCTCAAGATAGATATTAGTTTGGAATTTTGTAAAGGTGAATTTAATGAATTTTGTGAAAATGAAGGCATTATTTGTCACCATACAGTCAAATACAAGGTATTGACTTTAATGATATTTTCTCACTTGTTGTTAAACACAGTTCAATACGTGTTTTGCTTGTTTTAGTGGCCATGTATGATTTGGAGTTAGAGCAACTCAATATTAAGACAATTTTTTTACATGGTAAGTTTGAAAAGAAAATATACATGAAGCAGCCTTAACATTTTGAAGTTGAAGGTAAGGAAAATCATATTCGTTTATTAAAGAAATCCTTATATGGGTTAAACTAGTCTTCAAGATAGTGGTATAAGAGATTCACTTTCTTTATACTGGGTCATGGTTATTTCAAGTGCATGCATGATAGTTGTGTTTACTTTCAAAAGATAGATGATGGGTTATTCATTTATCTATTACTTTATGTCAACGACATACTCATTGCTACTAAGAATTTGTCAAAAATTCTTACTTTGAATGTGCTTTTAAATGATAAATTTGAGATGAAAGACATAAAAGCAACAAAGAAGATTCTTGGAATGGAAATCAAAAGGAATTGTAAAGGTGGTAAATTATATTTGACCCAAAAGAATTATATTAAGAAGGTCTTGGAACAATTTGGTATGAAAAATGCCAAAACCTGTTAGTACTCCAATTGCTAGTCATTTTGAATTATTAGCTGGTTAGTCACCAAAGTCAAATGAAAAGAAGATGGAAAGAATTCCACATTCTAGTGCAATCAACAATTTTATGTATGCAATGGTTTGCACACATCTAAATGTTTCACAAGCAATTAGTGTGGTTAGCAGGTACATATCTTCTCCAGGCAAATCACATTGGCAAGCTATGAAATGGGTTCTCAAATATATGCAAGGTACTTCAGAAACATGTTTAGAGTTTGGTAGAAATTTATATGCATTGGTTGGTTTTGTTAATTCTAACTACGTCGTTGATCTTGATAGAAGAAAATCTCTTATAGGCTATATATTTTGTGCTAGTGATTCTACTATTAGTTGGAAAGCTACTCTCTAACATATTGTTACTTTGTCTAGAACTAAAGCAAAATAAATGATAGTGACTAAGGCAATCAAAGAAGCCTTATTGATGAAAGGTTTGTATGGTAAGCTTAGTCTAGGTCAAGATATTGTTACCATCCATTGTGATAGTCAAAGTGTAATACACTTAACTAAAAATCAAATGTATCATGAGAGGAAAAAGCATATTGATTTGAGTTATCACTTCATTTAGGAGACAATTATTAACAAGAAGGTTTTAGTTCAAAAAATTAATATGAAAAACAATTTGGCATATATGTTTGTAAAGCCTCTTCTAGTCGCTAAATTCAAGTAGTGCTTGGACTTAATTAGTGTGCTATGATGATTTGGGAGCTTGTGGAAAAGTTGTAACATTGTTATTATGTTTGCATGTGAGATTTGAGCTAAGGTGGAGATTTGTTAAGCTAATAGCTAGAGTGCCACATGGAAAAATTGAGTAAAGTTGGCTAATTTTGTTTCTCATAAATGAGGAGTAGTAGTTTGTTGTATTAAAAAGAATGATTAAAGGAGTTAAAATTCTGTAAGCCTCTAATCCATTATTTAGACTTTTGTCAATTGAGTTTTAAAAAAGTTTTTCTTTTTTTTTTTTGTATTCTCCACTTTAATAATATTTACTCCCATTTTTGTCCGTGGATATATGTCAAATTAACCAAACTATATAAATTTGACGTTTTTTATCTTCAATTATTTTTCCTTATCTTTTGTTATTGTCTTTAAAAGTTATAACCTGAAATTTATTTCCTAATAGATCTTTTTTTAGACATAGGTTTGGGATTGCCATTTGAATCTCTTAATAAAATGAACCTTTAACCATCATCAGTTGGGCAGATTTTATTGTTGCATCTAAATATTTGGTATCTATCTTCACAAGAATTAGGTTTGAATAGTGGCAAGATTAGGGGAAATCTTTGGTTGGTTTTCTATGGTTTCAAAATGCTCTTTTAGGTAGCTCTAGAAGTACTTTCCAAAAGGCATGTCCAATTTGTTGCTTCAAAATTCCTTTTTTTTTTTTTCCTTTTTTTTCTTTTTATAGATACCATCAATCTTTTTTTTTTTTTTTTGAGACACTAAGTGTTTCCTTATGATGCTACATTTCCTTAGGAGGATTTCTAATGAGAATTGGCACATATTGAGTAGTAGTAAGCACTTTAGGAGTTAAATAATCTTTATAATTTGAGTCTTCACTATAATTGCAAATCATGTCGAGCATCTACAAAGTCAAATGGTCTTATCACTTATTGTACACAAATTGTCATAAGCATGTCTTGGCTTAGAAGACTCATTAAATTATCCCTCTTGCATGTACAATGCATACTTATTTAAATTCACTATTGACCATTTAAGTCTATAGTTTATTTACGTGCTTTGTTTAGTGATAGGCAATAAAATGAAAATTATAGTTTTAGCAATTCAACTATGTAGTTTTGTGTAGGCACATAAAAAGCTAGTGCCACACTATATCTCACACTTTTAATTTTTTTTGCAACTATAGTAAACACTACCACAACAATGTTGATCGAATATTGAAAGTAATTTACTTTTTAAACCTTGGAACTAACTAACCTATTGGTCATCTGAATCACATATTATAGTCCAAATGATTAACCCACATATACAATCCTCCGAGAAATATAAACTTCTTGGTGGACTAGTTTCTTTGGAGCACCTCCCTCTTTGTTGTTATAGATGCACATTGTAATTGTACACCAATTCTTATGTACAATTATTTTACTGTCCTGATGAAGAGTGCCTAAAAGCCAATCTAGCTAGAATTTGGCTATTTAACCTATTTTTAGAAGTTTTGGTTGAGTCAAATATTTGATTTTTATTTTTTGTTAACTTTTTTTTTTTGGGAGAGGGGTCTTTAGCACTTAGATAAATATTTGGTGGTGGAATTTTAGCAATTTATGAACATTAAATTATGTTAATCTGCTTGGATTATAGCACATTGAGATTTTAAGGTTACTAGCCATGTTTTCAAAATCGAATCATGGATCAAATTGATAAAATTGAAAATCAAATTTTAACCCAATCTAATTTATTTTAAAATACCATTGATTTTAAAAATTAATAATTAAATTGATTAATCATTCAAGGAACCAAATATAATTTATTTTCGTTAAGTTACTTTCAAAATTTTGTAAAAAAATAAGAAAATTATATTTTTATATTTTATTTTTCTTTAAATAAAAGTGTATTATTTTATAATTTTTTAAAATTATAAATAATAAATATTGGAGAAAATATTTGTATTATATATTTATTTATATTTTAATAAAAAAATATATAAAATTATATATTATATTATATTAATATTTATTTTTTAATTTAAATTACTTATATTTACAAATTAAAATTACTTATATTAAAATTATTTACTTATATATATATTCATATATATAAATATATAATATTAAATATCATTTTATTCGTTTAATATTAATTAAAATAATTATATTAATTAAATTTCAAGTGTTAAAACTTTTTAATTAAATAATTAGTTTCATTCTTAAAATTTTGATTATTAGTAATGCAAAACTTTGGACTTAATTCAATTCTACAAATTATATATTGGAGTGCTGAAGAATAATGACTAGTGATAGTGGACATAGTCAATGTTTCCTAGTTCCCTAATCTAATGATGATATTAATTTAGAACATGACATTGTGAAAAGTAAAAATTTTAGTGATGACATCGATTTGAAGCATGATATTATGGGTAACAAAATTTTTGGTGATGAAATTGATTCAAATCATAACATTGTTAGTGACAAAAATTTTAATAAACTTATTATACCTTTAACTAAATATTTTAATCTGTCACATATAAAGATTGATGAATCTTTCAAAAAATCTATAGAAATTGATGAATTTTCCAAAGAAGAGAAAGTAATATTGGTTGAATTAGACAAAACTAATAAGTTAATGGATAAAAAGTTAGCGAAACAACTTACTTCTTTAAAGATGTGCAGTAGGCTCAATGTGTAAGTCATAATTGATATTTTAAGGAATCTTTTAAAGAAAAAATTATGATATTAAAATTGATGCAACACTCAGCTATCATATAGAAAGAGTTACGTGGAAAAAGGTTAGATTGAAGAAAATAGTTAATCGAGACAAGCCTTGAAAACAAGGTTAATTTAAAGAGTGGAAAAATGATGAAATCCTCTTAATTAAAAAATTATTAGTATCAATTATGTCATTTAATATTTGTCTTTTTATTATTTCCAAATTAGTTGGCATAATTACTTCCATAATAATAGGTTATTAAGTCAAACTCAAGCTTATATATTTGTAATTCCCTATAACTTTTTCATTTAACCAATAATCAATCAATAATATCTATCAAAGCTTTTAGTTTATTAGAGGCCAATCCCCTCGAAATAATCATTGGAGGTTGACCCCTTCAAAGAGATCAATCTTATCCTTTATTTTTACAAACTTCTTGCTTCCAAATCCCTAGTCCCTCATTAGATTTAAGAATGAGTGTGCCTCTCTCATCAAGAATTGAGAGATAATTATCACGTAATTATATGTTATACCCTTTTTTAAGCAGTTAGCCCAAACTAAGTAGCTTACTCTTCATGTCCAATATATAAAATATATATAAGATATAATTATAATCTTCATTCTTTAATTTGATGAGAATTCACCCTTTTCCTATCATTAAAACCCTATTATCATCGATAAACTTGACTATAGAGTGAATTAATTCATTAAGAACAATAAAAAGCTCATTTTTTCTACACATATGATTGGTACGTTTGGTGTGAAGGAACCAAGTATTGTAATTTGGTGTTTTAGCAACTACAGTAACCATCATAAGTACTTCATTTCCATTATTTGAATCTCCCTCTTATGCATAATGAGTTGTTTAATTATGTTTTTGAGACCTTACTCTACCATAACCTCTTCCTTAACCTCTGCACGTCTGGTCTAATCTCTTTTGGTCATTATATTAATTGTCACCATCTCCATAATTGTTATAGTTACCTCATTAACCTCTATTGTTGTAGTAATTACTACCACATCCTTGTCTTCTACCATGAAAAGAATCTTACTTCTACTTTAATTAATCACTCTAATTGTTTTTGATAGGAGTTTGACTTTGACATGCTTGCTTTATTAGCTTCTCAATATGCTTCTCATTATTGGTTATTATAAGTTTACAATGTGCCTATTAGTACATCAACCAACATTTGGGACAAGTCATGTGCTTCTTCAATAATAAGCACAATACGCTCATGCTGTGATGTGAGTGTTTACAAGATCTTTTGAATTTTTACTTGATTATTCAGTTACTCTCCCTAAATTCTCATTTGATTCATCAGGGCAAGAACTCTACTTATATAAATTGAAACTAGTTTTAAAGCTTTTATCTACAAAAGTTCGAACTAATATTATAAGTTGTAGAGTTTCACTTTTTTAACATTGTTTGCACCTTGGAATAACATTGTCAAGATATCCAATGCCTACTTAGGTTACTATTGCAAACTTCTTAAAATTTTCATCATTAAAGTGCCTTCTTATCCTTTTTTTATAACTCTTGGTGAGCAACTCTTTTTACTTTTATTGCATTTGTTATATGTTTTGTAACTCCATTCTCTAGAATACTTAGCAATTTGTTCTAGTCAACAAATCATTTAGTTCTAGGATTATGCCATTCATATTGAAATTCATGATTTTTTTCAATTTGACTTATAAATTTTTATTATTTGCAATCAGCCCAAAATTTTTATTATTATTAATTTATCACATTAACTTTTGGTATTATCAATTAGACCCTTACACTTTTGTTATTTTCAATTAGACTCCTTAACTTTAACAAAACAATAATAAGGAAAAACAAGGTCTTACAACAAGATAATGTTACGTTAGTGAGCTAAAGAGGTAAAGTATCAACTTCTAAGTAAAGATCATCAAATATGAGGTAGCATCAATGAGTAATGACAACCCAATTGGTCGTGGAAGATAGCATTAAACCTTTAAAGTTTTGTAGATCTATGACATCTAAAGTTTCTTCAAGGCATATAGTGGTTGGTGACAAATCTCCAACGATCACTAGCGGCAGTTTTTGTGACTTCTGTAACTTTAGCAAATTCTATGGTAGTTTTGGTGACTTCTATAGTAGTCTAGATAAGACTTGTATGTTTTATCTTAATATGAATCAAAAATACTGGCTCTCAAATCAAATTACTTCTTCACCTAAGTAATCATGTTAATAAAGTCCATAGGGGGTCTTTTTCTAAGGACTACAAGAAAGAAGAGTTAACAAGGTTGCTTAAGCATGTGATAAGTGCCATGTCAAAGATTAGGTTGTTGATGTTGAGCATTTTCATTCTGAATCAAGTTATAAATTCTCACAAAAGTCTTCTGTCATAATTTGCTAATGATGAATCGTGCAACAAAGAGACCCCCCAGTTGATGAGAGTTTGTGATCAACTATAAGGGAGAGTTTTGATTACCATAACTCGGCAACATCTTTTAGCGTAATAGTGAGCACCTTGCATATAGTGGCATCAAAGGTAGAGTGGAGAGGCATTAACATTCAAAACTTATTCTTGTGGGCATTAAGATATTTGGTACCATTATAATTATTAAGGATTGGGAGCTTGAATTTCTCCGAGATGGGAGCATCTTATGTCTCCCAGAAGAGGGGAAAAGCCACTCCCCTCACTCTTTGCTTGCACTAAGGGATGTTGTGCTCTTAAAGTTGCCACCTCCCCTTACATCTACTTTAGTTGAGTTATCGATGGATTGCTATCACAGGCAAGGAGTGTTCCAATTAGTTGTTGATCATTCTATTGCCATGAAGTGACTATGAAGTAGCTCTTTCATGAGACCTATCTGTTTAAGTTATAGGGGACACTATGTGGTGAGTATCATCTTCAAAAAATGCTAACCTTTACTAAATTCATTCCTTTAGGAGTTTTTCTCCATCACTATTGGTGGTCAGTGAGGAGTCAAGAGCCCTATTTGTTTTGGGTGCATCATATGACTCCTATCATAGGGGCTAGGGTATTCAAAGGCCATCGCATAAGGTTTTAATGATTAGAACAACCCTATTACCTTTATCATGTTAAGAAGAGCTATTATAGATTTAAGTTGTGTTTAGGTTTCTAGGAACATTATCAATGTAGTAATCAAGAAGTCCACACGACTAATTAGTAGGTTAAAATGATATAGGGTGGCAATGATTGGTCTAAGAGTCATGGATATGGTCCATACTCTAGATGTTCCCATCGACTTGATGATGGATTGAATGTCAAGGAGGCTAAACATTGCTAAGGTGGGTAAATGTTACAACTTTGACTTATAAATCGTAAAGAACTCTCATATTTCATTAGATTTGAATGAATGTGTCCTTAAAAGAAGCTTAGGTTAGGAAAGGCACATGATGTGTCATTTATTGTAGACAATGCTAATTGACAAGGAGCTTTACTAAGGAGGACATGGGATAGGGTCCTATGTAGTTTGGTTAGTGTGGATGTCTAATAAAAGAGGGTCTAAGCAGGGTTTTATACAAGAACACAGAGATATAGTTCAAAGTTTTACTTTGGTGTTACACTCTGACAATTAATTTAATATGGACAAAAAAAATTTTTAGATAAGTAAAGAGTCTAAAGTCAATACTTTGTCTAAGTGGAGGCATGGTTTATTTATTCTTGTTTAGAGTTTATAATAACTGAGTTTTAATAAATAAATGAAAGTTCAAAATCTCATAGGTGAGATTTATGCCCCCAACCTAGTATGTGGATTTGAAGGGAAAGTTCCCAATTGTTTGGGCTTAAGGGCCCACTATAAGCTTGTTTAAGGGGCTCTTGGAGTTAGGCCTAAGGAAGCTCAAAGTCTCACTTAATAATTTATATAAAAGATGCAGGGACTCAGCAAAAATAAGATAAATTAAATTATTTAATACATTATAAAAGAATAATTTAATATTTCTATTGATCTATCCCACTATTGAATTATGTTACACCAAGTTATTTTATATTACATTAACATCAATAATTTTATATAAATTTGTTGGGTTAATATGTAAATTTAATTATAATTTTATATTTTTTAATAAATTTAATTTAACTTTTTAAAAATAATAATTTATAATTTTAATTTTTTTAAACAAATTTAATATATCATTAAGAAATATTAACAATTTAATTTTACACATACAGCGCACTAATATATAAAAAATAATCATATAATTATTATATAATATTTATTTTATAATTTTAAAATAAAAATACCACTGTATAAAAATAAGGATATAAAAAATTATAAAAAAGATTTCCCCTTTCTTTCTTTCCGCCCACTTTCTCTTCTCTTTCATCTTTTTGCCTATTATTAGTGGTGACCTCAAGTTCGCCGACAACAATAATGGTGGTGGCCATGTCAAGAAAAATGCCACGCTTAACCATCCCAGCAAGCCTCAAAATTGCATCACCAACAACCTTCAAGAACAAGTTCACAATATAATTCTTATTGTCAGTAAAAAATGGATCACCACCCTTGTCAATGCCGCCGCCGCCGCCGCAATCAACAGTCCTCAACTTGGCCATGCATCCAGCGTAGTCAAAGAGCTTTTACAGCCTATCTTGCATGAAGTTCCAGCAAAAAGGCACCACCTCCTCTGGCATGGCGCCATTGTTGGCCCCCACATATCGCACCAATTTGGTCTTACTGACGATAACCATGAATTTCTCGGTGACACTCTCAATTATCTTTCCTGTATAAGGGACCCGCCTCAGCCTTTAACCAAATTGAGATCTAGGTCCACCCCGTCGACGCCGTCGATCTGATATCAACAGTACAATGGGCATCATGGTTTAACAAAGGGATGCCGAGGGACAGTGCCTGCTGGTGGGTCTTTTTGGAGGTTGGTATGTCGACTATGTCGTTCAACTTACCCTGGTGAACTAGATTGACAATAAGGTCGATAGCGTGCTTAGCGGTGGAATTGGTGTCGAGGCTAATGACCATGCCAAACTTGACGAAATCAATAGCCTTGTAGAAGGCATATGGGAGTAAAGAGAAGGGAGGGAGAATTTTTTGTATTTTTATTTAATAATATTTTTATTTTTAGATTATAAAATAAATATCTCACGGTATGCTATGTAGCCTTTTAGCTCGTTAGCATGCCACATGCGTTGACTAACATGTGTAGACTAATAGAAACCATTAATATCCTTTAATAGCAAATTAGATTTATTAAAATAAATAATAATAATAATATTATTATTATTATTAGTATTATTATTAAATTATTTTTTAAAAAAAATCAAATTAAATTGGTTAAATTTTGTAAAATTATGAATAAATTTGTATATTAAACCTAAATTTGTTAATAAAAATCTTATGTTTCTTTTCAATTTTTTTTTAAGTGGATAACTATTTTCTATATATTGGAATGGGTGGAGCACTCAATAATATTTCTTTTTCATTTTTATGGTTTTCGAATGCTCAAAAGATTTTCAATGATAACCACACGAGCGATGATTGGAGTAGTTACATCTATCCAAGAGTATGCTTCTAATGTGATTATCAATTTCCCATCAACCTATGTAAAAATGTGGTCTTTCTAAGAGCTAAAGGAGATATATATAATGCAAATATGAGGTAAAGACACAAACACTAATCAGAAGAGCACCTAGCGGCAACAAAAACTAGTAAGGTGTGTTTGGGATTGTAGTTGCAATTTGAAAAACTGCATTTTAAATTAAACGTAAATTTATTGATATTTAGTAAATTATAAAATTTATATTTAGTAAATTTTATTATATTTTTATTTATATTTTAAAATATAATATTTAGTATAATAAGAAAATACAAGAAAAACATCATAATTTAATAATTTTTAAAAATAATAATCTTAATTATTATATAAAATAATTATAATTTAATAAAATAATAAATTTTTTTATAATTATTTTTTATTTTATTTAAATTTTTTTTTTAAATGTTACAAGTAATTATTAAATAATCAATTATGTCTACCAATAACAAATTTTGCAAATATTGATTTGCCAACTAGAGTAGTAAAAATCAATTACAATCCCAAACAAACATTAATTCGCTAATTTTGAAGAGATGAAATTAAGTTCAACCTACCCAATCACAGTAGGATCTATCTCCTTTCAAAAAATTATCAAACATGTAATAGGCAAACAGATTAGGCACATTTTAAGAATGCTCAAAAGAACCAAAAACTCTAGAAATTTACCTAAAGAAACCACAACCAAGCATAAATAAAAAATAAAAAATAAAAAATAAAAAAGCTTAAAGAAAAAGCTTGATGGCACTCATGAAAAAAAACAAAATTAGATGGCAAATAACGAACATTAGACCTAGAGTTTCATTGTGAGAATTACCTGTTGACTTCCCTTCCAATTGTTCCTCTCTGTCGCACACATACTTCTGCACTTCTTTTTTTTTTCCTTATTTTTCTTTTATAAAACCCTAATGTCACGTCTTTTGCATTCTTTCATTTTTGCTCTCAGCTCCATTTTGTCCGCCCAACCCAAACAAAACCCTAATGTCACCACACAAGAGTATCGTATAATTTCTTTCTCCCTAAACCCTAATCACGTGGCAACTCTTGCTTCTTCGTCATCGATTTTTACTATACTTTAAATTTTAAATTTCATATTTGAAATCATATAACTTCTATTTTCTTTTTAAACTTTTTTCCATACTTTCTTTTTAATTTTCTCTCCCTTCCCTTTAAAACTAGAAATAATTAATTTATTATCACTATTTTATAAATTAAGACGTGAGTTTGAGTCAATCTCTCTTGAGTCCGAGAAATCTCTCCTTTTCCCTATTGAGGATGATGTAGATATATCCTTTCCCAATTATAAGTTAGTTTTTAAACAAAACACATGACTTTATCATATGGTCTGTAAATGGGATAACAATTCCGTTTGAATCTATTTATTGTATGTTAAATTTTAAACCAATCCCAAAATTTATGAGATGTTTGTGAAAAAAATTCATGTTAGATTTGAAAAAGAAAAATGTAAAGTATGCAATTTTTTTTTTCTTTTTTGTGATTAAAACTTTTAAATAATGTTATATTTGGTCCAAAATAGATGAAAATATTAGTAACTAGTACGTTGCCGCAGCATATAAGGATATACAAAGGTTCTTTTACCAATTTAATAACTATTTGGAAATTTTGATGCTATACGTCTTGATGAAAATACCAAGAAATTGGCCTTGTTAAAAGCAAGTGAATTTTTTAATGTACAAGTAATTGTTAAAGAATTTCTCTATCCTCTATCTCCTGAATTTGTTACTTTTATTTTGTTGCATCTCACATTAAAAATAAATTTAAAAAAAAAAATCCTTTCTTTCTTCTAAGGTCTCCATGTGGATTCTTTCTTTCTTCTTCAAAACCTGTGAGACTGTCGTGTTTTTGTGTCCTGCACCAAAAATTAACTTTCCAATTGTTGTTGCCGTAGAAAGACACGCACAGGCCTCAGGAACTGCCACATCCCAAATTGCAATAGAACATATTTTCCCATTACGTTCCTCTTCTTTTATTCATAGTTTCCTCCTCAGCCCAAGATATTGTATTGTTGAACTACCCATTTTCGTGTAGTACATGAAAATTAGTTTTCCAATAAGCTAAGCAAATTTAATAATTTGATTTTATAATTATTTGATCAATATTTGAATGGCTAATGACCTGCTTTTTACAACTATATTAATGTTCAATGCATTATTTTTCATGATGATATCATTTATCTTCTCTTCTCCATTTTTCTATAAAGCAAATTTCTTCTTTAGGCCGACTTGCTCAATCAGCCTGATCTAAAATTCTGTAGTGCATGTGCACCAACAATTTTTTTATTCTTAAAAGGAGAAGCGCAAGGAGGATGAAAAAATATATATTTTTTGATATTTCCTACTCTCTAGCGACTACAGTAAAATCATCCGTCAGTGGAAAAGTATGTATGTGTAACACAAAAAGCGAAAGCCACCGACAATAAGGGAATTTTTTTTTGTTGTTTTCTTCTTCTTCTTTTTTTTTTTTTCCTCTAAAACAGATGCAAAAGCTCATCTTTCTGCACTCAAAATGCTGTTTTAAAAGTGAGAGATGGTGGCATGGGCTCGAAGCATGAGAGGACAATTATGATCTGGTTTTGGACCAGACTCAAATGGGTTGGAGCCTCCATTGTCTTTTGGTTATTCTTTTGTATGCATATTTTTGGACGGTGAATCAAAGTATGCATATACTTGCCTCGAAGTTTGTAATAGGTTTTGATTCCGGGTCCCACAAATCCAGTGTAGGGCTACACTAAAAAAGGTTTATTATTGACATGGTGGGCTGTCATGGTATTTTAAATTCTGGGCACTAAGGATTATTTTCTTTTTCCTCTTTTTGTATTTCTATTTTATGTGGGATGAGAACAGGATCATCATGAATAAGAAGCTTTTGAGCTGGGTCTCTGTAGGTTCTACCATCATCATTGACTTAAGAGGGTGCTGATTTTGGTCTTACTCGATTGGACCACTAGGTCATTTTCGGTTGGCACGTTAAGCATCAGATGTTATTATATAGATGCAATCATGGGGCTTGGGTAATTGTTTTTCCAACAAAAATAAAAGAAAAATGTAAAGCTTTTAAGAACTTTTCTCGGTCTTCTCCTTTAGGTTCAGTGCAGGTGATTAATATATTACATATAGGAGCTCTCTGGTGAACTCTAGGTCATCAAATGCAGCAACCGAAATCTGTACTATTATTTAATCAAATAAAACAAATCAATCACCTTTCATTCCATTGTTTCCTACGATAGGCTTGGTTGAATTCGTGCCCAATTTGATCACGTTGATGTCCTTTCAATTTCCCATATTTTTCCCCTCTGGTTTCAGTGAGCGCAGAGAACATTTTAGGAGCCCTTCGATCCACACCATTGCATGCCAAGCGTTCAGAATTAGTTCATGGCGACATTTGTCCAAGTAACGATAAAAAATTGGGGACGACACTTCTAAGGTAGAAATTTAAAATATCAAATAACCTTAGAGCTGCACTTTTAGCTAAAATTAATCTCCCACCAAATATTTTGATAATTCAATGATCAAGAACTGAAATTGTAGTCAAATCTTTAAACATTACAAGAATATAGCCTAGCTGGCAACCTAAATTATAGGAAAAGAAAATTCTAGTAGATACAAGAGCCGCCTAGTTGGGGATTCCACACATAGTGTTGTAGGGAATCGATGGGTACCTAGATTATGCAATAATTTAATTTAATGGTTAAAAATTTTAATTTTTATAATTAAAATTTTAAAGATTTTATTTAAAAAAAATCATAAGATTTATATAAAAAATTATTTATATTATGTAAATTATAATTTAATAAAAGAAAATGATAATAATATTCATGCAAAGGGAATAAAAAAAAAAAATAACCATTTTTCTCATGCATTAGACAACTTTGGGATCATTTGTCTATGGGGGGAGGGGGGTTTAGTCACCTGTAGGCAGCTGTTTTGACGGGAGACGTGATGGAAGTGAAGTGATATTTTACCGTAAACATTAATTGCATCCCGTTTAATCAACGATCACGTTTTTTTTTTTTTTTTTTTGAGATTTGCGTTTCACCCTGGTCAATAACTTAAGGTATATCTAACATTTTCATGAGTAGTCCATGAATTAATTAAACATTGTTTGACTTCAAAGGGCTGAATGCACTGTGGATGAAATTGGCATTTGTTGTCATAGAGTTGTTACCTGGATGGGACCCAGATTATGGGTCCCGGAGGTGTCATGTCATGGCCTTAATTATGAAACAAAAATCGGATTGGAATCCATTGCTGACACTTGAATTATCCTTGATGACGCTAACACGAACTAATTAATTAATTAGAAGGCTCAGAGTGTGATTGGCTCCAATCGGTTCATTTCACCAAATATAGATTCCGGAAAGATTAGGGTATGGAGGGCTCCCTCCGTAGGCCCCAATTTTCAATTTTATGACGAAATATATGTAATAAAATTAAATTAAATTAATTTTTTTTAAAAAAAAAAAAAGAGAAAAAGACAAGAGCAAAGAGGCCACTGTCGCTAATAGCTCCTTTTCTGTCTTGTTTTGTGGCCAACCGTCATCACTGACTAGGAGTAGAACACAATCATCCAATGATGGTAGGTAGGGTTGAACTTGCAACAAGAAAACAGAGACCAAGAGGAACAATTATTGCAAAAGCCACTCAACTTTGATGGCTTGAAATATGTTTTCTTTTTTTATTATTAATTTTTATTCAGTAGAGTGTAAATCTATCAGGAAAATATAATTTTTCAAAAGTTATGATTTATAAATTAAAGGCTTATATCTATTTATATATATATATATATATATATATATATATATTGGAAAAACTGGAGTCTTTGAAGAATCTTTTTTCAATTAATAAATATGATCTCAATGCATGTGTATTATTTGTTGTTGAGCTGCCTATAATGTATAATATATATAACAGGGAAAATCGTTTGTATCTGTTACTCAAAATATATTTATTATCTATAAATTATTTTTCTAAATTATCCTTATTATTTTTATTGACTTAAAGATATTTCTTAACTGATTAAGAGGAAATTTAATAAGATTCCTATTTACAAAACTAAATATAATAATTTTTTTTATTCTTTTAAGTCACTCGGTTGACTAAACTATTTTGATTAAAGGGATATTCATATTAATGTTTTCCTTTAACTATCAATTAAAATTCGTAGCCATCTATTAAAAGTGATTGACGTATTTTCAATTTTTTTAATATAATAATTATAATTTTTTTTATCATAATTATATTTTTTATTTAGAATATCAATGGAAAAGACAAATATAGTCTTATAAATTTAAGACTTTTGAAATGTTACCCTTGGGTATACGAATAGCGGCATAAGGAAAAATGTTACTTATATATTATTCTCAAAATAAAAAAAAAAAAATAGAAGAAGAATTACAAAAATGAAAACTGATGAAGGAGAAAGTATACCAAGCAATCTTAAAAACTTTATCAAAAATTTAATATAAGAAAATATGTATCTAATTAATTTTTTTTGGCATGTTTAAATTCATAACTTGTAAATTAAGAGCTTTTATTTCGTTTATTTTTCCCCTCTGTTTTGCACTAGCTAATACATTTAATGTTAAAGAAACAATTGATGCTTAATTTTTACTTGTGAAAATGATCAAACTTATTAATTACATGTACAACTGGTTTACTCAAGTTTCGTGCTTAATTGTTTATGTCATCTATATTACTTTCAAAATTTATTAAAATATTAGAATAAGTTAAATTATAATTAAAATGTCATAAAAATACTTTATAATTTTAAAATTCAAGATTTACAATATAAAGAAAAGAAATCCATCTACCTATATATTTCGACGATTATCTGGTTGATCACTACTAAATAGGTTGAAAGGACATATAAATTTATTCTACATATACACAAATAAAAAATAAGAAAATATATTCAAGAACTAAAGAAACTAAAACTAATGTTAATGATAGGAAAACTATACAAAGAAAATAGTACAATTGAATACATATACAATGAACATACATCTACCCCATAAATTATTTCATATTTGAGTTACTATACACTTGACATTATTGTAATATCTATTTGTAACTACAATAATAGAAACATATGCTATGAAACTCATCTCTTGGAAAATTGAATGAAGGAAATAGCATTTGAAAAGGATAAGAAATTTATATAAGTTATAATTCTTTTATCATATCTTACCTAGTTAAAAATACCCAGATGAAATGAAATATTGGAATTTTAATGCTAAACAATAATCAGTCATGTTAAATAGAATGCAACGAATGCACATATGACACTGCCAAAAAAAAAAAGAAAAACATCAATCATTATATAGGAAGAAAAAAAAAAAGAATCAAACTTGAGTGGAGTAAAAACACTTCAAATTATAAGACAAAGCCTAATATAAACATAATACAAAAGAGAAAACAATAAAATAATTATTGGACTACTAATAATACACAAATCATGATTTTCACGCAAAAAGAAGGATGAAGTTCTCATACCGAGAGAAAGTGGGGTTGCCCAACCAATATCAGGGGAAGAAGCTGACATGATAACTTCTTAGATGTGATAAGAAAAGAAATTTTGCTTTCTTTTTAATATGACAGTAAACATGATTTATCAGTTTCTCACAATAATTATGTTATTACTATAGTTCGGCTATGGAATTCAATAATTATAGAAGTTACAACATGTGCATTTAAAATGTAAATATGGATTGGTATTCCCTATTAAAATTAATGATTAATTTAAGATGCAAATACTTAATTTAATGACATGAAGTTGTCAAGGCATCAAAATTGGTTTTGAAAATGATAATCATTGCTCGTCATCCCAAAACCTCCAATATCTCTTCGTTTCCTCTATCTAAAATGAGTGTCAAAGGAAGATGAGGCCTGCCACAGAACATCCTCATGTCATAGGAATAAATACATTATATAGATATCTCCAATTTTCACACAACGTTAGTTTTAT
The DNA here is from genome assembly GCA_037832385.1 of Rhizophora apiculata. Taxonomy (NCBI): domain Eukaryota; kingdom Viridiplantae; phylum Streptophyta; class Magnoliopsida; order Malpighiales; family Rhizophoraceae; genus Rhizophora; species Rhizophora apiculata. Next base: position 1,685,165 of record CM075438.1, on the reverse strand, counting down.
ACGTTTAACGTAAATTTTAATCAATCTCTAATTTTTCATACAAGATTGACGGATAGTTACACAAGTGCTTTTAGATTACATAAAACATAACTCATATATACAAGAGAATTATCAAATCAAAGGAGTTTGCTTTCTATTCGTGCTATCTTGTTTATTTCGTGTATTAGAAGCTTCTATAATGAAAAAAAAAAAAAGAATCTTGTTGAACTTGTACCAATTCTATATCTACACAAAATAGTTTCATTTCCATGCAATTTATTTTGAACTTTTTTATTAGAGCAATAACAAGTAGTGGTACTCAAAGTTTTTTTAAACAAGTTAAATTACTTTTTCTGTTTTTCAATATAATCCAGGTAGCGCAATCTTGTGAAGCATGAAGTTAATTTTAACGTATAAATAAAACATTGGTTAAAATGCTTTTAGGAGATTAATTCACTAAGTTATTTTTATTAAGTTGCATACACGTTGATCAATTGTTATTATCCCGAGTTATCTTTTTTTTTTTTTAGCATTTTTTAAAGTAATTGGTTAACTCAATCATTTTTAATAATCTCACATTGAAAGTAATAATTTTTGTCAATATTTTTCCCTTGCTTTTTTTTAGCACAAATTTTTGTTTTAAGTTGCATCTTTTTTTCTTCTCTCTTTATAGATAACTTGATCCGCGGTTGTTCCGTTTGTGCATTGAAACGAACTCGCTAGTAATAATTACACTCTTTTTTGGGTGTTTGAAAACAAAGACATAGATTAAAAAAAGGAAATTTCAGGCATTGTCAAATCTACATTTAGTCTAAATTAATCAATAAAAATAATCGATGATATGGTATAATGACCAGAAATATTAAATATATAACTTTTTTTTTAAAAAAAAAAAAAAAGCTTTATCCTTGTACTGTTGATTAGAAATATTGTAATTAAAAAAAAAAAAAAAAGAAAGGACACATGCCCAGTTGGTGGTTCTATTGGATTGTCTAAGAGGGAATCCCAATCATCAAAAGCTTAAATATTTATTTTACAGGTCTCAAGTGTAAGAGTTATTGAGAATGGAATAGGGACATCTTTTCGTATAGTCACGACCTAATAGTCCTTTGAGAACAAAATTTTGATTATTTGAAGTTAAAACATTGAATTTAGTTTTGTTATTTATGTAAAGTTCGTCTCTTTGTGAAAACAAAAAGAACAGGTCTTATCCATAAATTCTCCAGTCCATTGTTAAGAACAGGTCACAGTTGATTTTCATTGGATTAGTGAATATACCATTTGCTTATATATTGCAATTTGCAATATACAGAAAGCAGCTTTCTTGCATGCACAATGTGCGGTTGTTTTCATATTATTGTTTTGTGTTGAAAATTTTGTTTAAAAAAAGAATAGAATATACATGAAAAAAGTAACCAAAAAAAAATATTGACATACCAAAAGATTTCTCTTAGTGCATTTCCATTAAATTGGTTCTTTATGAAAACTTACTTTTGATGTCATTTTATTAATGTCAGACTTTACTCACTTTTTTAATCTACCCGTGCCAAACTGGATAAGAGATGCACATTATTAGCCATTAGCCCAATGGTGATGACTTCATAGAGTTGCTTTTGGATGGCATTCATAGCAATAAGGCTATTTAACTCAATGCAAATGTTGCAAAGTTGAAGTTCTTGTGCCTTTTGGACAATTATATAGATGGCTAGGAGCTCCATTATTTTAGCTGCATAATCTCTATATATTCCTTTAGACATTACAAGTATTAGATATCTTGAAAAGCATGTCTCATAAATAGCCACTAATAACCCTCCCTTTCTTGAACACAATATAGCAAATGTATTATTTTAATTTGTCCAATAACCAATGGCTTCTAACAAATCTAGTCATCCATAATTTGACTTCGTGAGGGGAATTCCAGCTCTTTCTCCCTAATATGTTTGTCTACCTCTATTGTACTCACTTATTGATTATAATAGAGTTTATTTCTAAATAAGAACATCTCATGATCATTTTTTCCCCATTTGATTTGAAGAGGATTTCCATATAAAAATTAATGTGTTCTCTTTTGTGATTGCTTTGACCATCATATTGTTATTTAGTCATCTCCTCACAAGTTTAAGTAAGCGAGCAAAGTCTCCTAGGCTATTTTTACTCCACTTCTCCTTCTCCCATCAAAGTAGTATTAGAGCTACTAGTTAGTGTGTTTGACTTGTTTGAATGATGGAGTTGAATGTAAATATAATGGTTAGTTTGAATGGTAAGAATTATCATATATGGAGAAATAAAAAGTAGGATCTTTAATTTGTGAAGAAATTGCATTTTCCAACTTTTGCTACTGTTAAAGCTAAGTCTAAAATTGATGAAGAATAGAATTTTAAGCATAAATAGGTTTATAGTTTTATATAGCAATTTTTTGATAATAATGATTACAATCACATTTGTAATAAGACATAGGTACAAACTTTATTGAAAAAGCTTGAGACATTATATGCTTCAAAACATGGTAATAACAAGTTTTCTTACTAAAGAAAGTGATGCAATTGAGATATAAAGAATGAAGTTCAATTATTGACCACTTGAATGAATTTCAAGGTCTCATTAATCAATTGTTAGCCATGGGCATTAAGTTTGATGACAAGGTTCTTCAGTTATGGTTACTTGCTACATTACCTGATTCTTAAGAAATTTTCTAAATTTCACTTGCTAATTTTACTTCCAATAGTATTTTATCACCAAAACTTGTAAAGGGTGATGTGTTGAATAAGGAGATGAATAAAAAATCTCATGATTTATCATCATCCAAATTAGAGGTTCTAATTACTGCAAATAAAGAGGTGAATCCAAGAAAAGAGAAAGGGTAAAAAAGTAATCAAAATTAAAGTACAAGAATGTCCCATGTCACTATTGTGGGAAAATGGGTCATATTCAAAAGTACTACAAATGGAAGATAGAAAATAAATATGATAGTAATAAGCACAAGAAAAAGAATAATAATAATGATCATATTGCTATTACATCAATCTCTAGTACTTGTGACCTCATTATTATTTGTCATGAGAATGTGATCAATTTGACATCTTATGAGATTGATTAGGTAAGAGAAAATGTTGCCTCCTTCCATGTTACTTCACAAGAGGAATTCTTCACTTTATACATACTTGGTAATCATAAGGTGTTAAAAATGAGTAATAACAACTTAATAGAAGTTATTATCATTGGTAATAGTTACTTAAAGACTAGTAATGGAGCACAACTGACATTAAAGAATGTTAGATATGTCTTAAATATCCTTTTCAATTTAATTGTGATAGTAAAGATTGATGATGAGGGTTTTAGTAGTACCTTCAATGATGGCCAAGGGAAGATTACCAAAGGCACCCTAGTTGTGGCATTAATTAAGAAATACTCTAATTTATATTTCATACAAACTTTCATTTTTAAAAATATCATGAATGTAGTGAAGAATGAAAATTCCACTAAATTGTGGCATAAGTAGCTTAGTAATATGAATGAAAAGGGACTAATTGTTTGGCAAGAAAAAACCAACTTCCAAACATGAAAAGTGTAGTTTTAAAGAATTATCCTCACTTTTTGGTTAGGAAACAAAATAAAATTACATTCAATAGTTACCTACCTTTAAGGAAATTAAAACTATGTGTATGGTCTTTTAAAAGTACACTTACTTGGTGGTGCTCTTTATTTTGTAACTTTTATCGATAATTACTCAAGAAAGTTTTGGGTTTATACTTTTGATGAGTATTATAGAGTATATGAGATTAAGTACCAAAGAACATCTTTGGAGACACCACAATTGAATAGTTTAACTAAAATGATGAATATAACATTAACTGAGAGAGTTAGATGTCTACTCTTAAATGTAGAATTGCCTATATTCTTTTAAGGTGAAGCCTTGAATATAATTAAATATGTGATTAATTTGTCTCTTAATGATCTGCTATAGGGTTATGCTCTAGATAGAGTTTGATTTCATAAAAAAGTCTCTTATAATCATTTGTAAGTCTTTAAATGTAAAGATTTTGTTCATACCCCAAAAGAAAGAGGGAAGTTGGATATGAAGATTCAATAATGTATCATTATTTATTATTATGAAGATAATTTTAGATATCAATTATATGATCTAGTTGAAAAAAATTTGTTAAAAGCTAAGATATAATGATTTTTAAGGAATAAAATATTAATGACATTAAGAAAGCAATTACTCAGGATAACAATAGTCTTGTTGATATTGATCTAGTTCCTCAAACACCTCCAAGTGATCTAATTGATGTTCATGGTGATTTTCAAAAGCATGATAGGAATGATTAGTAAAATCATAATTTATAAGGTGTAAGTGATATTGATGCTCCTATAGAAGATCATTTACCTACATCTCTACCTATATTTTAGCCACGAAAGTCCAACATAGTTTTAATGCCTTTTACATCATACTCTCTTAATGAGTTTGTGATGTTAACTGAAGGGGGAGAACTTAAATGCTATAAAAGGTAGTTGAAAGTAAGCATATACTTTCCTAATAAATTTGTGATGTTAACTGAAAGGAGAGAACTTAAGTGTTATAAAAAGTAGTTGAAAGTGAGCATAAACAGCTTTGAACAAATGTCATGACAAATGATATGAAATCTTTGCATAATAACTCCATTTATGAGTTAGTGAAGTTACCTAAAGGAAAGAGAGCTTTGAAAATTTGGTGGGTTTATAAGTTGGAACCAGAAAAGAACACTTTACATCTATAATCTAAAGTTAGATTGGTTGTTAAGGGATTGTCAAAAGCAAGACATTGACTTTGAAGAGATCTTCTTACTAATGGTAAAAATATCTTCCATTCAAGTTATGTTGAGTTTGGTTGTATGTTGAACTTAAAGATCAAGTAAATGTATGTTAAAATGTTTTTTCTTTATGATGGCTTAGAAGAAGAAATTTTTATAAAGCAACCACATGACTTTGAAGTGAAAAGAAAAAAAGGATCATATATGTAAGTTAAAAAAGAGTTTATATGAATTGAAACAAGTTATAAGGTAGTGGTATAAAAAATTTGAATCTATTTGATTATTTTACTATTTTATATTAATGATATGCTTATTGTTAGTCATAATGCTTCTAAAATTGACATGTTGAAGTGAGAGTTAAGTAAGTCATTTGCCATGAAGGACTTAAGACTAATAAAAAAGGTTGACATGCTAATTACTTAGGACAAAATAGATAAGAAGTATTTTTCTTAGAAGTAATACATGGAAAAGGTGCTTCAAAGGTTTAACTAGATAAGGCTAAAATGATAAGCACTCCTCTTACTACACATTTAGATTATCTATTAACTGATATCCTTCCATAAAGAAAGATAAGAAAAAGATGCAAAGAATTCGTTATATATTAGCTATGGGTAGTTTGATGTATGCAATGGTATGTACGAGGCCCGATATAGCTTATATAGTAGGCATAATTAGTTAGCTCTTTTGAAATCTTGGTAAGAAGCATTAGAATATAGTGAAGTGGATATAGAGATATTTATGAGGCTCTACTGATCCAAGACTTTGTTTTGAGAGTGATGAGCATATTCCTATTGGATACATATATTCAAATATGGTGGATAATATTAACTTTAGAAAGTTTACTTGAGGGTATTTGATAAGGAGTAATCTCTTGGCAATCTCAATTGCAAATGTGTGTTGTATTATCCATTATAGAGGCAGAGTTCATTGCTATAATTAATGTGTTCAAAGAGTTTTTTTGGATGAAAAGATTCACAAAGGAGCTTGGTTTTGAGCAACCAAAGTATGTGTTGTTTTATGACAATTAGCATGTAATCTATCTTGGTAAGAATCCAACTTTTCATATTAAGTTAAAACATATTGATGTGCAATATCATTGGATATAAAATATTTTTGATTCTAAATAGCTAGAACTTGAAAAAATTCATACAGATAATAATGTTACTAATATGTTGAAAAAGATATTGCCAAGAGGAAGGTTTAAGTTATGTTGTTTAACGGTCAAATTTGTCAATACCTTCACATAGTTAAGAGAAGAAAAATTGTTGGGCTTATTAATCCCTTCTTATGTGGTGTAAAAGTCTAATTGTCATACAGATAAAGTCCAAATATATTTGTTTTTAGCTCACAACCCAAAAACACTTAATAAGAGTATAAATACCCCTTTTTAGCTACTAAAAACCTAATTAAGCAAGATAGAGAGGCAACAAAACAAGAGGAAAAGAAAGTTGGGTGGATGTTGAAATTTTCACCTTGAGACAATGTTCTTATGTCTTGAAACTAGAAAAGTGAATGGTGTTTAATCAAGTTTAAACTTAAACAACAGATAAAGGATGTCTTATTCTTGATTCTAAATGGTGGAGATTGTGTTTTGAGCTTTATAAGTCCTAATTTTTCTTTAGTTTCATAAGTTTGCATATAAGGCATTTTACTACATGCAATTTTGATCAATCACATAACTAAAAGGTTATTTGTCATATAATCGACCTAATTCATGGTCAATAGTTAGAGAATACACATATCTTCATTATGGATGATTAGATTGTGTTTTGGTGATCTGAAAAAAAAAAAAATGCTTCAAAACTGAGACTTATAAATTCAAGTAATTTTCTATTGTCTCATTTGTGATAGTTTTGGTAAATCTTATGAATGAACATTGATTTGTGTTTTAATTGAGTTGAATTTTGCTCGGCTAGTAAGGAACACCTATAAGTTTATTTTGAATGGTTCGATTGTTGTTTTGAGATCTACTTATTAAGTTATGGTTGATAGAACGTGGTTGGTCTATTTTGGTCAATTCATTGGATCGAAATTGAATTTGTTTACTTTATTTAATATAATTGAGGTTGTATACCTCTATTATATTCACTTTTTGATTATAGTGAAATTTATTTCTAAACCAGAGTATTTCATGGTTTTTTTCCACCTTTTGATTCAGAGGAGTTTTCCATGTAAAAATTAATGTGTTCTCTTATATGATTATTTTAACTGTCATATTTGTCATTCAATCATCTCCTCATAAGTTCAAGCAAATGGGAGAAGTCTCCTAAACTATTTATACTCTACTACCCCTTCTCCCATCAACATCCTCAACTACACTTAACAAGTTAAAAGACCTAACTAGCAACTTGCCATTTTAAATAAATCACTTTTTTAAAGGGTCTCTTTAGAGTTCTCTTTATGGCAACATCCACATATGTCTTATAAATGTTTAATCCTTAAATCTTATTTGTAATGGCTATATCTAGCCTAAAAAGTGTAAGAAAATTTTTAAGTTATGACTATACCCTAATTTTGGATAAAATTAAACTTTGATCAATACTTTGCTTTGCCTTTTGTCTCAACTAGTTTGATTCCACCATTATCCCAATGAAGAGAAGATTACAAGCTGACATTGTTGTTACCTAAAATATTCTTAAAGTTATGAAGATGGATAAAAACATTTCTAGTGATGCTAATACTAGCTTTATAAGCTATTTCTTAGCATGTGACCCATTATAAAGTTCTCTCAAAGAGCTTGTTTGGAAAACCCCTTCCCAAATAGCCACACTTCAACATATAGGAACCACATCATTATTAAAGACATTCTTACACTCATACAAAGGACAAATGCCCCCAATGCCCTCAACACACACATGAATAAGCACCACTTCACTCCTTTTGTTGCATACCACCAATACATATTAGAAAGGCATGCCAATGCTACCCACCAAGAGTATTTCATTAACGTGCCAACTTAATCCATACTATCACATCCCTAACTCAAAGTATGTAATCAACATGATTGCCACAAATGGAGGACCCACTCTAAGACAATAGCAAGCCTTAAGCCACAAGGAAAACAAAAGAACAAACACTTTGCCAAAATATAAGTTTAATTAAATACAAGTAATAAACTAGGTACATATTATTACAATCCAAATTACAATCAAGGGTCTAAAACCTAACTAACTCATTGACCCCAATAACATAGACATGATATTATACATATATTGAAAGAAAAAATTGTACTAATTAAGTCTTTAATATAGATAAAAATACATAAACACAAGGAGGTATCCACGACAACTTCAACAAACACTCTAATCAATCGTGTCAAGAACTTAAAACATAAGAATTTGAAACTACAAAAAATAAAGAGTGAGATACATACATACATACATATACATATATATAAGATGACAAATATGACATCCATAATGTGAGAAAATTGTTATACTAGCTATACTAAAAAAAATGTCAAATGCAAGCAACTATATTGGCCAAACAAGCTTGGTTGTATACTCCAAATAACAATTTAGGATATTAAGAACATGAATACACAAATAATAAATAATCAATCTCAACGAGTCAATCTCCTATATGTAAAGTTATTAACTTATTTTATCAAAACATAATAGCCTTAGTATAATATATTAACTCAATACAAGGAAAGAGATGTTATAAGTATCATATAATAAGCACGCAAGGAAGTATCTTTAAAAATGCAAGTAAGGTAACTAAGCACATTGTACATGTTAAGGTTATCTTTAAAAATGCAAGTAAGGTAACTAAGCGCATTGTACATGATAAGGTTACTAAGAGCATTCAAGCCAATCTAAAAACTAGGAGGTCATCACAGATAATAGTAAAGCGGCATTTGACGTCCCTGAATCAAACCAGATTGAATTATAGGATGAGTTACTTTCCAAGCTAAGGTTACAAATTTGTTTAGGATTTATTTGTGAAGTGAGTATCGGTCAAATCCAAGATATAAGGTTGTTAAGCTACAAAGTCTGTTCTTTTACACGTCACCGTACCATTACATGCGCAAACTGACAGATTTTGTTGGCATCTGTTAAGGGTTGACTAAATTTACGGTTACTAAATTATTATTTTTTAAAAAAATTATGTTAAATTTATTAAATTATATAAAATTATAACTTTATTCTCCTATTGGCGCCTGATGACATGGATGCTCACTTTTTTCAACATGACAGTTTCCACGTCGTTTCAAAAATATCAAAGCCCTGTTTCCCACGTATACGTTAATCAAGGATAATGACATTGATATTTCCCGCGGACCCTGGATTACTAATTCGTAAAATTGTCATTCTTGTGCTATAATAATGAACACTATAACTTATCGTTTATTAATTACATATTTTTACCATGAATTACATATTTATTTACATATCGATTAAACAATTAATATGTAATTCATATGTACATATCATTTTTTTTTTGTACATATTTATATGCATATTTTTAAATAATTTATATAGTAAATGATATGTAATTCATATACATATTCTTGCTTATAATATAATAGTAAATAAATATGTATATTAACTACATATCATTTAATTTCATAAATAAAAAAATTAAATATAAAAAGATTACTGAACTACCTTTTGAGTTACTCTCAGTATGTTGCTATTAAATAAATTGATGTGTACATGGGGATGGTAGCTCAACTCGGTAGATCTTGGAGTTGGATTCAAAGTTCGAATCTGATATTTATTAAAGACGGGTAACCAAAGCCCTTGTACCATTATTAATGTTACTGTGTAATAATATGCGGAGCCAGGAGGGGCTCAGAGTTTTGTTAGAACCCTTAACTCGGTTCACCAACCTCTCTGATTTTAAACTTGAATATTGATTAACCTATCACCATAGATATCGTGCCATCCAACGGTGTTGGGATCCCGAAATTTGGGTTGTTGGGTCTCATAAGCAAGCCCAGCTAAAAACCTCCGTTGCCATTACTGAAAATACACAAAATAAGTAGGAGGTCCCGCTGAGCAGTACATTAGGCAACGACTTTGAGAGTGACCACAGAAACGAAGGACCCTCCAGGATTGAGGTACTGTCACCGTCTCCGGCGTCAAATCATTGTCATTTGCCCCGCTCGCTCCTTGAATTTTAAAATTCTTCTATATCATGGTTTTCCCTTCAAATGTATACGAATTACAAGAAGCACTTGCCGGTTGCCTGTAAGACCACGGCGTTGGTGAAGGGGAAATCTCACCAGCGTCTAAAGCTCTTGTTTATCTGGGAACAAAATCTCGTCTTCTTTTGATTCGCGTCCTCTCAGTTTCTGATTACTAGTAAACTAACTCACTAATATTTCTTTTTTGATAAATCTAACCCACTGATATGTTGTCTTGTTAAAAAAAAAAATGAAGAAAAGAAAAGAAAAAACAAGCAATCAACATAATAACTATTTTGGCATTTTTTTCCTTTTTTTTTTTTTTTTTATTTTGTTGGGTGTATTAGAAAGACTAAAATTTTAAAACAAATCAACTGGTTGAATTAATAAAATTAAAAATTAATTTTAAAAATTTAAAATTAGATTGATAAATTAATTGATTAAATTATAAATTAGTGAAATAATTATAATTTTTTTAATTAATTAGTTTAAAAAATTTATAAAAAATTAAGAAAATAAATTTTTTATATTTTATTTTTTAAAAAATAAAAATTATATTATTAAAATTATTTTATATATTGAATATTAAATATTAATTTAATTAAATTTGAAATTTTAAAATTTTATAATAACTTAGAAAGAAGTCAATTTTCTTTCTTCTAATTATACCTTCCTCAATTTTATTTGCGTGGGAGAGCGAATGCAACAAAAATTTAATATGACAGGGATACATACATAATATGGTAGCAGGAAGAGAGTGACGGGTGATACGGAGTGGTCCCAAGATGGGGCCGTGGAGCCTTATGGCTAGTTAGCACCCCTATCTTTTATTTTGGAATAATCAAAGGATGAAGATAGCTCTACTGGCATTAAGGATTATTTCTCGTAATACGTAAAATTGAGTTCAATAATTAATATCTAATTTTAAATAATAAAATTTAAAATTGACTAAAATTTTGAAATTTGAAATTAATATATCGAGCGGTGATTGGTTTGGTCCATGGTGGACCCCGTTAATGATAACTCGATTTCTGTTGAAATCTTTTGGAAAATATGGAATCAGTGGATTTGTATGGGGATTTGTAGTGCAATGAAGGGAAGAGCCGAAAAGGTCAATTTTCTTTTTGGAGCACTGTGACAGGTTGTTCTTAATTTTCTAGAGAAACAAACAGACAAGTACCACTGCTTCATTCTGATTTTTCGGGTCATAGTGGTCTTTTTAGCTGCTTCTGTTAGAATCCCCTGCCTTTATCTGAATTCGTCTTATAAAGTTGTATGCCCCACTTCACTCTCACTCTCCGCGGGTCATTGGTGCAGCCGTCTGTCTCTATGTTAGGCGCTCTGGCACCTTCCCATATATTATTGTTTTTGCCATAACCACGTGTCCCACGATCACGATGAATTATAGGTGTTTATTGCCATAAAAAAATTTTGATTCTCTAAAATAGTCTCATTGTTTTAAGTACGCAGTGATAATAAATACATATATTCCAAGTATACATACATACATACATACATATATATTTGTGTAATCATGTGTTTATATATTAATAATATACTTATTGTTGGAACAATTATAGACTATGTGAATTAATTTAAGAAGCAATTTTAACTTTAATTTTCATAACGAAAAAATTAAGTGAAGTAGATGCTATCCTATAAGTATCAAAATTAAAAATTATAATGCATGTTTAGTAAGAGAATATCCTTCAATTCAAGCATCGTTTGGAAATGAGATTCGGTTTTGGAAATCCATATTTCAAATCAAAACGCAATAAATGATTATTATAAAATATCCTATGCTATAATCCAATTACAATCACAATTATATGTGAGCTTATTGACATGAAGATTTGGAAAATTAGACTAAATTGACTAATTAGATTGGTAAAATTAAAAATTGAGGTGTGATTTGATCAATTCATTTTAAAAATTATTAATTTTAAAAATTAATAAATCGGTTGGTTATAATGTAAATCAATGAAATGATTATAATTTTTAATTTAATTAGTTTCAAAATTTTTTTAAATAAAAATCACACTATTTTTATAATTTTTTTTAAATTATGAATTATAAAAATTAGAAAAAAAATATTTATATAATATATATATTTATTTTTTAATAAAAATATATAAAATTATATATTATATTATTTCAATACTTATTTTTTAAAATTTAAATTATTTTATTTATATTAAATTATTTTATTTTTTAACAAAAAAATTATTACAAATAAAATAAAAATATTATAAATTATAATATATTATATATTAAATTTATTTAATTTAAATTATTTTATATTAATTTTTTAAATTTTATTATATATGAATTACATATATATATATATATATATATATATATATATAATATTAAATACTAATTTTATTAATTTAATAACAATTAAATCAGTTAAATTAATTAAACTTTAAACATTTTTTTTTTTAATAATCGATTTAATTTATAAAACTTTGATTGACTTACATACCAACTTTTTACACCTTGAATATTAGATTTTCCATAATTTTTTTTATTTTAAATTCTCTTAAAACTTACTTTTCTACTAAATTAATTACCAAGGTCATTTTACCAACCTAAGAAGTAAGAAAGAAAAAAGCATAATGATATAAGAAAAATTTAAGGAGGTTTGCATGGTGCTTCCCTAACTATGCAATCAAGTATTTGGCATGGATTAGCTTTTCCCAAGGCAGAGATTTTTGCTTGGTAACTTATATAAGGCCACTTGCCAATTAAAGAATGCCTAGCATAATTTTTGGTGGACGATTAGGAAGGTGTTGGATATCCTATATGCTCTTTGGCCCAAGAATCAATTGACCATTTATTCTTACATTATGTACCAATTTGCCAAGTTTGGAATCTATACTTAAATTGGTGGGGCACTTAGATGCCTCTAATATTGATCTCTTTATCATGAGAGCTATGGTTATATCTTAACAATTGTTGTAGGTCTTCAACATATGAGTTATAGGTCTTCGACATATGAGTTATGGGATTTTATACAATCATCTAGTCTACTTAGTTAGGCAAGAATGCACTCGTATTTGGTGGAAAACCTTTTATTGTGATATTGATTTGCAATTTGGTTAGGGTTAGAATACTTTAATAGTCAAAGTCCAAATGGCCCTAAGGCTAGTTTGCATAAAATGATTTCTTACTTATCATTGCACATATCTTACCTCCTTAACAAAATTGCACATAGTAAGGCACTTGAAGTTGGAAACTGCCTCCATTCATCTACTTTAAGTTCAACACATATGCCTTCATTATTAGCTTTATGGGTTTAGCCAGGATTGGTGGGGTGTCGTGGAGTGGCCCATGGTCATTTCATCCATTAAAGAGGTTGAGCTACTAGCCATTTAAGAAGATGTGGAACTTTGGGCACAGTGGCAAGGTATGGCAAAGGCATATATGATTCTTAAAAGTGACTTTCTCACCATTGTATCCTAGCTTATAAGTCATGACAATTGCCTTTGGTTTTTTGTTTTGATATTTCATCATATTAAGTGATTAAATACTAGAAATATTTTCTTTACCTTTCAACTATGTCAATGTAATGATTTTGTAGATGCCCTAGCTAAGTTAGCAACCACCAAAATGAAGCCTTTCTTGGTTTGGTTATGAAGTTAATTAGCTATGGGCTTGATGATGTCAACCATTTCTAGGTTAGTGCTTTTCCTTATTGCTTTGGTTGTAGGTGAGTTTTTGTTTTTATGAATCTTTATAACCCTAAGGGTGGGTTGTAGTAGGTTGTTACCCTTTACTTGGGTTGTTTTTTTTTTCTTTGGTGATAATGAATTACAATGATCATTTTTGAAAGTCGTTACCCTAGTGAATTGGAATGAGTTGGGAGGGAATGTATGGGTCCTCAAACTCTCTTCCTTAGGAGAATTATTTTATTTTTTGTTAAGCAACTTCCTATCAAAGTTGTTTTTTACACATTCTACAACTTTCAAAATATAATTAATGAGATTACCTTATTGTTCAAAAAAAAAAAAAGTTGAGGAGAATGATCAACTAAATGAAATGGCTAATCTTGATTTAAGTTGCATTTCTTTTTTACTTTATTAATAAAGTAGAAAATATCAGGAGCTAAACATGTAAAAAAAATAAAAATCATCATTTAGACATGTGCTCGTTATTTTCAAGTTAGTTTTGCAAAATTATTACAAAAATTTATATATGTTGCATTTTTGTTTTTTATTTATATAATGATAATAATAGTTAAGTATTTAATGATATATTACTAAATTGTCATATAATTTCTTGAATTATATTTAAAAATAATGATATCATTTTGTGACATTATTTATCAAAAAATCTATTTGATTCACAATTAAAAATTTTGTTTTTTTTACTACATCTTTTTGTTTTTTGTTTTTTTTAGTTTTACCAAATAGTTAATTGTATTTAATCACAATAGTTTTCTAGATTGTTAATTTAGCAATCACAATAGCAAAACTCAATAGCAATGTCAAGCAAACACTCAATCATTTGGATATTAAAGAAGCAAAAATTGACTATAAAATTTAGATAGTCCAATGTTAAATTAGAGTATGTTATTGCAATTGATAGTTTAGTATGTATGCTATAAGTTACACTAGGTTATATATTGCTTTTGTGGTTTGCAAACATTTTAGATACACAAATAATTTTAGTACTAAATATTATCATTGGAATGTAATTGTAAGAGTGTTTGGACAAACTTTATGTTAATGAGAACAAAATTTACATTAATTAACATGAGAAGATAAGAAATACAATAACATAAAGAAACACTAATTTTTTTCACACATAATTATGAAGTAATTGTCTTAGAATTTGAATATTTTAATTACACTTATTCCGTACAATTTTTATATCTTCAAAATTTTTTGTCACTTTATTTATATTTTAATATTAAATGATATCTTAATTTTTTATGGGGAGAATGTAAATTTAATACAAATTCATAATAATATTAGTTCTTAAACTCTTTTTTATAAGATCGATATGTCAGCTATATATTGTTTATTATATATAATACATTGATTATACAAAAAAAGGAACAATTTGTTATTTGATCCATTAAAGAAATTGTTTTGGTAATTTTGTACTCCTTATATAGAAATACTATGGCTACTTTTTACTGTAACTAATATCAAACATAGTGATACGATGAACATTATTAAGTATCTTAGTAATTTTTCTAATGCTAAAGCAATATTAATTGTAATCTTATCTTTCTTTGTTTTGCGTTTTGTTTTTTTTTTTTTATAGAAGAAATGTAATCTTATCTTTAGTACTTTAAGCAAACTCACGAAAAATTTTAACTTTTAGAAGTTGGAAATTAATCCAATTCCAGGTGAAATTCAATAAATATTGTTCTATATTATTATTATTTATTTGATTGCTCAAAAGAGAGAAAAGAATTAACATGTGGAATTTGTGAACTCTCTCACGACAGATTTTCGTGTCAAAATTCAAAACTAGTCGGGGAAATTCCAATAAGGTAAGGTTCATTTGTTTTACGTAAAATATTTTTCTCCTTTTTTGGTGTTTGACATAATAAAAAAAATTATGATTAATAGAAAATATTTTGTAAGTCAACTAGAAAAGGCTGGGTTTTTTTTCCAAGGAAAATGACTTCACCTCTCAATAATTAGAGGTGAAACAAGTCAAAAAGAAACGCAAGACTATAAGAAGAAGATATAAAAACAAGGTAATTACCCAAATCTTTTCTTTCTCATATCTCTTTCAATTTTTCTCACATCATTTGTTAAGGTTTTCTTCTTATTCTTTTCATTCATTATTTGTGATTTACATTTTCATTCTGGACATTTCTCAACTATAAAATTATTTTTTTTTCTTTTTTGTCTTAATTTTCTAGAGTCACTTCTTATTTGCTTGAACTCTTTTTTGAATTGATTTAGAATGCTTAAATCCTTGAACTCACATATATTTATAAGTAAAATTATCTAATTAATTAGAAAAATATTTTAATTTGAATAAGAAAATACTTAATAACTAATAAAAAAATACTTTAAAATATTTCAACAATTTGTATATATTCTAAATAAATTAGTTAAAAATATTAATTATACTAAAAAATTATAAAACAAGTAAATAAATTATAAAATAATAATTACAATATAATTTATAAGAAAATAAAGAATAATTCTTGTAATTTGTCCTCCATTAGACCCATTCACTTGAAAAAAAAAACTCACCCTTGAGTTAATAACGAGGAGTTGACGTCTTTCATACCACATGAACAAATATTTAGAATAAATTAGTATCTTCAATATGCTTCGACAACTTATTTTGTGAATCATCGTGTGACTAATAGCATTAACAAAGAATGATGCTGACCAATCATCTTCTTAAATATCCACTCCAAGAAAATCAACAAATATTGTAGGTAAAGAATTAATAAGATTTTGAGACCTGCGAGTTATAAAATCATTCTCTAACTTGATAATAAGATCTTGAGATATGTGAGTTATGAAATCATCTTTGACCACTAGTATTTGAACCTCTTTGTGATTGTACTTGAACTTCTTTTGATTCAACTTTTATAGCTAACACTTAAACCTCTTTTGATTCATTAATACAGTATCAATATCTCGATTTGAGTGGGTAACATCAATCTCTTGATTTAAGTGGGTGATTGTCAAAAAAGCTCTCTCTTTTACTTAAGAAGTCTTGAATTGAAATCCTCCTTTTATAAGTAATAATGTATATTTTATGTTATCTTTATCAAACTTGTAGATATTCTTTCGGCTTAAATATTGAGCATCAATATCAAATTTCTAAGGTCGTCCAAACATTAAGTGGCAAGCATCCATATCTATAACATCATATTAAACCTCATCTGTATATTAGTCAATTAAGGGACCTTGCAATATTCTATTACTTGGAGTTTTCTCACTATTTTGATTCATCCAATAGTGTATGGATTTAGGTGTTTCTCCCAATAATATTTTTTTAACTTTTACTATCAATAATCAAATCATATAAAGTAGTGTTGATTGTGCACCTGGTACGAAATAATTTATTTCGTTAAATATCATCTTTCTGCTTAGGAGTTAATATCAGCTTTCTTATCATATACATAACTCTATCATCCTTATACTCACACTCCTCACCATCATTGTTACTAGAGTTTGCTACATAAACTTGACACATATGTACATTTGTTTTTTCATCAGAATTTACTACATAAGTTTAATACCTAAATAGACTAGTAGAGATGGGTCAAACAATAGTCTAACTGTGAGCAAAATCTCCAATCTGATTCCTTTTATTTCTCCAGTTCCTGTTGGCACCTCTCACATGGAAAGATTTGAATCGATTATTGATGACTTTGAGTCCACACTCCAATTGATTAATCATCTGGCCAAGGTTTTGTAGTGTTGCCTCCTAGTCATAGATAGTTGACTAGATGACCTACACCTCCTGATTTTCGTCAATAAAATGGTTGTTATTCCCTTCATCTCATGCTACTATTAGAATAGACGAGTCCTACTTTGATACTGGCTTTGATACCACTTAACGTAGTATTTAGTGAAAATAAGATTAATACTCGATTAATCTAAAAAAATAGTAATTTTCAAAAAGATTGATAGAGATAAAATTATTAGTTGATTTAATTTAGAATTGAGTTGAATTGATTTAAAATACTTTAGTTTTTGAATTCAAATATATTTATAAATAAAATTATTTAATTAACTAAAAATATTTTAAAATATTTATATAATTTGTATATATTTTAAATAAATTAGTTAAAAATTTTAATTATATTAAAATATTATAAAATAAGTAAATAAATTATAAAATAATAATTATAATATAATTTATAAAAAAATAAAAAATAATTATTATGACATATTATACATCATTTTTATTTGATTTGACATTAATTATAAAATTTTTATTTTATATAAATTATAATGTGTATGAGGTAAATTAATATTCTTAGTAATAATTTTCTTTTTTTCTTTTTGGGTTTTGCAAATTTGTTAGCTTGGCATTCATAGAATTGAAAAACTCATTGCTTGGTTACGTGGGTCATATATATTTAAAATTGATTTCATAATTGAAACACCATGACTTGTTCCTTGAACATTTTTCTGAAGCTTTTTGTTTCAATGATATTACTCTTAGCTCTATGGTGTTTGGGTTTTCCCATCTTTTGGTTGCTCTAAAATTGGAGAATCTAAACCAAAAGGCATGCTAGTTTTGCCAATCCTTAGTCTCAAGCCATGACTTGTGTTTGGGTCATTATTTGCTTTATTTTAGAAATATTTACAATTTTCTTATGTGTACCAAATACAATATATATATATATATATATATATATTTCAACAAATTTCAAAATTACAACTAAACAACAAAAAAAATGATTTATTTTGATTGAAAAAAATTTTCCCAGTAAATACTTTACACAAATAAATTATTTTTAAGCAAACAATCGGATCGATACACAACACACTTTTTCCCCTCAAGTTATTGTGTTAATTCGAGGCTTGGAGTACTGGATCACATGATCTAAAAGATAAACCTTCGCATAATTTCAAGAAATAATTGACATGAACCAAGCAAGTCGTGAGTCTTTCATTGAAAGACAATGATGTTTTAGGCAGAAATTTCGGTTTTGTTGGTTTTGAGAGCATCCTAATCCTACCTTTCAAAATGAAAAAGGAATTGGGAAAGAAAAACAAATTAAAAAAAAAAAGAAAACAAGGTTTTTGTCGTGAGAGTTGACCATCCTAGCAGTGATGCTGCCATTTGCCATATCAAAATGATATTTTCGGAATACTCAATTGTGTTGGGTTTGCCAAATACCTCAATTCCCAACTACTTAATTTTACATTAATTCATTCCCAAGACTTGGAACTTCCAGAAACACAATCTAATGGTGCAGTATTTGGTTATTCAAACCTCAAAAAGGCACGCATGGAGCAGAGTTCCAAGTTGTCTTCTCGTTTGGTCGACTAACTTTGGCATTAATCTATCATTGTATGAGCAGTACACGATATAATATTGTTTGCTAATTTTTCAACCGTATAGCCAATTTGGTCGTGTGCTTACTCATTGTTCTTGTAAGTTACACTCGATTTCGCTTGCTGGCAAAGGGTGTAAAAAGAGGGCACAGCATAAGACACGGGCAATAAGTAACACTTGATTTCCCAGGTATGTCTGAACCTGAACATGAATGAGGTTGCCTCGGCATTTGACCGAAATTGACCGATTGCCCTTCGCGGTAGTTTCCATTGCAAGGTCCCGTCACAGTCGCTGATTTAAAGATTTCATCGTCAGGTTACCGATCTATCCTCAGCGCCACCCGCCCCACCGCCACAACCACACGCTTGTCGCTGGTAATTACCACAATAGCCATTAACCCACTCACCATGCACTGCCATCACATTTATTTATTAGCTATTAATACGTATTATTTCCCAATTTTAATCCTGCAAAATTCATGTCCAATGCCCGAAAATTAGCTTTCCCACAATATTTGTTAAATTAAGTAATTTAATATTATTTTATACTTAAATATTATAAAAATTCAAAAATGATAATATAATAACATTTTTCATATAAAAACTATTCTTTATAGTCTAACAAATCTCAACATGCAAAAATTAATAGTAAAAAGTAATAGTTCCAAAACATTTTCTTTAAGAAAAAGCATTCAAATAATATTATATAAGAATTTTTCAAAACTTAATTTGAAAATATTTTTCTGACAAAACTATACAAAAAATTTTGGTAGTTTAAATTTAAATTTTTGTATATTTGAAAATTTCAATTCAATTTAATTTTTATAATTTTTCTTTATTTACCCACACTGTAATCACCATGATTAGTTTACGATCATAATAATATTATATATTGATAATTTAGGAATTTCCTTAACAATTATCATTGAAATTTTGAACATATTATATGAATATTAATTTCATTCTTGAATAAGTTCTAAACTATTTAAAAATTGTTAAGATTATATTATAAATATTTTTAATTCAAGTTGAATATAAATGCTTCAAGTAGTTATTTTACAATATTAGTTAATCTTCCATCAACCAAAAACTTATGATAACGAAATTAAAAACATAAATCGAATGAAAAAAAATTTATTACATAAATAATTTGAAGGATCACTACAATGACATACTTGAAAATCAAATTTAATTTTTTAAAATTCTTCGTTAAAATGAAATATTAACTTATGTTACGTGTAAAAGTTGCTCAATACAAAGCTTTTGAAAGGGACATAAAAACGTCAATAGCATTAAAATTCTCTTGTCATTTTTAAAATTTTTATTTTTTATTAAGAATAAAATTTCATATTTTATAAAAAAAAAAATTGTAGTTTTTTGATATTAAAATATTTGAGGAAAATTCCAATACAAATGCAAGTAAAGACGCACCGAAATTTCATATCCGTTGGAAATTGGAAGACCTCAGTCATTTCACGACAATCTTCGGTCCCTTGATAAAAGGAAAAGGAAGTAACAGTTACACAAACACGCACTCGCTTTCCCTCTCTCTCTCTCTCTCTCTCTCTTCACATTTCTTTTCATCACTCGGTTCCTCCTTTTATACACCTCAATCTTCACGCCAGAATGCACGCTCACACGCACACATCACTCTCTGCGTGAATTTTCTGTTTCGTCTTCTTCTTCTGCATCTCTCTTTCTCTCCGTAATTCTCTATAAAAAGTTGTTGAAAATTAGGGAGCTAAGGGCAGGCGACGCAAGTACATAAGCTATCACACGGAAACTAAACAGAGAAAGAAAGAAAGAAAGAAAGAAAGAAACCATGCTTCTTTGCTTTGTTCATGAACTATCCATATTCATCGTTCTGCTACTGCTCAGTCTTTCAGATCCATCTTTCTCTCTGAATCAGGAGGGACTATTCCTCCAGCAAGTGAGGCTCTCTCTCACTGACCCTGACTCCGCTCTCTCGTCTTGGTCCGACCGGGACGACAGCCCTTGCTCCTCCTGGTTCGGGGTCCGCTGCGACTCTCCCTCTGGCTCCGTCGTCTCCGTCGACCTCTCCAGCGCCAACCTCGCCGGACCTTTCCCCATCTCACTATGCAGCCTCGCCAACCTCTCTTTCCTCTCCCTCTACAACAACTCCATCGGCTCCACTCTCCCACCAGACATCTCCACCTGTCAAAGCCTCCGCCACCTTAATCTTGCCGAGAATTTGCTCACCGGTGAGCTCCCTCACACTCTACCTGACCTCCCCAACCTCAAGTTCTTGGACCTCTCTGCAAACAACTTCTCCGGAGATATTCCCCATTCCTTCGGCCGCTTCCGAAATCTCGAGGTAATTTCTCTCGTTTACAATCTCCTCAATGGCACAATACCCCCATCTCTGGGCAACATTTCTACTCTCAGAATGCTTAATTTATCTTACAACCCGTTTTCTCCCGGTCGAATCCCGCCGGAACTCGGAAACTTGACTAAACTCGAGATTCTCTGGCTCACTGAGTGCAATCTAGTCGGCGAGATCCCCGAGTCGCTGGGTCGACTCAAGAAGCTCACTGATTTGGATTTGGCTATTAATAAATTGGTGGGGTCCATCCCGAGTTCACTCGCGGACTTGGCCAGTGTCGTCCAAATCGAGCTCTACAACAACTCGTTGACCGGCGGCCTACCGTCCGGATTGGGAAAGTTGAACACGTTGAGACTAATTGACGCCTCAATGAACCAGTTGACTGGTTCCATACCGGACGAGCTTTGCCGCTTGCCGTTGGAGTCTCTTAATCTTTACGAGAACCGCCTTGAAGGGAACCTGCCAGCGAGCATTGCAGACTCGCCGGGTTTGTACGAGCTACGGCTGTTCAACAACCGTCTCACCGGCGACTTGCCCATAAATCTCGGCAAAAACTCGCCTTTGAGATGGCTCGATCTGTCGCAGAATGAGTTTATTGGAGAAATACCGGCGGGTTTGTGTGAGGGAGGGGTGCTGGAGGAGCTTTTATTAATGCAAAACTCACTATCTGGTCAGATACCCGAAATCTTAAGTGAATGCCGGAGCTTGAACCGGGTCCGTCTACGTCAGAATCGGTTATCTGGTGAAGTGCCGCCTGGTTTCTGGGGTTTGCCGCTCGTTGAGCTTCTGGATCTTGTTAATAATTCGCTTTCAGGTCAAATAGCTCAGACTATCGCTGGTGCAGCCAATTTATCCGAGCTGTTTATTGATGGGAACGGATTTAATGGCAGCATACCTGAGGAGATTGGGTCAATTAAGCGCCTTCTCGAGTTCTCGGGAAGCCGAAATAAGTTCAGTGGCTCCCTGCCCAGGAGTATCGTGAATTTGAGCAAGCTTGGAAGTTTGGATCTTCATGATAATTTGCTTTCTGGGGAGCTCCCCGAGAGGATTGATTTGTGGAAGAAAATCAATGAGCTTAATTTGGCTGATAATTCTTTTTCAGGAAAGATTCCCGAAGGAATTGGGCGCTTGTCTGGGCTTAATTACCTTGATTTATCTAGCAATCAATTTTCTGGGGAAATCCCCATTAGTTTGCAGAATTTGAAATTGAATCAGTTTAATTTGTCCAATAATAGACTATCTGGGCAGATTCCACACTTGTTTGCTAATGAGATCTATAAAAATAGCTTCACGGGGAATCCGGGTTTATGCAAAGATATTGAAGGTTTGTGTGACACGAGAGCTGGAGGAAGAAGTAAAGGTTATACATGGCTCCTGAGGTCCATTTTTGTACTTGCTGCCTTGGTGTTTGTTGTTGGTGTGGTTTGGTTTTATCTCAAGTACAAAAGATTCAAGGACGCTAGAGCCGTGGATAAGTCTAAGTGGACTTTAATTTCCTTCCACAAACTCGGTTTTAGTGAATATGAGATCTTGGATTGTCTTGATGAGGATAATTTTATTGGAAGTGGATCATCTGGGAAAGTGTACAAGGTTGTGCTCAGCAATGGTGAGGCAGTTGCTGTGAAGAAGCTCTGGGGTGTGGCCAAAAAGGATAGCAATAGCAGTGATGTTGAGAAGGGTCCGGTTCAGGATGATAGGTTTGAGGCAGAAGTTGCAACTTTGGGCAAGATTAGACACAAGAACATTGTCAAGCTATGGTGTTGCTGCACCACTAGAGAGTGCAAGCTTTTGGTTTATGAATACATGCCTAATGGTAGCTTGGGTGATCTGTTGCATAGTAATAAGGGAGGGTTGCTTGATTGGCCAACGAGGTATAAAATCGTTGTAGATGCAGCTGAGGGGCTTTCTTATTTGCATCATGATTGTGTTCCTCCCATCGTGCATAGAGATGTTAAGTCCAATAATATTTTATTGGATGAGAATTTTGTAGCCAGGGTAGCTGATTTTGGTGTAGCCAAGGTTGTTGATTCAAGTGGGAAACCTAAATCCATGTCTGTCATTGCTGGTTCCTGTGGTTACATTGCTCCAGGTGAGTGTCTTAACCTTTTCTATATATAGAAAACAAAAAACTTTTCTGGTCATACTATAGATGACTGGAACTATTTTATCTTGAAATGTAAGTAGCAAACTGGGGTGTGTGTGTGTGTCCTTTGTCCGTGCATCTAACTGTTGTCTCTGTAATACGCGGGATTCTCCACTTTTATTATCCATTTAACATTTAGTTAGTGATCCTTATAAGCCTTCTTGCAAGTCTATGAAGTTTTCCTTCCCATCTCTTTTTGGTTGTCATTGATAAAACTCATTTAAGTGTTCTCTTTGACAGAGTATGCATACACACTTAGAGTGAATGAAAAGAGTGACATTTACAGCTTTGGTGTGGTTATTCTTGAGTTAGTCACGGGGAAACGTCCAGTTGATCCAGAGTATGGTGAAAACGACTTAGTCAAGTGGGTGTGTACCACTTTAGATCAGAAAGGAGTGGACAATGTCCTTGACAACAAGCTAGATCATTGTTTCAAGGAAGAGATATGCAAAATCCTTAATATTGGCCTCCTCTGCACCAGTGCCCTCCCCATCAACCGGCCATCGATGAGAAGAGTGGTAAAAATGCTGCAAGAAGTCGAGGCAGAGAACCTGGCTAAGGCAGCTGAGAAAAAGGATGGGAAATTGACACCTTACTACTACGAAGATGCATCCGATCAGGGAAGTGTAGCTTGAGATTGCCAGATGATTTCCGTTGTGAACGTGCTTATGGAAAGAGCACATTAGAAGCTCCAATTTTCCTTTTCTTGGACGTATGGATCCACTTTTAAAATCCAGCTCTGGTGACCATTTGCTTTGGAAAGTGGGAGGAAGTTTTCCAAACTGAAATGGGTTGTGTCGTATTCTGTAGAGAACGTAGGAAACGAGAGGGTGGGAGAAGGGCTTTTAAGGTTAAATTCAAGTGTGTTCTTTTTCATTGCAAAGAAGCTTCCCTTGAAAATTTTCCGCAATTTCCCAATGTTAATATCTTCTGTTAGGGTCATTCTAGACCGACTCTTTTTCTGTTTTCTTTTTGTTTATAATTTTGAGCACCGTGTGCTGGGGTCATTGGCAACTACTATTATTATTCTCCCCTACGCTTGTATCTTCTCGTTTTTGTTGGCACTCTCTCGTAATATCTTGGCGAATCTTGGAAAATTTTACCACAGTAGCCTCATATTCTAGGTCAGATCTCAGGGGTAGTCTACTGAGGGTGACAAACAAATTTAAGATTTTTCGAGATTCAAAGTTCATTGCTGCTTAGTCATGTTTTTCACTGCACCTACAAGAAGGGGGTTGGCTATAAATTGGTCAATTTGTTTGCCTGCTAGGGCTGGTCCTCAACGTGGACCCTTCATGTTTTAAGTGAGGGGGGCCTACTGCTGTAGGCCTCCTGTTGCTGTATGCACTATCACAGAATTCGCCTTTACGCCCTCGCAAAATGACTGAAAAGCCATCAATAACATGAAGTAGTTGAAGGTTTTCCAATTCGATTTTGCTTTCACATCCATGGAGCTATAAATGTTGCGCTGCAAATCCACCGTGCAAGTGACGTTAAAATTTTCAGGAAATATTATCGAAATATCAAGTGGTCAAAACCCACGTTGGCATCTAGCAGTATGAAAGAAAGCGACGTCGTTGAGTGTGGCGGATAATTGTACATTGAAACAAAGTCGTCTATCTACTTCCACTAGAAAACGAAAAAAAAATCTTTTAGTTGATCTTTTATTTTAGTCCTAATGTTAGAAGTTCTGTTTCTTAGCTACTTCGACTAGAAAACAAAAAAAAATCCTGTTTAATCTTTTAGTCCTAAAATTAGTCCTAATGTTAAATGTAATTTCAACGGCTTCCTTAACACCATTTTCCCTTAAAAAAAATCTTAGACTCTCTTGATTTGATTCATGAGGTTTCTAAGTATAATAAAAAAAAAATTGATGCAATAAAATAATTTTGTCTAATTAATGTTTTTTAAAAAATTTTAATTTGGTTTCTCTGACCTCTTTTAATTTAAATAATTAGTTAAAATGAGTTTTATTTATTTAAATATGACATTTTTTTAATTTTCTTTTAATTTTAAATAATTTAAATTGTATAAATTATATAAAATATCAAAATTTGAGTAAAAATATAATTTATTTAAATAATTACTTAAATTATATATTTTTTTATTTACATATAATATATTTTATTTATTTTTAAA
Source organism: Rhizophora apiculata (assembly GCA_037832385.1). Classification (NCBI taxonomy): domain Eukaryota; kingdom Viridiplantae; phylum Streptophyta; class Magnoliopsida; order Malpighiales; family Rhizophoraceae; genus Rhizophora; species Rhizophora apiculata. The sequence goes on along the minus strand of CM075438.1, from coordinate 1,659,640 downwards.
TTTTGAATAATTTTTTATTTAAATTTTAAAAATTATATAAAAAAATTTTAAATTTAAATAATATCAGAATCTATTTAAATATTTATTCAAATATAAATTTTGTATTTAAATTTAACATATTTTTACATTTTCTTAAATTTTAAATAATTTATTACTTAAATTATATAAAAAAATTTAAAATTTAAATAATAATATAATATAATTTATTTTAATTCAAATGTAGTCTTTTTTTTATTTATTCTTAAATTTTAAATAACGTTTACGTAAAATATGGAAATTAGGTAAAAAAAATTTTAAATTTAACTAATATTAAGATCTATTTAAATAAAACATTTTATTATTCAAATTTAACATATTTAAAATTTTGAATTTTTTTTACTAAAATTACATAAAATATATAAAAAGGAAACTAAATTTGAATAACTTTAAGATTTATCTAAATAGTTACTTGATAAAAATTTATTTAAATAATTACTTAAATTAAAAATTTTTTATTTAAATTTAACATATTTTACCTTAAATAACCTTTCTTTTTAGGTATTAAATACTTTACTTGCATAAAAAAGATAGTATAATTAACTAGCATCTTAATTTTAAAAGTTTCTTTTTATTATCATGAAATTCTTCTTGAACTTATCTTACAGTAAAATGATCACCTTTTCTCAATCAAGAATATGATCACCTTTTCTTTATTGACCTTAAATTGATATTTCTTCATACTTGTGTTTTGATTAAGATAGTTTGTAATAGCTTGCAAATTGGTTTGAGCCATTCAAATTCTATTCCAACATTTGATACTAATCAATCACTCTAACTTGTTTGGATATATTTGCCCATAAGGCTTTACAAATATATAATTCCAACTTATGATCGAAGGAATTTTGAAGAAAATTAAGAATTTGTAGTTAATAAGGCATCATTGATCGTGTTTTTGTGAAAATGATCATAGGGGAATTTGAGAAGGTCTAAAAGGATTTCTTCATTAAATCCAAAATATTTCTTTGAATTGTAAAACCAAGCTTGGAATTCTTGATTAAAGTCATGGTGAAAATGAAGAAACCAAGAATGATACCAATTTCCTAATAATAATAAATTTGTCCAAGTTGCCTTATATTCATAATAATTGAACGTAGGAGGGAAGAATTTTTGAGAAATTTTTCTATAACAAAAAAAAGTTGCTCCATTAGGTTTAACATAAGTGACTTTACTTCATTCTCTGAGGGTTAGAATTCTTAGTATTTTCACTTTTATGTAGACAATTTGGTCAAAGTTCTTCTATTCTTTAATATGAATAATTTCTACTAACTTAATGCCTATAAGTATAAATTCATAGAAACATCTAGTCTTATGTTTATCTTCATTACACATATGAGAACCATAATGGAAAATGTTAGGAGGAATTTGTTTAAAATTTGAAGGCTGACTTAGATTTGACTATTCTTTTTCTAGTATACATATTGGAACAATTTCTAGTTTAAAATGGTAAATGGAAGGAGTCTTTTTAGTACCTTAAGAAGTAGAGGCTTGTGATGAAAGGGATGTGGGGAGGCTTAGCATAACTAGAGATAAAGGTTTGGTGGCCTTTATAGTAACATTAGTGGGTGTAGCTATAGTGTTTGATGGTAATTTTTGGGACTAACATTCTTCGTAACTTCTGTAGGTGTAAATGTTGGCAATTTGGCCAAAGCTAAATACATTTGAGTAATATTTGATTTGGGATTTGATATCCTAAAAGATTCTTTAGGAAAATGCTCCTCACTACTCATCTTAGTAACTTTTTGTTTTAAGAAATTGCCAATTCATTTTTCTTAATAATATTTTAAATGTATAAAATGTTTCTTTATGGATTTTGAAAATATCAAAATATCATCAATATATATTATGGTAAATTTGGTATAAGAATTGAAAATTTCATTTATGATATGTTGAAATTTAGATAGGGCTTTTTTTAAACTAAATGGCAAAACATTCCTTTTGTAATATCCAAGCAAGATTGTAAAAGTAATTTTCTATTTATCTTTTTCATGTATCAGTATTTATCAAAATCTTGATTTTATATTAAATTTTAAAAATATAATTACTTTTGTTATTCTTTTCATTAGATATTTTTATTTAGTATTAGATGTCTAATCCATTCTAATAATTTATCAAAGCTTCATAATTTATTATTAATCTAGGAGTTTCTCTTTCTAATTCAACTTTGTTATTTACATAAAAATTAGAACAATACAATAAGAATTTATTAGGTCTTATAATATCTTTTTTTAGTAAATCTTCAATTCCCTTTTTACAATACTCTCACAATTCTTTGTTCATTTGTATTGGTTTAAATTTGGTTGATATATTTTTCTCCTCAAAATTCTTTATATAAGGTGTGCTTCTTTCAATTCCAAAAAGCAGTAAAAATATCTGAACATACTTGTTTTTCAAACTCATTATGAAAATCTTGCATAAATTTTTTATTTTCATTATTATTAATTTCTTCCTCTATTCTTTTATAAGTAATTTCTTGATTTAAGGAATGCATTTTTTTTTCTTTTTTTGGCTTTTGTATCAACATTAATTGTTTAAATATAAATTTATTCTTTAATGTATTTATTTTGACCATCTTAGGTTTGGAAGTAATTCAAAATACATTTTTTACTAGCAATTTTACTTATTATTCCTTGGGAATTGACTCTAAAGGAATATATTTGGATTAAAAAGGGAGCTTTTAAAATTAATGACACTTAAATGTTTTACCATAATAAAATTATTTTTAAAACATATATCTTTCTTACATAATTTATCCTTAATTTTCATCATTGACACTTCTTAGTGTTTGTTTATTATTATTATTATTATTTTGTTCATAGTGTTTACTTGGAATAATTTTCTTTTGTATACAATTATTATTTGCACTTGAATCAAGTAATACTATTATAGCTTAACCGTATTCATTATTTGTTATTAAATCTACTTTTGCATACCATTTTTGAAAATTTTATTTTACAAATAACATTTAAGAAATTATTTTGATCTATATTATCAAAATCCTTTAAAATTATTTTTGGTTCTTCTTCCCTTAAGATTAATTTTTGTTTTATCAACTTAACTTCAATCTTTAAGACCTTTATTTTAACCTTTTAATTTCTAATTTCTTGTTGTAAATCTTTTATGGTAATATGATTAGTTTTATTTGTAAATCTTATATATATTTATTTATTTATTTATTTATAGAATATGGTTCTTTATTTTCTATTATTTTGTCTTTTATTAATTAATCTTTAAGCTTTAATATATATATATATTTAACATCTTTATATTCTATTTTATTTATGATTTCTATTAATAACTCTTTATCTTTTGTAATTACATCTATACATCTATGTTTTGTACAAATTTCTATTCCATCTTTAGTATTTGAATTGCTAGAATAAGATGTTGAAAGGTCATTTAATTCCATAACTTCGTCTTCACTAGTTTCAATTAAGTCTTCATGTATTTTGATAATTTCTCATGTAGATTAAGTATCTTATTTTTTAATTTTATCTTTTATTTCTAAAACTTTCACTTTTTCGTTAAATTTGCATTGGTTTTTTATAATGACCTACTTATTTATATTTATAACATACTATTTGTTTTTTATTTATTATTATTATTATTATTATTCCTTCCTTTAGTTTTATTAATTTTTGAATAAGATTTATTATTTGAATGATTTATATTTTGAAAATTCTTTATCCTAAAATTTTTTATTTTCTTTTTCTTAGTTTTAAAAGGAGCCATTATTGTTTTGTTATTGTATTTGGAGCAAAATGAGCCTACTTTTTTTCTCTCAACATACATTTCCTTTTCCATTTTACTTTTAATTTCATATTAGTATGTAATTGTAATCCTTTATTATTGACATGAGAAATTAAATCTCCATATTTTAAATTATCATAACTTTTTCTGCAAATAATTTAAGTAGTCAAGCAACAAATCTTTCTATGTAGAATGAGTAATTACCATCACTTTATGAAAAAACTTTTGTTAATAATATGTCTTTGTATCATCTAAAATTCTATAAAGTAGGAGAAGTTAGATTAAGGAGTATTCCAAAGGATTCTATTTGAAATTTATTGGAATCTCCTATAAAATGTTTTGATAACATAAAAACTATTGTATTAGTAGCATTTGTTATAGTTTCAATTTTTACTTAAACTTGAAAGGTTCTTTCTATTTGTATATTTTTTATTTTAGTTTTTATAGCTTTTAACAAATCATCTCCTTGTTTTTGTGTAGGATAATAATCCCATTACCCTTGTAACAATTTGGAGAATCATGCTATGAAGTGGTTTTTTTTTTTTTTTATAGCTTTATCCGAATTTTCTTGAGCTTGATAAGTTTTTGTTGCCATAACTATTTGTTAAATAACTAACATGATATGATATTCACTGAATCCATCAAAATTTCACTCATAAATACTTGTTTTCTCAAAATTTAATAGTCATAAGAGTTTTTCCTCATTTTTTATATCCAAGATTGATGGTTTGGCTAAAAATGTTTTACTTTTAGTATATTTACAAAGTCTTAATTACTTTTACATATATAATTTTTAATAGTTATCTTCAAACTAACTCCATAATGTATCTAATTTGCATTCACTTTGTTGTGTTAATACATGTATTTCTTTCTTTGTATTTGTTATCTATAATAATTCTAATTGTTTTAGTTATAGTTTCTAACAATTCATTTGCTTTTAACTTTTGCTTTAATCTATCATTGTGAGGTATTGTTGTAGGAACAAATAAGGGTTTAGATATCAATTTTGGTTTATTAGTTGGTGCTTCTATTTTTTTTTTGTTTGATTATCTTCAAGGGTTTGTATTTGATTGGCTATTATTTTTAACATTATATTTGTATGATTAATTTAATTATGTATAGTTTTATATTTTCTTTGAACTTATGTTTATAAATTTCAAATTATTCAAAGAATTTTTTATGTATTATGAGATAATTCAAAATTTAATCATATTTTTTTTAGATTGAATTTCTTTTAGTTTAGAGTAATTATTAAAAATAACATATATTTTAATTTTTATTATTACTACAATAAAAATCTTTTCTCAATAATTTTTATTTAATATAAAGTCAATGCCTTTCTTTTTTTTGTTATCATGTTTAACTAAGTAAAGACTTATAGATCAATATGAGTAGGTGAAACAAAAAAAAGATTTTTTTTAATATGTTTGGAATTGTTTTATTAAAATTTATTCCTACAAAATTCATTTTAGAGCTTCAAGGAATGCCATTAGTTAAGCTTCTAGCCTTAGATATGTTAATATCTTTTGTGAGAGAAATATTATTTCTATGTGTGTTTTGTCATCTTGAATAATCTGTGTTGGTTGTGTTCTAGGAGCAAGTGGCTTAGATAAATGCATATTTGGTAAGACCCATTTTTAAGTAACTTTTGACCAATTTAAAAGTTTAAGAGTTTCTACAAAAGATTTATAAGAATTTATTTCTATTAATAAAGTTTATCCTTTTGAAAATTTTCTCATGACATTTGGTTTAAATGCTACTTTATAATATACTCTATATATTAAAACTATATTTCTAGATCATGGTAATATATTTTTTTGAATCAATAAATTCAAAATCAAAGCCTGTTTAATATTCTAATCAAATAAAGAGACATAATAGTTTGGATAATAATTATAATATGCTGGTCCATCTACTAAATTAGATTAAAAAATAACATGTAAAAAGTTTGAGAAATCTAATATTCTTCCATCTCTTTGACACATTAATATAGGAGTATCTACGCCTATTCTGTGTAAAGGGTTCATGATTACTTGAATAAATCTTATATGTAAAATTTGATAAAATGATCTATAAGTGTCTATATTATCTAGTATAAGACTAATTTCTTGAACATTAGGATTAATATAAGGAATTTTTTCTACTATATTAATAATATAATTGCTAAAACAATTATTAAAAGTTCATATTTTATACATATTTCTTTTCAATTCTTCAATTATATTTCAATTTTGTAGTTTTTGCTCTATTTTGACTATTTATAAAGTTTTCTTTTTATAATCTACAATATCTAATTCGTCATTATGTTTAAGAGAAGTTGAAGTCATCTCACTTAAAGATCTAGTTAATCTAGGCATTGGTTATAGTCTTGCACTTTTATTGGACTTAGGATGACTAGATCATTGGTAACTCTTCTCCTTCCATTATTCTTTGTTTTGATGCTATTGGTGGTTTCTATAGCTTGCCACTAAGTTTTCTATTGCTTGAGCCACAATCATGAGCCTAATGCCCCCTTTAAGCTTAAATTTAAGCTTGATCCACTTAAATCCCAAACTTATGGGAAAGGGTCTAGAGTAAGAAAGAGAAAGAGTTGAGTCATTGTGGAAAAATTGAGTAACAGATAAGGGGCAACTAAAGAATGGAGAGAAGAAGAGAGAGAGAGAGAGACAAAAAGCCCATTACATCAAAACAACACAAATTTAATGTTTGGCAATCTGTACTCCTAGACACAAAATGATGATGTTCTAAGTCTACTCCAAGACCATTTGAAAATAGTTTTTAAACTATGGTTTGATAGAAAACAAAATAAAGTATAAGTTTTCCAAACTAAGTTTGTTTTTTTTTTTTTTAAAGGATGGATAACTCAAAAAAGTTTCAATAATGGAAAAGAAGGCAAAAGTAGAGATATCAACAAATCAAAAATCTCCAAAAGTTAGAAAAATTATAGGAATTTTAAAAATTTTCCCAAATTTTCCAAGTCTTTTTTCAAATTCAATTCCTATTTTTTGGTGTAGAGGATCATTATAAAAGTATTCAAATTCCTTTTAAATATTTTCAAAAAATTTAAATCCTATTTTTTGATGTGGAGGATTATTGTAAAAAACATTCAAATTCCTTTTAAATATTATAAAAAAATTTCTTTCCTATTTTTTTGGTATGGATGATCACTGTAAAAAGCACTTAAATCCTTTTAAATATTTTCAAAAAATTTTTTTTCCTCATTTTTGGGGTAGTGAATCACCATAAAATGTATCTCAATTCCTTTTAAATATGTTGACAAAAAATCTTATTCTTATTTTTTAGTGCTGAGAATGACTTCAAAAAGCATTCAAACTCTTTAAAATATTTCAAAAAGTTTCATTCCTATTTTCTTGTGTGGAGGATCACAATAAAAAATCCTAATGCCTTTAAATATGTTTTGAAAGTCCCATTCCTATTACTAGCACAAGGGATTTCCTTTGAAAGCTTCATGAATTGGTCAAAGCATTTAATTTTTGAAAAATGCCCCCTAATCAATTTCTAATCAAAGCATGCAAAGCATTCCTCTTTTTACTACCTTTTCAAATTCCTTGAAACCTTAGTGTGTGTGCTTCTATGAAAATTTATATTTTTAAGAGAAAAATAAAAATAAATAAAGTATTGATAGGAAAAAGCATAGAAGTAAAAGTAGGTGGACAGTGATACCATCATATGTAATGTGCATCTAAGTCGGTTATGACCTTTACCAGATGTAACTGTATTCCCAAACCTTAAAGACTCTTGATAAAGTAAATTAAGTCACTTCAATTTAAACATGCCATTTATGGTCTTCAAATCTCACGTAAAATGATTGGTGATGACTTTAAACTCATTCAACCATAATACTTCAAAGCTCTTGTCTTTAGGAACCTATTATGACATAGTCAAAGTCCAAATCTAACACTTGCAAGGCAAAGGGAGGCTAAGGGGTGTTTGGCCATAGCCTAACGTTATCGCTCTAATATTTAAGTTAGTAAGGCTCAAGAGTTAAGATAGTACGAAGAGAGCTAAAATGGGTGTAAGAGACTTACCTTGTGGAGGTTAAGAGCCCTCATATTTATAAAGCTTGGAATGTTACCTAGCTTGGTGGTCTTAATACTTATGTGAATGCTAATGATAGGGGTTGTAATGTCTATAAAGGGCTATGGTTGGGCTTAGTGAGCCCAATTAGTGAATATTGAGCCTTAATCTGATTAATTAATATGAGTCTAAAAGGAGGTCGAGTCTTGAGACTTAATAAGCTTAATTTAGTCCTTATCACTAGCTATCCTAAACACTATTTGAAACAAAAGCCTTAGTTTGAATGATTAAATCACCTATTTTATGACATTTTTTTATTGAGATTATTATGATAGGATCATGTGTTTTATTCCATGTGTTTTGATTTATCCCTTATGCTTAATTTATAATTTATTTGAATTATATTTCTATATCTTTATTTGATTGATTGATAACATGATGTGCTTTATATGGATATTAATTTTTTTGAATTCATGGTATTTTATGTAAAACTTTAAATTTCAAATTTGAGCTATGTTAACAATTTTGTATAGATCTGTTATTTTGTCAATTTTCTATTTTTAGAAGTTACTAAATGAGATTTTAAGAGATCTCAAGGAAAGATGGAAATAATTGTGGAAATTTAAAGTTGGTAGGAAATTGAGACTAATATACTTATACCATTAACCAAATAACATGAGGTGAAGAGAAGAGAAGCAGAAAACATACAAAAAATTTAAGTCATTCAACCAGATCAATGTTTGTGGTCAATCAAATGTTAAAGAAGGTTTGAAGCAGTGAAGTGCAAAAAGAAACCAAAAATTAAGATCAATTGAACAAATAATGGTTGTGAAAAGTTACAGTGATTCAAATTCAGTTGATTGGATTGTACTTATGGTTGATTAATGGGACTAAATAATGTGAAAAGTAAAAGTTGAAAATTTATAAAGATTTTGAGTCAATTAACTGATATAAGTGCTCTAATTAATCAATACCTCAGATATAAAGTTTTTCATTTTTGTAATTAATTCTTTTTAGGGAAAGTGATCAATGTTTAATGACTTGTTTTTGTCTTTTGTCTATGAGAGAATTTGAATAACTCTTTTATAGATACCTTAATATTTTGTATTGTACTTAATGTGAGATCAAAGAGAAAAAACAAGAGAAAGAGAAAATCCAAAAACAAGGTCTTTAAAGTGAAAAAGTTAAGATTATGAAAGAATAAGAGTGTTATAGCAAAAAAGTGTTAGAGTATAAGTCTCTAAGTGTTATAAAGAATTAGTGTGTTCTTGTGAAAACTTTATAGAAGCTTTGTTGCGATCAACATTAAGGTAATTAAGTATAAAAGGTTATCTTCACCCTACAAAAGAAGAAAGTAGTAGTGAAGTTAAACTCTTAAGGGAAGAGCTTTGAGGAGTGGACATAGGCTCTTGTTTTGAGCCAAACCATTAAAAATTGTTGTACATGCTTTCTCTTCCCTCATCTCTTTTTAATTTTCATTATTTATATTACTTGCTTTACTATTTATTTATTGTTTATTTTGTTATCTTTTTTTGGAATTGAGATTGACTAATAATTAAATGACTAAACTAGTTAGACTAAATTCAATCCCTTTTTTGGTTGCTTTACAGACCAATAAGTTGTATTAGAGCTTAGTCTTTACTTCACAGACCTAAATTGCTAGAGTTGATCTATGACATCCCTTGTACCCATGTATTATGTTGAAGGTGGAAACATCTTTAGACCCCTCTTCTTTAATAGTATCAATTATAACTATTGAAGATACATGATAACCATGTATATCTAATCCCATAATTATGAACTTTGGAAAATAGCTGAGAGTGGCCCCATGAAAGCCTAGAAGTGAGTAGTAGTTAAAAAGAGAGTGTGTTTACTAGTAAGGAGAAGAAATTCAAAACTTTCAACTCTAAAACTACTTATATGCTTCATTATGGTTTATGTATTTGTGAATATAACAAGGTATCTTCATATAAGATGGTAAAGGAAATTCATGAAAAGTTTAGAGACATTTATGAGGGTATAACACATATGAAAGACACCAAGAATAATTACATAATCCCTTTGAAATGATAAGTGATGAGATGATCTCAAAGATATACATGAGATTTACTAACATCATCAATCCACTTAAGAACCTTATAAAAGACATCAAAATAAGTGATCTTATAAAGAAAACATTGAAATCACTCCCAGAGTCATGGAACCCTAAGGTGATTCTAATTATTGAATTTAAGGACTTAAACACTTTAAGCTTGGATGAATTGATTAGGCCTTTGTTGAACTACAAGATGACCTTTACAATAAAGGTATTAAGAAAAAGAAAGGATTTACTTTTAGAGCCTCCTTACCCAAGGAAAGAGATGATGATGAAGAAAGTGGCCAACATCCTTAAGAATATAAAAAGGAGCTTGTCATGTTAAACAAGAGAGTTATATAACTTTAAAGAAAGAAGATGAAAAGTGAAAAGAAATCCTTCAAAAGCAATTGGGAGGAGGATGAGATCATTTGTTACAATTATAACAAACCTAATCACATTACCTTTAATTGCCCCACAAACAAGGAGAAGGACATGAAGCCAATAAGGAAGGCTTATAAAGCTAATTAAGATAACCTAAGTGATTCAAAAGATGATTTTGATGATAGAGTTAACCTAATATTCATAGCAATAGAAGATGAGGTAAATTTTGACTATGACCTCTAATGATGATGAGTTGTATGACACTTTAGATTGCATGAATAAAATATTCAAAGACAAGGCTATCAATAATAAGGGGTTTCACATTGAGAATGGCTCTATGAAGCATGAAATTGGATCCTTAAAGGAAAAGAATGCTTCTCTTAAAGATAAGATCAAGTCACTAAAAAGAATAGCAAGTTTGAAAATGTTTACAATGAGGAAAGAAATGAAAAGCTTTTAGATGAAAATATTCATCATCTTAAAAAGAAAGTTTCTAAACTTTAAGGGCTTTCTTTTGTTTTTGAGTTTGATGCAAATAAAGACAAACTAGACATATTACTTGACTTTTAAAAGCCTTAAGATAAGAAGAATAACTTAGACTATGTGTTTCATGCATATCAACCCAAAGTTTCTTAAGTCAAGATAACTTATGTATATATACATGCATAAACATATAGTAGCACATCACATAAGAATATTCATGCATCATATATCATAGTAGAAAAGCATCATATGAGTCTGTCTATATGTATATAAGATATACACAAAGATGTAGAGCATCATGTAAACATGCATATTCTCATGATAAATAACATGATCATGGTAAATATGATGCTCATGCATATAGATACTCGACATAAGATCATATTAGTTTCTATTTCTTTAATGAATATGGTCACATATAATATTCTTGTAACATGAGATGAAATTTGGATAATTATTTCCATATAAGTGTTAGAGGCACAAAGTTTAACCCATTGAGACCAAGGAAAATTTAGGTACTTAAATTTGCATGACTTATTTGTAGTTTTGTCTAATGGGTAGTATGAAAAAAGATGAATGGTATCTTGATAGTAATTACTCTAGACATATGACAAGGAATTCTAAGAATTTCATTTTACTTAAGAAAATAAATAGTGAAAAGGTATATTTAGGGATAATTTTAAAGGTAAGATTATTGGTATTGGCAAGTTAGGTAAGAGGAAGTCCTTAATAATTGATAATGTCTTGTGAAGGGACCCAAGTTCAATTTATTGAGTATCAATCAATTGTGTGATAAAGGATATAAGGAATCATCTAAGTGAAATTCTTCCCATATTGCTAATTTCAAAACAATTGGTTTATTTTTTATTGCTAAGTGATTAAACAATGTATATATTATTGATAAACACACTTTAACTAACCAAGATGTTAAGTGATTTGTCCTTATTACTAAAGAATCATGGATGTGACATTAAAAGTTAGGTCAAGCAAGCATAAAGTAACTATCAAAACTTAAACAACATAACCTTGTGAAAGAACATTCATGGTAGAAATTTAAAGACAAGGTGTGTGGTGCATGCCAAATAGGTAAGTAAAATAAAAGCTTTTTTGAGAACAAAAAGATAATAACTACTTATAAACTCTTGTAGCTATTGCATATGGACTTGTTTGGTTTTATTAAAGTTTCATTTTTAGTTCGTAAGTCATATGCATATGTTATTACATATGATTATAGTAGATTTGCATAAATTGCATTTCTAACTTCAATGAGAAATTATAATGATGTGAGTTTGACGATGTAGGCCTTGAGAATTTCTGTAATTCTCAAGGAATCTCTCACTTTTTTTTAAATCCAAAATCTTTATAACAAAGTAAAGTAATTGAAAGGAAGAATATAAGCTTTTAAGAGATGACTAGAACTATATTAAATAAATATAACCTTTCTTAATATTTTGGGTGGAAACAATTCATACCACTTGTTATGTTTCTAATAGATTCTTTGTTCGTCCAACTCTTACGAAGATCTTTTATGAGTTATGGAATGGGAAAAGCTTAAAATAAGCTTCTTATGAGTATTTGGTTACAACTGTTATATTTTAAACACATAAAACAACATAAACATGTTTGATTTTAAGGCAAATGAAGGTATCTTATTAGAATATTCTTCTAGTTACAAGGCATATAAAGTGTTTGACAAAAATTTCTTGTTATAAAGGAGTCTATGCATGTTGTATTTGTTGAAGCTAATGCTTTCTCTCTAATAAAGGAAAAGCTCAATAACCTTAGAAGTACAAACAAAAATTTAGAGGAGACAAATGAATCATTAAAGTAACAACAACATTGTTGTGATATCCAAAAAATGCAGAGTGAACAACTTAAGGTGAATAAGACCAATATGAAGTGAATGAAACCAATTTGGAATGAATGAGACTAACCTTTAAAGCATGACAACCTTGATAGTGTTGTTCAATAGGTTACAAAAAAGAGGAAGCATGCTAAAATGACATCTTAAGATTAAATTATCAGTAACCCTTCTAACCCTTCTAACCCTTCTAACCCTTTGACCTTTTGAGAACTCAATTTGTATTTAAGAACACTAACACTATTGCACTTGTTTCACAAACAGAATCAACTCATGTATATGATATATTGGTTGACCAATATTAAGTGTATGTAATGGAGAAGGAACTCTACTAATTTGACAAAAAAAAAAAAAAAGTCTAAACTTTGGTATCAAGACCAAGTGATTACCTTATTATTGAAATCAAGTGGGTCATTAGAAACAAGCTTGATGAAAGTGGCTAAATTGTGAGAAACAAGATGAGGTTTGTTTTTAAAGGCTATAATCAAGTAAAGGGTATCAATTATTATGAGACCTTTGCCTTAGTTGCTAGGTTAGAGGCCATTCAAATGTTACTTGCATTTGCGTCTCATAAGTATTTCAAGTTATACCAAATGAACTTGAAGATAGCATTCCTAATTGACTACATCATGAAAGAAGTCTATGTTGACTAACCCCTTTGAAAGTAATGAGTTCCTAAATCATGTTTAAAAGTTTTCAAAAGCTTTATATGGGTTAAACCAAGTACCAATAGCTTGGTATGAAAGATAAAGCTCTTTATTGGTTAATAAGAGTTTCACAAAAGCTAACTCTTTTTACCAAGTCAAATGATAAGGACTTATTAATTGTTCAAATTTATATTGATGATATAATATTTAATGTTACTAATGAGTTATTGTACAAGAAGTTTGTGATGATATAGAAAAAAAATTTTAGATGACCATTGGAGACAAAGTCATATTAATATTTTTTTGGAGTTTAAGACTAGATGAGATAGAATAGGAGGCAACAACAACAACCATTTTAAGGTTTTAACACCATGTTGTAATCAAATCAATTAGGAAAGGAATCTTTCTTTCTCTTCATCACTTTCCATTGATATGTATTAGCTATATATAATACAAGAGATACAATACAAGATAAAGACAAATAGTTTAAAAGATATACACCATAACTATTTGTAACAATACAACTAAATTAACTAATCATTAGGATTTTTATCCCTTAAAAAGGAAAACATGACGCTCACAATCAAAAGTTACAATTTCTTTTATGTGTGTGTGTGAGGAGGGGGGATCTTGAAGCCTTTGTAAAGTTTTTCTTACCAACTAACATGAATGCTTTCCTTAGTTGTATTCCATATGAAGACCTCATTCATAAACTTTCTCTACTAGGGTTTATGCAAAAATGAAAGAGAAAGAAAAAAAACTTTTGGTCCTTGGATGATGAAGGGAAAAGAACTTTATTTTCCTTATGAAAATATTTAGCATTTAGGTTTTATTAAATATTATTTCAAATTTTTAGAGTATATGGAAAACTTATTAAGTTCAATATTGAATGTCATTGGATTTTTTTTCCCTTTGTTTTGTTTTATCTCACATTCTCGATGTAATGATTGAGTTAAAGGTTTCCAACTTGGTACTCAAGATAATATCATAATAGGTCTTTGGCTAATTCTATTCCTTATTTGGATAAATATAAACACCATGATGATAAATTAACATTCTTTCCTTCTATTTTGTTTTAAGCATTTTCTAACCACTTTAGCAAATCATTGTGTACAATTGCACTTTCCATTTTGATAGAATTTGTTGTCAAAAGGTTAGAAGTAAAAGAGGAAGTAATGTGCCTACCTAAAAATAGAGGCATTGAAGGTAAGTGAAATTTGCTTGCTTTCTTATATTAGTCTTTGATTGCTCCTATTTGCACTTTCTTGAGTTCTATTGACAAATCTTCTGCTTCAAAAGTCTTATAAGGAGGAAAAATTTAAAAACATAGGTTGAAAATTTTTTTTGAAGAGTAATTTTGTCATTAGCCCATATTTTAAAATCCTTTCGATTCTTATTTTGACATTTTATGGTTGTTTTGCCTTAAGCTATGAATGTTTTGTAATTTGTTTACCATCATTGGCTAGATTTTTTTACAAGCAAATGTTATTGCAATTATGTTAGAACTTGAAAATTTGTTTATTTATGAACCTCCCTAATGAATTTATATTTTATACCATTTGAAGGGTGATTGTTAATATTGCTTACTAGAGAAATTTTTCGATAATGATAGCTAGAGAAGAGAAAACAATGTGATATAACTAATAATGTCAGCAATTAAAATAATGGTTCCTTTCACTAGTAATGTTATAGTTCATCAACCCCAAAATTTCTTGTAATGAAACATTGTTGCTTCTTACAATTCAAGGGTAAAAGATGCTTAAACTAGTGGTCAAACATGGTAACTTGAACACTATGTTGGCACATTCTCAAAATAAATAAGGACATCAAAGGGTCCTCACTTGGTAGTTATTCATATGGTTATATGTAGACATCATTTGATGAAAGGATACATTAAAAGAATTGTGTCTAATAGGCCAAGTGATGTATTTCTTGACCAAGTAAACACTAAACATGCATTTTCTATATATATAGGGTACATTAGTTCACATTATATAGAAAAATGGTTCTCCTTTGATTATTATAAATAGGTTTCTTTGTTTATAATTTTACTACAGAAAAATTAAGTGGACAATTTTGAGAACAAATTAAAAATCATAAATCATAAAAGACTTGATTTTAGTCATGCAAACTATAATCAAGTGTTCTTTTATTTTATCTTATAAGGAAATTCACATAATCTCTTTTGGATAATAGCAATAAAGGACAAGAGTGAAAAGAAAATAAGAAAGGCTAAAACTTGATTGAATTTTCAAAAGGGTTTTTGAAGTCCATTAGATAAGATCACAACTTACAAAAAAGCATTTTCATTAATAATTTGTTTTAATAAACCTCATTAATAATTTATTAGATATTGAAATGGTCTTGATCCTTGGGTATATATATATATTTATAGTTAAAACTATCTAACCTAAATAAGAAAATATTTAATGATTAATTGAAAAAAATATTCTAACAAAATAGGATAACGCTTTAAAAAATATTCTTGAATAGTTTATTATTTTCTACATAATTTAGTTAAAATTTTTAATTAGATTAAAATATTATAAAATAAGTAAATAAATTATAAAATAATAGTTACAACATTATTCGTAGGGCATTAAAGAATAATTTCATGACATTTCTTACTTTAAACCTCTTTACTTTAAAGAAATTTACCCTTACGTTAATAATAAGAAATTGATGTCTTTTACGTCACAGTAACAAATGTTTAGAATAAATTAATGTGTTCAATAGGAACCAATAGCTTCTTTTTGTGAACCATGGTATGAGCAATAATGTTTACAAATAATGACGTCAAACGAAAATTTTTTTATGCTTGATTATCTGCTTTACGAAAACTAACAAATATTGTAGGTAAATGATTAATGAGATCCTATAACATATGGGTTACAAATCATCCTCTAACTTGATAGAGTCTATAGATAATACTATAATTACATAGTCCTAATTAAAATCTTTGCTAATATAAAAGGAATAAATTGACTTAACCACCATATGGTTATCAATCAATGTTTCCTCTTCTTTTTATGTCATCCTCACTTGACTAATAATTGGTGCTTGATTAATAATTTTGGTGTAGGGACAGGTAACACATCTTTAAATTTTAAATTGGTTTCCACCATTTCAATGAGTAAAAAATAAGAATTAAATTGCTTTGTTAGTTATTTTTGAAATATCATAAAACTTGTCATTACCATAAAATTCAGGCACTAATAAATTTGTTATATTTATCCAAGATCAAATTCTTGACTTGCCACATTTCAATTGATAATGTTAAGCATCATTCCACCTATCAATTGCATCATTTAGGAATTTAGAATATATAAGAGTCATTTTCTACTCCTTATAAATATTATTACATTTGAAATATCATTACAAAATCTTTAACAAGGGAATCTGTGTCAAAGATTGAAATATCTTTGAAATTAGGAATGTATTTACAAATAAATTGATTACAAGTAACATTTTTAATTCAATATTTGTTGTATTCATAATCTTGTAAAATTATTTTAGATAGAGTCTTTCTTTTATTATAGTTGTTGTTAAAGTTGTTGCTTTAAACTCCGTGAGACGACATTAAAATAGGTCAAATCCATTTTGACATCAATGTGGGACAGAAGTGTAGAAAAAAGATAACAAAAACTAACATTCAATTGAACCTTTAGAAGGGACTCTAGAATTTACAAGAGAAGATAATAACTTTTAAAAGAGTATTTTCATTAAGAATTTATTTTAATAAACCTTACTAATAATTTATTCGATATTGAAATAGTTTTAACCCTTAAATTTATATATATATTTATAGTTAAAACTACCTAATTAACGAAAAAAAATATTTTAACTTAAATGAGAAAATAATTAATAATTAATTAAAAAAATATTTTAACTAAATAGGATAACACTTTAAAAAAAATCTTAAATAGTTTACTATTTCTTAAATAATTTAATTAAAATTTTTAATTAAATTAAAATATTGTAAAATAAGTAAATAAATTATAAAATAAGAATTTTCCTTTAAAGAAAGTAGTATTTTATACATAACTTATAGTAATTCTTCAATTTCCAAATAGCCCAACTTTTAACATTTACAATCTTAAGGAGAAATTCTATGGTTGGAAGTTTTAAAGAATTAGCTCTCGATTTTGTGGATTAAGATATATTTTCTTTAGAAATGAAGAAGTTTTAGAGTAAGGTACGTTATTTTCATGTGTGAAAATAATGAAGTTCAAAGATATATCATTAAAGTTTCTATGCTTAATCATAGATATAATTATATCCTACATATGCTATAAGAGTATGGTTTAAGAATTCATATTTTACATTGAAGATGAATGGTTTCTTTTCATGATTAAGGTATTTTCTATTACAATTTGAAATACCAAAATGGAGAATGAAGGGGCTTGGGCCGGGAATCGTATATTTCATGCTCTCAACTAAAGAAAGATGTTTACATGTTAATTGCTCTCGGTTTGTTTATGTTTTAATGAAGGGGGCTGTGGGAATTGTATATGGAAGGCACACGGTAGAATGGGTGCGTAAAGGAGAGAGATGATTTTGTAACGTGCATGAAAACTCATGCATTACGTCCCTTGCATTGCACGGTTAAGATACTTTTAGAGGGCCATCAATGCATTAAAAAAATTTAAAAGATAAAAGGAAAAAAAGAGAAGAAGAAAAACTCGTGTTTATTGTGCACTCAAGAAAATGCAGTGGGTCATCTAAGGAAAGAATTGTTAATTCGTTGAGAAACTCGTGGTTATGAAAAGGAGAAAAGAAAGGGGAAAAAAAAAGAAAAAAAGAGGCGCGTTTGGTGGAAAA
The DNA here is from genome assembly GCA_037832385.1 of Rhizophora apiculata. NCBI lineage: Eukaryota > Viridiplantae > Streptophyta > Magnoliopsida > Malpighiales > Rhizophoraceae > Rhizophora > Rhizophora apiculata. The sequence continues at coordinate 1,641,546 of CM075438.1, read as the reverse complement.
ATGAAGGAAAAGAAGCAGACAAACGAAAAACAATGAAGAAAGGATCCAATGGGTTTTGAATCAAAAAAATAAGTTGCACCCAATAAGTTTCAAACTCAAAATCTTTCGAGTAAAAAAGTGGGCTTTCAACCACCAGGCCGAGCACACTTAACGGTTGTTATATGCAGAACGGCCCTTGAATACACCAAAATTAATAGATTAAAGGGTTTGATGTCTATACTATGGTGAAGTTGCTTATGGGCTAAGTTTTTATTTTTCTCACTTGCTTGTTGGATGTTCATATATCTTGTTGCGCCAATAATGATAATGTTACTTTGCAACGTGCTGGGAAAGTTGTGTGCTTTTTTGCAGTTTTTATTTTCCAATTTTACAATGTGCCCAACGCACCCCATAAGCATAAGCACTACAGATTCGCCGTCTTTATGGGTTTTGCTGTGTTGTGCCGATGTCGATTCTCATACCATGCTAAGGTTAATGTGAACTTTTTAGATTTAATAAGAAAAAAATTAAAATAAAATATTTTCCTTGAAATTTAATATTTATATTAACTATTAGTCATAAAATTTGAATTTATAAATTTTTGGATTAATATTCGTGACTAATATATTAACTATTAGTTATGTCATGCATCTTATCCAGTCCATCATAAGTTTGAGACTCACCTTCACATTTTCAGTATACTAATTTTTTCAAAAAATGGTATGGACCCAAAGCGGGTCAATACCCCTCCTGAGCTGCGGGCTCTAAGCCCAACCTAGGCCTTAAGACATGACCCATTACTATTTAATATCAAACGGTGCTAAAGCATCACCATAATGAGGTGAGTTGTTGGTTTACTTGATTCATTTTATAAGTCTAATCACTACATGTGTGGTAATAAAATCAATAAATTCATTTTGTTTCCTTTAAGGTGCACTAAGAAACACATTAATAATTAATTAAATAAATAAAAAAATTAAGTAGTGTAACTTTATTTGGGCGTTAGGGGTACATAAATGTGCCCTTAAAAATTGCTACCAATCAACTTTTCCCTTTTTTGTTTTTTAATCATTTTAAAGAAAAAAAAAGGGCAAAATGGTATTAGTTACATTCATCTCATTTTGTTTTTCATTCAAGGTCGAGTCAACAAAAAATTGTAATAAATTTTTATATTAGCAAGGTTTAATAAAAATTAATATAAGGAAACATTAATTAGGTGAAAAAATAAATAATGTTAAATGTATATTTATAATAAAATCAAATATAATTTCTATAAACTAGTATATAATTATTATATTATTGAAATTTAAAAATAATAGCTGTTATGTAAATTCAAAAACTATTTTGTTTATCTTTCAAAGATGTATATACTAATATTGAGACATTATATAATAAGTTAATTTATTAAAATTTTTTTATGGTAAAATTAGAGATTTGAGAATTACATATTATTTGATATAAAATTTAATTTATAAGGTATCATATAATTATTTCTTTGATGCATTATTTTTTGAAAGCTATTGTCTAATTTTATAAAAGTATAGTGTATTTTTTTTTTTTAAGGCATCATATAATTCTATTAAAGTGTTATATAAATTTGTTTTCAATGTTTTTATTCAAAGTTATAATTTGTGGTTAAGAGTTAACTAAGAATTTTATAAATATTTTATTTCTATAATATTTATATAGAAAAAGAGACAAGAGGTAAGAGAGTTAAAATGTCATGACATCTCAAATTGTCTTATATTATATTATTTAATTATTATAATATGAATGCAACACATTATGTAAATATATATTTTTATATACAATAAACATATAATTTAATAAAATTATGAAATTAAAATTTGATGTATATAATAAAAATTTATTCAAAATACAAGTAATCATCCAAAGGTTTAAAGTGTTTTAAAATATTTTAAACCTATAACATATTCCTTCTTCAGAAAAAATGACCCCTCAAGGGATTAATTCTTTACCCAAGTGTAGTCATTTGGTGAGATTTTGAATTCACCGATAAGTTCCTTGACATGTTATTTATTACAAATTATTTGTTTTCAAATTACATATTTAAAATTTGTTTTAATTAAATTCATGTTCTTAGTACATATTTATAAATAAATTTGAAAACAATGAATAATTATACACAGAAAGATAAAATTATGGAACAAAAGTTTGTATGTTAAAGAATTAAACAAGTAATGTCCATTTGTAATTTGGATATAATATGAAAAATCTTTGTTGTAATTATAATTGATTTTACAAAAAAGAATTTTTGTTCTATATAATTAAATTATTGTATAATATAAATAAATAGTTATATTTTCTCTAAGGTGTTGTAAGTCTTTTGTAAGATATCATAAATCTTATATATGCAATAATGTTATAAGATTGTAGTTTATTATTTCAAAGTGTTATATAGTTTTTTCAATATGTCATAGAGTTTTTTCAGTGTGTCGTATATATTTTGAGTAAGTATCAATACTTTCATAAATATCTCATATGTATCACTTTTAATTAAATTATATAAATAAATTTAAAAATTATATATGAAACTTTTATTGTATTATACTATAAATTTAATAATTATATATAATAAATAAATTATATACCAACACTAATAATGAATAATATGATAAATTAGAAAATTTTATACGAATTTTGATTATATTTCATGACAAATTTTAAAATTATGATGGATACTTTTACTTTATTATACAACACTTTAATTGAGTTATACAAAATATTTAAAAAATATATGTGATACTTGTATTGAAGTAAATGACAGATTTATTTATTATATAATAGAATTTTGAATTATATATGATACATTTAAATAAATTATACGACAAATTTAAAAATTAAGAGACTTTTAGTGAAATATATAATATAAATTGGAATTACATACAATACTTTTAAATGAATTATACAACAAATTTGAGTATTATATATAATACTTTTGTTGAAATATATAATAAATATATAAATTATATATGATATTTTTAGTAGAATAGACTATGACACTTTGAATAAAAGTGTTATACCTACAAAGTGTCATCTTATTCTTGTAAAGTGTCGTGAGATGGAATTGATGGAATGAATATAATAATGAAAAGTTTTTCCCACCCATAAAGCAAAAGACAATGTTTTCAAGTAAACATTTCCTGTTACATACAATTTCCAATACCGACATTGCATTGTAATTCCTCTTACATCATCCTTATCCATGGACACAATTGTAGCCTAATCGGTCAATTGAAAGTCCAATCTATGGCATATACTCGCAATTTCCTTAATTATTTACAGGTTGGCTTTATCGAAAGTTTTTGTACTCTTTTTTTTTTTTATCAGAATTAGAGTATAATTAATTTTATAAAACAAACTTTCTCATTGTTGAAAAGTAGCACAAGGCTTGAAAATCCAATTTTACTTGCCCAAATTCTATCTTCTTTGTAAGTAAATAGCAATCTACTTGAATAAGTCAACATTTGGATGAACTTTTGTGGTATAATGATAAATTTGAATAGTGTCAATTTAAGATTAACTATTATAAAATAGATTACAACACTTTTAGTTGATTATACGACAACTTTGAAAAATATATATAATATTTTTATTGAAATATATGACATTTTCAATAGACTATAACACTTTTATTTAAATATGCATCAAATTTTAAAATTATATATGATATTTTTATTAAAATGTATAATAAATTTAAAAAATATATATAACAACTTTATTAAAATATATAACAGATCTAAGAATTGTACTAAAACACTATAGAAACCTATATTTTATTTGCTAATCAAAAGCTTACAGAGAAGAGGTAACTTGATATATTGACTAAAAATGAAAAATAGATGACTCAAGAACCAAAGCCTCCACTGTGATGGATAAATAGAAAGAGAGAGTCAAGAATGTTGAGAGAGAGAGAGAGATAGAGAGGCGAAGATGATTTCTTTCAAAATTTTTCCTTAAGATAAACTGCTTTTTCTGTTGGTAATTAATAAATTTCCTTTTTATCTTTCACTTGGATAAAACTATTTTTTATTTTTTATTTTTTAACTTTTGACTATAATACTTTCACATGATTGCTTCTCCAATTGGCTATCTCCTATCAATTTCGACCATTTGTCTAATTAAGCTTAATTTACCTGGTCATTCCCTAAAATAAAAGCCTTACGATGACATGGCCTAAGATCACCAAGATTTCTTGATCCGCTGCCGAACTTATTCCAAGATCTCTTATTGAATTGCTCATTCAATGAGCATTCTCAATATTATGCCTTATTATGCCTTGAATTATGCCTTGAAGAGGATTCGAACCTCCACGCTCTTTAGCACGAGATTTTGAGTCTCGCGTGTCTACCATTTCACCACCAAGGCATCTTGAAAGTGAATCGTATTCCATGAATATGATATCTATCTAGTGTGATGTATGGAATATATGACAAAGGCGGAGTCTTGGAGTATTTCTATTGATCGGTCATGTCATATAGGCCCGAGTCGGACATCCAATTGCTTCGATTTGAATTATCCGGAAGATGCCTTATCTTATATATATATATTATATATTATAATTATATATTATATATTATATATATTATATATAATATATATTATATTATTTATATCAAAATCAAAATTTATATCAAAATTATATCAAAATATCAAAAAATGGACAATCCAACCCATTTCTCGATTCAATAGAAGCCCAAAGAGGTGAATAGAATAGGGTCCCGGAGAGATATATATGTAAAAAGCAGGTCCGATTACGCCTATTCCTAATCCTAAATGGAATGTAACGACGGAGGGATCCATATGTAAACATAGTATCTATTTAGATACGCTCGAATGACCCCTTCTTATTCTTATAATGAGAATGTATATAAGCCTATTCCGGTCTGGTCCGGTATGGAATGAACTTATAATCATGGAATCGACTCGATTATCAGATTATAGATTATAAGTTCATAACCCTAGCCCATTCCCATTATAGGTAGTCTTTTTTTTTTTTTTAATTGGTTTTTTGAAATATAATTCTTTTTCCTATCACCTCTTTTGATTTAAGACAAAACAATAGTTATTATACTTACCAAATTATATGAAAAAAAGGAAGAAAAGGAAAAAAAAAAAAAAGTATTTACACCACGGGGGTTACTACTAAAATTTGTCTTTTATGCAATTAAAAAATGTCTACAAGGTTACATTTGGCACAACCCCTAGCCGTCCACGCTGAGCCGCCATGCAGTTCGGCCCAGAATCAAACTAGAACTGGCCTGTTCACTTCTCTCCGTGCACCATAACTATTAGTTCAGGACTAAAATTGACACGAAACCGAATCATAGTCATGTCTACTTCTATTCTACAAGACACTCTAGGTGTTTTTCTACATTCGCACTCTTTGTCCCTAGGAAAATAAACGTAAGAAGTGCGGAAAATGTTGGTGATCAAAGGAAAGGAGACAGAGAAGAGACATAATTGAGCTAGTGTGTGGATTTTACACATTTAAAAAACAATCTTTTAAAAAAATTTAAAATTTCTCATTTAAAAAGAAAAAACCCGAATAATATAATATGCAACACAAATAGTGCAATATACAACAAGTACAACATAATATGTAATGAGCTATCAAAACTTGTCTCGACGCACATTGAGTCATGCTTATTACACATTCTCTCATCCTTATTGCACATCATATGTTTCATGGCAGGAAAATTTAAGTTTTATAAAAAAAAAAAAGAAAATTTATTATTATTATTTTTTAATATGTGTAGCGAACTTGTGAGCTCAACTCTGTCTCTTCTTGATGTCTCTCTCCCTGTTCACCTAATGAAATTCTATGAAGTGCGCACACATGACACAACAATACATCCTTTTGCTTTTTTTTTTTTTTTTTTTTTTTGTTTTTATGTGTTTGACGAAACAACTTTGAAAAAGTCTAAAAACCCTAATCCATACACTGAAGTTTTGAATGTCATGGAAAGCTTAAGGAACAAGTTTTCCATTTGCTTAATTAGCTTCTTTGAGAAGTTTTAGATGGGGACCAATATAATTTTCGACGTTACATGTTTGTCGGCTAAGGACCCAAGAAGAGCAGGCGGGCAAATATCCTCTATGCAAGTGCTATGTTCAATATGCTGCAACTGCGGCCTGTCGCCAATCGCATGCATCCATTGCTCCGGGGTATATGGTTCCTCCTTCCCCCAATTCTTACACAATTGGGCCGAAAAGAACCTTCAATCTTTTAAATTAATCATATATGGTGCTGACAAGTGACCATTCGATTCTTGCGCTCAAAGAAAACACCCCGGCACGCTTGTACCAAAACATGGTCAAAAACTTTTAATTAAGTCGGTTTCTATGACTTATTGAATTGAAAAGAATTAAATTGACCATTGTTATCAATTATATGGAAGAAAATTTGAATATAATCAATAACCATGCAGTGCTCACGATGTGACGGGTAATTGATAATTTGGTGGATCATGTGTAATTTGATGGAAGATCAACAATACCGATTTTTACAGTCAGGGTGCCTATATTTGTAGAAAAGTAATTTTTCTGTAGAAATAACTTTTTGATAAAGATACTTTTTAGGAAACTACATTATTTTTCACTCTTTGATTGTGACTTTGGAATTTATGAGAAACCATTTTCCTATATTTTTAGTTTATTGAGAAGTGTATTAGATCGTAAACCGTGTAACGAAAGTAACTCTCTTCGTTTTCTCAACCATGATTTAGTAATTTAACTCATCAATTGTATAAATCATAACTCATGATTTTCATTTTATAACATATTACAACCACCTAAATACTAAAAAAGATAAAAGTAGTTTGATTAATACATCTTCCCGTGTAATTTATTTTTTGTTTAAATATTTTAATTAGATATAAAATCTTACATTAATATTTTTACAAATAAGGTTTTTAATATTTTATAAAACCTCATTTCATCTTAATTTAGAGCTTTTTGAATTAATATTTAATAAAAATAAAGATACATTCTATCTTAATTATTTTAAAGTGATAAATTTTTTATTAATCAATTAATGATTTTCTTATAATATATAATATACTCAAAATTTGCTCACATTAATGATCTTTTATTAAGATGACCCTCAACTAACAATAAATAATAAATAATTTTTATATAAAATATTTTAATAAATTTAAATTTAATAATTATTAAAACAATTTTACAAATATATAAATAATATTTTATTTAGAAACTCTCAAAATCAATGAATTTGGTCTATTTGTTTATCTAAAAGCTACCAACAACTTTAATCAAGTATTCCCTACCTTAATATTTGAAAATGACTAATTTTTTTCAATAAAGAAAAATAACATTTATTAGTCTAATAATTTATCTCTATATCATTATTGCATTGAATTGATTAAAAATAATTTTAAAATAATATCTAAATATTATAAGTATATTATAATTATAATATTATTATAATTACTTTTATAAAATTTATTTATTATATAAATTTTGTCTTTACATTTAAACTATATAAAAGATAAAGGGCATATTTTATATAATAATATGCACGGAAATGTTAAATATAAATAATAATCGATTCAATGGCTACAATACATACATAACATGAACTACTAATAAACCGGCATGCGTGATAACAATATACTAGTCTGCATCAATGCACTATAAGGGTAAAGAAAGAAAGAAAGAAAGGATACCTTGCTTCAAATTAGAAGTACTTGAAGAAATGGATAACTAGCCAAACAAGTTGGTGGGACGTACACATACCCAATCGAAATTTTTATTCTTTAGCTTACAGACATATATGTACATACTTAAAATTTGTACACGACATAGCTTTAAGCACACTCTACAGTGACACGAGCTAAAATCTCTCTCTCTCTCTTAGAAGGGAAGCGTCGCAGAAGAGAATCAGTTTGCCCCAAACCCACTCTACTCGTAACCTCTTTTTAATTAGCATATACAGAGGCATTCTGGATAGACTTGTTAATTTATTAACTTCCCGATTGAGCCTCTTTCTATATGCATAGTACTGATTTAATTTGTTAAAGGGTATAACATTTTACATTGTTTAAAATAAATAACTAATGTGATTTATAATATCTATAATTTTTTTTTCTTATAAATTTAAATTTTCAAGTAATATGTGGTTGTAAAAAATTATTTAATTTGATAGTAAAATTTGATTTACTTTCAAGTCAACACTTATTATTTGGCTTTTTAGTCAGTTTCATAACTTTAACCTAGTGAAACCTAATACTTAGGTTTGGTCCGATTAAATCTAATATTGGGTCTAACATAAGTTAAGAGAATGTCTTAAAGAATATAAAATTTCTCATCACTTATATACGAAGATCTAATATAACTTGTAATGTTTATGACTTTTTTCATTTACAAAATTAAATTTTTAAGGGTATAAGATGTTTTCTAGGGTTATTTGACATAATTAAAGTATATTAATTCAACTTCTAGTGTCTATATATATATATATATATAGAGTATATTACTCGAGTCTTTATACGGCTAAAATTAATAAGAAAAAGGAAAAGAATGGAAAAAGACCCGAAGTTAGAAGACCGCATTTATTTTCCGATGTAAGCTTTCACACGGTATCATAACCAAACTTGACGTCCAAGCAACCCATTTTTATTTCTGGCAAAGGAAATTAATTGTCTTTTTCTCCTTTGTTTTCCATCTCTTTCTCTCTCTCTTTCAACAGTATACAAATCAGTCATTGAAGCAAGAAAAGGAAGACCAGAGGAATTGAATTCTTTTGCCTAACTTGAAGATACATGTGGAGTTGGTCTTGCTAATCGGGATTTTAGTGCACAAAAACGTGCTTTAGTTAAGAGATTCCGGCAACGTTTGCTGCCTTTTTTTTTTTCCCTTCTTTCAAGTCGTTTTCCTCGCATTTATTTTCCGGGTTTACCTTGTCATCTTGCTTTCAGTGCCTTAAAACGTTCTTCCCGGGAGAGGAAAGCGAAACCAAGGGAAAAACGGAGGGAATTCAAGCTTTGGATGGGCATAGCATAGGAGACATGACATGGTGCAATGATAATTCAGTAGAAGATGATGCTGATGATGATCCAAGAGTCATTCAATTGGTGGCAGCCAATTCCCAAGAAATAAGTTCTGTCCTCAAAACCAAAAACGATGAAGCTAGGAGCCTAACTTGCTCTTCATGTGGCCACAATATTCAACTCCATGATCAGGTATGTATACACTTGCAAAAGCTGCCTCCTTTATTTTATTTTGTTTTATGGGTATCCTAAACTTGTTGCTGTCATCCGGTTTTGCCTTAAATTTAAGTTCCATGTTTTTTTATTTTTTAATTTTTATTTTATTTTGGTTAATCGCTCAGATCATTCTGTGATTTTGGTTATGGGACATATATATATATATATATTGTAGGCTACTATTCAAAACTTGCCGGGGCTGCCAGCAGGAGTGAAATTTGATCCCAGCGACCAGGAAATAATCCAACATCTGGAGGCAAAGGTAATAGCGGATAAGGGAAGACTTCATCCCCTAATCGATGAATTTATCACAACAATAGAGGGCGAGAATGGAATTTGCTACACTCATCCGGAGAGGCTACCTGGTATATATATTTGTGTGTTTTATTCTTCCCGATTGGCTATATACCCTCGTTTGTTTTCAGGTTTTAACTTTGGATATATAGCTTGTATAATTGCGTCTGACAGGGAAGCCATCACAGCACAAACTGAAGGAGGATTATATCTACATCCCTAGTTGGCTGCTATTCTTCAGAAAATTCTAATATGTTTGTTTTTTTTTTTTTTGTTCCTTTTTTTTTTTTTTTTTATAGACCATTAATTAACACCGAGCTGGTTCAAAGGTCGACGTTTCTGCTAATTTAATTATGGCACAGCAAAGTAGCTGTTAAAACGTAAAAGCCACATGCCACTTTTAACTTACTTATTCTAATGTATGTTCAAAGTAAACATCCATAGCTGGTGATACTGATCCGCCATTCTCTCACCGTCACAGGTCCAGAGTCACATTTGGTTAGCGACCAAACTGTTTCTTTGCTGCTGCTACACGACCCTTAACTTTCTCATAATTTGCCTTTGCGTCCTTAAATTTCTCTTTCTGTAAATAGTAAATGATGAAGCCGCCTATAACTATTCATAATGAATAAACACATGATCCAACCATGTATTACACAAGAGGACACCTGTTATAGCATATGGTCGGAGATCGCATGAAGGCAGAATATACATATCATTTAATCCTACTAATTATTTTAAGAATCATCTTTCTAAAGTTTCATATGCTATTATTTATTATTGACTATCAGTCGGGTGATTCGCTGTGTAAAACTACAGATTGATGGTTGAACTGATTGAATGCTAATGAATAATACATGTACGATGAGAAATGTTTGTTTCGTCCGTAAACATTATTAGTTTCTTATAATGCATGCTTGCAGGGGTGAGCAATGGTGGCCAAATCCGCCACTTCTTTCATCGACCGTCGAAGGCATACACAACTGGAACTAGAAAACGCAGAAAGGTGCATACTGATGAGGATGGGAATGAGACCAGGTGGCATAAAACTGGCAAGACTAGGGCAGTTGTTGTGGGGGGAACAGTGAAAGGGTTCAAAAAGATTTTGGTGCTTTACACTAACTATGGCAGGCAAAGGAAGCCTGAGAAGACCAATTGGGTGATGCACCAGTACCACCTTGGCAGCAATGAGGAAGAGAAAGATGGAGAGTTGGTGGTTTCGAAGGTGTTCTATCAAACCCAGCCGAGGCAATGTGGTTCCACTTCCAACAGCATCAAGGATTCTTTTGACCCAAAACTGGAAAACAGAAGAGAGCATGGAAATGCCACATCTGAGAGGCAGAGCACAGCCCTCGATAACCATTATTATGGTCCATCCTTTATCTCATATGATCATCATCACGGAAGCCATATGAGCAGAGAAGGCCCATCTCATCATCAGTTGATTCCCAATTTGGCTGCTCAACCAAGTGATGGATATTCCTTAATCCAATTATCGGCGGATACAAGCAAAGGAAAGCCTCAGAGAAATTAAATAAACCAGTTAATGGGGGCATAGATTTCGTAGGACAGCAATTATAAGTGAGAAGGACATCTTTCCCCTTATTTTTGTGTTTTGGTGTGTGGTGGGTGCTTGCTGCAGTTGTGGTGTAACATCCACATAATCTATTACGTACTTAAGAGAATTTGCCATTTTGGAAAGCAAAAGGGAAAGATAACAGGGAATAAGAAGGTGCGTGCGGCTTGGTTTCTTTTATTAAAAGATCAAAGAATCTGCAGGAATTGTTTTCCTTGGAAGCTTAAGCTTTGATAGGGTATGACACGCTTTCTGAGTTGGTAGTTTTGAAGTAGGGTGCGATTGAGGCACATTAATAATCCTGGAATATGTAGGTGTACAAAAAGCACAGCCATGAATTAGTAGACTTCAGGAAGGGTGTCAAAGATGCTACTCAACGATAAAAAAACACAAATGATTGATTGAAAAACTAGTCACATTCCGGACGTGCGAGCCCGATGTCACATGTAAATAAAATTATATATATATATATATTGCAATTATTTTTTTTTTTTAAATAACGTGATGTACATGAAAACTAATAAAATATGCAAGTAAGCCAAATTAGATGTGTATGAAAATAGGTGAAAAGTGCAAAAATGATAATAATTCTTGGTATTATATTTTTTTTTTTTTACCTATCTTCATGCGCATTTTGTTCTCTATACTTGTACATTTTGTTAATTCTCATGCATATTTTGTTATTTCCAAAAAATAAAAAAATAAAAAAATAAAAATGAAGATATCATTGTTTAAATTGTTTCTTGTTGTCACTACACGTAACTTGTTCCTTGGCCATAATATCAAGTGATCAAAAGGTAGCTCACGTTGCAATTCTCTAAACCAATTAATGCCCAGTTGGGTTTATGAAGTCTACGTTGACATGCCCATCTCCACATGTTCATCTTGAAGACCAACCTTCATTGTCTACGTATGGGCTACTTGGATCTTCGGAGGAAAACATACTCCAAACAAAAGAAGAGAAGAGAATTGTGTGGAAGTGATTTTTAGGTATATTTGGGTTGTAGGTTGTGAGGTATTTGTGAGTGATTGAAAATCTTGCATGCTTCTCCCCCATAATAATATCTTCAATTGATTTTTGCTCGTATGTGTTGGTTTCAAGTTTAATTACATAAAATATGCTGTTTATGACATATCTTTCCTAATCGATGATCGAGATTTGTAAGGAGAACAAAGATATATAAAGGGACAGAGAAAAATTGAATCCTTCCAAGTTCACTTGAGGTCTTAGCTGCGTGTGAAAAGCCCGAGGACAGCTAGATCTTGGTGACCTCTCCATGATAACTTCAAATGTTGAAGTCATCGATAATGACACTCCCGTAAAGAAGGAAGCAACACAGGAGGAGGCCTCAGCCTTCCCAACCAAAAAAGAAGCCCGTGACGAGACAAATTAGAAGAAATCAAAGTACTAGCTAGTGGTGAGGAAATAATAGAACAAAGGCAACCCTCTCCCATTACCCTAATGGATTTCTTCCAAGACTTCTTTGCTCAAACACAAACCATCTTTGTCAGCATGATGTCCATAACCATTAATGAAGACAAACGAGAACTTCCTGTTCAAGCAAAGGTGGAACAACTTCATAGCTCTTTAAAATCTCCTCATTGACCCTTGACAACACTCTGCGTTGCAATCTTTCAAGATCCTATGAAACCAAGTGATTATGGCCCTTTGCAACTGAATAGAATCTCTTCCTCGAGGTGAGCCTAGATCGAGGGATGATCAAGTAGACTAAATCTGTGCCACATGCTACTCTGCCATCCCCTTTACGGACGAAGATCTTTTTTTGGGATCCAAACCCTACAATCAACCACTCTATGTGTCTGGATATGCGAAAACACCTTGTGATATAAAGCCATGACCAACAACAGAAGTTCCCTCACAAGTGGAAGGGCTTGCCTCATCATTAGATCCTACTTTGATCTTATGTTATTTTCTAAAATCACGACATCAAGACAGGTAGCCTCCTTTCTCTCTTTATAGTGACTCCAAACCTAAGGAGTGGGACAGTAAACTTAAACTAGACAACCTTTGCATTTCAAAGGAGATGCACTCTTTACCTCCTCCAAAAATCAATCTAGTCGTAGTTACTAAACCACTGAAGGGCTTTATTAGGTCACCAAGAGAGCAATAGAACATGGCTTACTTAAAGAAAAGAGAATTGATCCTAATGCATACAAGCTAATAGCCAAGGGTGGGTATGACTTTGCAAATCCAAACACCATGGGTATATTTCCAACAAAATGCACCATGGATGCCATTCCTCAACATTTTAAGTCTAGGCTTGGATTACACTATCAACAAAAACCACTTGTGCAAATAACCTTGAATAGCCAAACATAATCAAGTGATGCTTGCACCATCACAATCATAGTAACTAACAAAGAAGAAGAAACCCTTTCAGCAACACCCTGTAACTCAACAATTTCTCAAATCAAAGGGTTCAATTCAAAACCAGCTCAGCAAAGCAAAGAAGAGGAAGCCTGGTTTCCTTATACAATGTTAGTCAAGAGGTCGAGTCTAGCTCATTAGAAAATGGAGCAGACGAGGCTCCTCAATCATTAGAGGATGTGTTCAAGTGACCATTGGTGAACTTAAAGAAATTAACCTTGACTTTCTGGAGGACCCTCAACCCACCTTTGTGAGCGCCTTGCTCACACCACAAGAAGAGCAACAATACATCCAAGTATTAAATTAATACAAGGATGTGTATGCATAAAGCTACAAGTAAATGTTAGTACTTAATCCTAAGGTTGTAGCAAATCACTCAGCCATAAAGAAAGGTACCAATCTAGTTAAACAACCTCAATGATGATTTAGACAGGATCTTATTCCTCAAATTGAGGAAAAAGTGAATAAGCTAATCGACGTGGGCAGCTATGAATATGAGTCAACTTTCAAGACCTCAATTGGGCATGCCTAAAAGAAGAATTTCCATTGTCTATAATAGAAATTATGGTTGACGCAACCAATTGTCATGAAGCATTATCCTTCCTGGATGGCTCATCTAACCACAACCAAATTAGAATCATGTGAGAAGATAAGGAACTCAAAGCACTTTGCACAGTAAAAGGACTGTAGTTCTTCAAAGTCAGGTATTTTGGATTAAAGAATGCTAGTGCCATGTATCAACAAGCTATGCAAAGGGTCTTTAATGATATGCTGCATAAAGTAGTATAATGTTATGTTGATGACCTTGTGGGAGAAAGTGAATAATGTAAAGATCACTTAAAAGATCATAAAACAATATTTGATAGACCCTAGAAAGACTAGCTAAAAATAAATCTATTGAAGTGCACCTTTAGAGTCAACTCAAGGAAGTTCCCTAGGTTTATTGTGCATCATTTTGGCATCAAAGTTAACCAGTCAATGGTGGAGACAATTAAAAAGATGCTTAAACCCAAAAACTGGCACAAGTTGTGGAGTCTACAAGGATGATTAGCCTACATCTAACATTTTATTTGCAACCTAAAAGGGAGGTGCCAACTTTTAACCAGTTAATGAAAAGGGACATTAACTTTGAGTGGAAGGAAGCATGCACCAAGGCCTTCAAAATCATAAAGAAGTACCTTTCAAATCTAACAATCTTAGGTGTTCCAATGCAAGGAAAATTATTGATCCTATACATTATTGCACAAAAATGATCCTTAGGAGCTTTAGTTGCATAAGAAAATAAACAAGGGCCTTGTACTACCTATGTAGAATGTTGAAGTACTAGCCCATCTAGAAGTCCTGTGTAGCATTCTTCTTCATTATCGATAAGCTGAAGCATTACATGTATTCTTGTACAACTGCCTTGTCATGAGAGCTTATCCCATAATATACATTTTATCTAGACTAGTTTTATTGGGATGACTTGCAAGTGGGTAATCATATTATAGAGTCAAAGGGCAAGCTCTTGCAAACTTTCTAGCAAATAATCTTGTCCTATCTAATTGGGAGTATACTAATAACCTTTCTTATGAAGAAGTCTTTTACAGCAACATACTACCACTATGGATGATGTACTTTGATGGTATTGTAAGATGGGATGGCGCAAGTGTTGCAGTGGCGTTCATTATCCCTTAACATCAAGTGTCACCTTTGTGTTGGACACCAGTCTAGAACCAAGTTGCACCATAAAATGAGAAGAATGGGATATTATTGGGCAACAGTGGTACGTGACTCAATAAAGTATGCCAAGACTTGCCAAGCTTTTCAATTCCCTACAAACTACATGCATCAACCGCTAAAGTCACTGCATCCAACAGTAGCATCGTGGCCCTTTGAAGCATGAGGCCTTGACTTGGTTGGACCTTTGCCTAAGTCCTCCTTAGGCCATCTTTACATACTCGTAGCTACATATTACTTCTTAAAATGGGCTGTAGTGAACCCACTCAGGGAAGCAAAGGAGCACATCTTCAATTTCATTTATACTCATCCAATTTATCCTTGTGAAATTCCTCAGAAGTCATTATTGATAAGAAGAAGCAATTGTACAATAATTGAATGAATATGCTTTATAAGAAGTTTAACTTCAAATAATATAAGTTGTCCATGTATAACGCCCCTATTAAGGGTCCTGCTGAGGCATTTAAGAAGATGTACAATCTACTACAAAAGGTGCTGTCCAAAATGAAAAAAGATCAACATGATAGAATTTTTTAGGCATTACGGGTATACTACACAACTTGTTTAAGAAGTCCTTACTGAGGAGCATGGTTGCGGTTGGACGAGTTAAAAGCCTTGGATGAAAAAGTATCCAACCATAACAACTCAAATGCTACCAAGCTTGACCTACTGATGCCTTTGACCTAAAGGTTCAACAACAATCATTCCCACCAGGGGACTTGGTTCTCCTAATGTGACAGTCCTTCAATTCAAAGCATCATATTGGGAACAAACTCACTTCAAAATGGGATGGACTTTATTTGGAGCAAGAAGCTTACACAAATAATGCCTACGTGCTACTTAAATAGTGAGACATTCAAATTGGCCCAATCAATGGAAAATTCTTGAAGCATTATTACTTGTAAGTCTTAAAAAAAAAAAAAAAAAGATCATAACTGCAAGAGTATAAATTGTGAACAACTCACTCTCTAAAAAAGAAATGCAAATTAAAAGTAAAGGTTTGGATCAATTTCTTAAGCTTTACTCTCTATGCTTGTCACATGTCTATCCTCAACCTTATTTGATTTTCCTCTAAGTAAAAAGAAGGATGAGACTAGATAAAAAACATCATAACATGGAGGAAAATTAAATGGGACTGTAGCCTAAATGGAGAATAGAGTCAAAACAATTATAAATCTTAGTTGAGATATACTGCAATAGTCCTAGCATCTTATATCGATCAACTCACTTTATGATTCCAACAATATGGCGCTATTGAGCCAAGGAATATACACTTTTGGTTTCAAAACCAAAGGCAGAAAGAAAGGTTAGCTTTCACCTTTGTAATACATCTTAGTTCCACCACTGCCATTGCCCCTGTGATTGACCCTACTGACATTGCCTCTCCTTCAAATGTTGTTGTTGGTTCCAGCTCTAGTGTAGCCACTGCAGTCATTCCTCAAAGCCATTTCAACCATCATTAACAAGGTCGTATGGTAGATTACTCATACTAGTTGCCAAGGTTTACTCACTATCGTATGGTAGGTTTAATGTCTCTCAAGGATTTAAACCTTATAGGCATTTATAGCTGGATGGTTGCCCTCTAATTAATAGATAAGATAGGTGGGGGAGCCCTGAATTAATTAAAAAGACATGTATTGTAAGCTTAACAACTTTTGTGGCATACATATTGCTTTAGCTTTCGTAATACACGTCGGTTACTTGTATTTTTTACTATTGTGATGGAAGGAAACAAAGAGAGAGGTCCCTTTTGCTTATATGGCCCATCTTATGAGTTCATAAAAGGTACATTCATTCCTTATTTCCTCCTTGATTGCATTTATACACTAAAGTACAACAAAATATGGCCAACCAATTTGCTTACTTTTTCAAGTAAACCTTAAGGCCAAAATTCAAGTGAGTGTGTGTGCTTGGCAAGAATAGCATGGGAAGACGAGACAACTACATTAATGCTGCTCATGAGTTGGGAATAAAGCTAGTCGTTACAAGTATGGATCTTGTTTATGGAGGAGAAACTTCAGGTGTCCTTACATTGGTTGCCAACATCATTTTTGGTACTGGGCATTGCATGCTTGGCTTTACCCTTAGACCACTTCTTGAGGAGAAAACAATCATTGAATTAAGGATTGTATTCAACTTACATGAAAGAAAGATAGAGATATCTCGTTGCGTTGATTGGTTCATTGCTTTACTTAGGGGATATGCAGCCATGGATGTACTCCTAGAAGTTGTTAGTTGGGCACAAATAGTCATCCATGACAAGCCTGTAGACTTGTTAAATATCAATGGCTATTTCGATAATCTCCTTGCTTTCATCAACAAAGTTATTGAGGGACCTAATCGTCCAAAGCTCTAGTGCAACTGATCTCATCAGGAAGCTAGAGAGATGCAAGCCAACATGTAATAGTGACATATCAAAAGGGTTGTGCGAAAGAGAGCAAGAACCATCCTTATTAGTAGGTCATAACATGGGCAAACAAGCCATAAAGACTTAGAAGCCTTCAAAAGCCCAACTTGTGTCATATTGAGCATCATGTCTCTCTTTAAGCTGCATATGTCGTCACAGGAATAGAAGTTTTGGAAATAACTAATCATT
This sequence comes from Rhizophora apiculata, assembly GCA_037832385.1. Lineage (NCBI taxonomy): Eukaryota > Viridiplantae > Streptophyta > Magnoliopsida > Malpighiales > Rhizophoraceae > Rhizophora > Rhizophora apiculata. The sequence continues at coordinate 1,623,745 of CM075438.1, read as the reverse complement.
CTACATTTTAAGTTGAACTCTAAGCCTTCGTTTAAATTACGAGACAAGCTCTATGCCACACCAAGCCTTGAAGTGGAGGCATTTGTAAACCTAAAAAAAAAAAAAACAAGAAAAAAGGAGATATCATTTGTTGAATTGTGTCTTGAATAGCTAACCTACGTTGCAATTCTTCAATCTAATTCATGCAATTGGTTTTGTGAAGTCCATGTTTATATGCCTATCTTCATATGTCCATCTTCAAGATCAATCTTCCGTGCCTATTTGTAGGCTACTTGGATGCTTGGTGGAGGAAATTATACTCTAGAGTAATAAAAAAAAAAAACAGAGAGAAGAGAATTATGTGTGAGCGATTTTTGGGTGTATTTGGGGTATGGGTTATGAGGTACTTGTGAGTAGTGAAACATCTTGTATGCTTCCATTCTCCCCCATAATAATATCTTCAATCAATTTTTTCTTGTATGTGCAGATTTCAAGTCTAAATGCATAAAATATTGTGTATATGTTTTGTCTATTATATTATGTTTTATCATAGGCCTATTAATTTCTACACTCTAATTAGTACTTAAGAAATTATGTTCTTTAGATGCTGCCAAGAAGATCCTCTAAATCATAAACTAAGTACTAATTGATTATGCTCAAGCCCCTGTGGTCATCGTGAAATCAAAAAGCTCTTTATTCAAGATCAAGCTTTAATGGCCCTGTCAAGATTAAAACTTCCTTTTTGCAAAATAAGCCTCAATGGCCCTCACCGAGGTCAAACCACTATCTTCTACTCAAGTTCAAGCTTGTGTAGGACTTGGTGAAATGATGAAGGAGAATTAATCAGAGGACTACAACAAAGATTGATCCCACTTACATATTTTAAATTCTGATTTGTAATTTACAACTAAATCCCGCGTGCCTAACATTCTTAATGCGTGAGAATTGGAGCTACATTTCTACGTATTTTTTCTCGGGTCATCTTTCATCATCAGACAGCCATGCATAGGCCAACAAAGGTGCACTATAACATTTTCTTTCATTAATTTATGTGGCATATGTTTTCCAGTGATGTTTCATATGTCATATTTGCACTCTGGTACCTCTCACCTCATTCTATGTTGAAAATAAGAAAATTTTAAAACATTAAATGTTTAAAATTGTAGTCACTTACTACACGTGTAGTTTGTTAGGTGAGTATCCTTAAGATTCTATGAGATGATTTTGTCAGCTTCTTTTATAAACTATATATAGGAATCGAAAACTCGTCAAAGAGCCTCTAGCACATTTATCTATTCTCAGATAATGTTTGGAACAAATGGCCCTTATGGTTTTAGAAGTTTAAAAATAATGAGAAGTGAGAAGCATAGAAGCTTTCATAATTAGGTGTCATTGTAATTTTTAGAATTATTTTGCACCACAAAGGATTACTAAAGTTGTTCCCATAACAATCTAACGTTCTCCCCAAAATTTAGTAAAATAAAGGTTAAGTAAAGAGTTACATCTTTCATTTTTAGCATAATAGTAAAAAATCGATTGTTATAACGTTGCAATCAATTGTTCCTTGTTGAGTTCATTATTCATTGTAGCTGCAAATATCAAGCGTCAATGAGAATTATGACAAATTTCTTTCTGGTTGGCTTCTTTCTCTTTGAAGATGATGTAGATTTAGGTTCCATGGATGATGAGATTGAGAGATTGAACCTTTTGGAGGTTGATTACACTCAAGTTTATGGATCTAGGGTTTATATTTTGAAAAGAAAAGTGAATTTTGAAAAGAGGGATTTTTAGATCTAGAAGAAGAAAAGTGTAAGGGTGGTTTTAGACCTAACATTGGTTGATTAAAGTAAGCTATGGGTTCACTACTTCACATCAGTCAACCTATGCTTCTGATTCAATCAACCGATCCCACTTGGATAGAAAAAATTGATTTTCAGAATTCAAGCATAATATGTCCAAATCATCAAGCAACTCAAATAACAATCATGTAAACATACATAATCATGCCATTAAACATATAAAGTCATATCAAATCAACAATCATATAATCAAGAGATTAGTTCAACTCAATCATGCCCAATCTCTTTTTAATGGTCATAAACCTATCCTCACTCAAAGGTTTTGTAAAGAATTGGCTAATTGATCTTCAATTTTCATAAATTCTAAGGTCACTTCTCTCTTGAGCATACAATCCCTTTATGAAATGAAGTCTCCAATCAATTTGTTTGGTACAAGCATGGTGTATGAGGTTCTTGGTCATATTGATTATAGTTGTTATCACACTTGAGAGGCACATGGAAGTAGTGCAATCTAAAGTCCTCTAAGATTTGTTTCACTAAAATTAATTAGGTATAGTAAGCTCCTACTACCATGTGCTCTACTTTAGATATAGAAAGAGCAATTGAACTTTGCATTTTATTGCACCATAAGACTAAGGCTTGGCCAAGGAATTGACATGGACTTGAGATACCTTTTCTCTTAATTTTATCTTATGTGAAGTTTGAGTTTGAGTAACATACTAAGTCAAAGGTTGATCCTTTAAGGTACTATAATCCTAAACTTGTGGCTCCTCTCACATACCTATGCACTCTCTTAAGGGTAACTAGTTATGTCTCTTTTTGGGTTGAATTGAAATCTTGCACACAAATAAATAGCAAACATTAAGTTTGGTATAACAGAAGTAAGATAGAAAAGACTACTGATCATATCTCTATACTACTTTTCATCCATAGCCTTATCATTTACATTGTTGTCCAACTTTATGGAGGTGATCATTTAAGTGACACAAGATTTAGAGTCATCCATGACAAACTTCTTTAGAAGTTTCATTGCATACTTGGCTTGGTTGATGAAGATTCCATCATTTTTCTATTTAATTTAAAGTCCAAGGAAGAAATTTAATTCTCTCACCATGCTCATCTTAAATTTTGTTTCTATGTCACTAGCAAACTCATATAATGACTCATTAGTGGCACCAAATATTATATCATCAACTTAAATTTGAACAATAATTAAATCATTACATTTGGATTTAGTAAAAAAAGTAGTGTCAACTTTACCTTTTCTATATTATATGTCAACTAAGAGAGAGCTTAACCTTTCAAACCAAGGTCTTGGCATTTGCTTTAACCAATATAAAGCTTTTGAAAGTTTGTAAACATGTTCAAGGAATTCCTTGCTTTCAAATTCAAGAGTTTGATCAATAAAGACTTCCTTTGTGATGTAACCATTGAGGAAAACACTCTTCATGTCCATCTAGTATAATATAAAATTTTCATGTGATGCAAATGCAATCAACATTATAATAGACACTAATCTAGCAATAGGGATGAAGGTCTCATCATAATCAATGCCTTTTTCTTAATTGTAGCAATTAACCTTGCCTTGATTCTCAGTATTTGGCCACTTTCATCAAGCTTGATTACTATGATAGGATGATCACTATGTCTAAGTACCAAAGTCTAAAGCTTTTTTTCCTTACACTGGTTAAGTTCATCCTTCATAGCATGCACTCAAGATTGGCTAACCAATGCATCATCTACATGTGTTGGTTATATTTGTAAAACAAGTGCAATAGTGTTAGATGCATACCAAGTTCTCAAGGGATCAAAAGGATTACCAATGATTTGATCTTGAAATAATTTTCCAGCATGCTTCCATTCTCTTAGAACTCATTAAACAACATTATCAAGATTGTTATCTCTTGGAAGACTAAACTCATTCACTTTAGGTTGTTTATTTTGCTTTATTTGAACATCATTAAAATGTTAATGTTTCCTTAATGATTCCTTTTCCTTCTCCAAGTTTTTCCTTGTCCTTGCAATATCATCTAGCTCTTCCTTTCTTGGAGAGAAGGGGTTAGATTCATTAAATGTGACATACATTGACTCCTTTACTATAAAAGACTTTTTATTAAACACCTTATATACCTTGTTACTAAAAGAGTATCTTAATAAGATACCTTCATCTTCTTTGGAGTTAAACTTGCCTAGGTTGTCTTTTGTATTAACCTTAAAGAAAATAATATAAACAACAAAAATTTTTATGATGCAACTAAAATATATCAACTCTTGATTTTAACTAATTAGTTGAGATATTTATTTTAAATATGTTTCTAAAATATGGGTCCTTTATTTAGGGTCTAAAGAAGTTGACTACTTGCTTGCCATGTTTAGTTGGATAGGCACATCTTGTTCCTTTATTCTAAAGTGTTAGTATTCTAAAATGTGGGATAAGGAAAATTTTAAACCTAAACCTTTTCATTTTTATTAATATAGTTATAAACATTGAAATGATTTAAGTTTAGTTGTAAATACTTGGACTTCATTTCAATTAAGGATTAAAGATGAAAAATTTTCAAACCATTAAACTTATGTTAACCATATAAAAAATGAATAAAATAATAAAAACACCCACATTAAATGTATTTCTTTTCAAAATCTCTCTTTAAACTATCTTCTCTCCCCTCTATGTTCTTGTTCTCTCTTTAATATGTCCTCTTTCTCTCTAGACTATCTTCCAATCCCTCTCTTTAAACTAGAAGGAAAGACCACACACCTAAAGTTTCTTCACCACCTTAAGGCCTTACACCCTCTATCTTTTTGCGCAATCCAAGCCTTTTTACCTATAAATTAACTAAAACACATTTGGTGAATAAACACTACTAGATGTACAAAAGTGAGGGGTGATGTTTGCTAAATACACCAAAATTACTCTAAATTACTCAGTTAACAATTTTATAGTTAAAGTGAGTAAAAGTGGAATCCACAAAGATTGAGTTTTAATCAATTAGTTAACTAATGATCTTAGTCCTATTGAGTTAACACAAACATAAGAGCAAAGGAGAAAGAATTTGGTTTAAATTAAACTAAAAAAAATCCAAACAAAAAATTAATTGCAAATAAAATTAATAGATGAATATACCTTCAACAATAAGGATATTTACACTATTGGATTCACACATTGATCATTGATATTAAAGATTATCTTTTCTTTAATTAAATAATTAGCTAAGAATAATGACAAACTATATTATTCTTAATGTTTCTTTAGTTCATTGTTAATTGAGACAAACTCTTTAATTAATTTCTTTACATTTATTCATATCATCAATATAAGAAAGGTGGCTAAATCTAAACAACAAATTCACAAGTTGGTTAGTTTAATTTTAGGCCATGTTCTCTATAAAAATCAGACAAAAACTTGACTATAATTATCAATTTCTATTTCCTACTTAGCATTAGAATTATCAAGCAATTATGGACTTGAATTCTAAATTAGCATTAGATCTAAAATATAATTATCTAATATGCATCTTAGCAATCAAATAATATAATTATAAACAATTATAATAGAAGAATATGAGAATTCAAAGTAAAAAATCAAATTTGAAATAAAACCTAATAAGTCTTATAATGCTTTAATGACTATAATATTTATAGTTAAAAATAAAACCCTTGTCTTGCATATTGTAGATGTGTATACAAGAAATAAAAAAAAAAGTGAAGTCTACATATGTATGTGTTTTTGGTACTATAACATGTTTATTTATAGCTTTAAGGGATAACAAAATAACCCAAAGAAGGATGGATACTTTCTCTTTAGAACCAACTTAACTTATTTGGAGAACAACTCCTAATTGGATATGAATAACTTCCTCTTAAGATTGAAGACACATGTTTATGACCCAATTCTTCTTGGATCTCCACAAATAAGCCCATTCTAGAAAGTTCAAGATGTCTATTTTAATTCTTATGAAGCTGTTGAATTCATCCAATAATATTCAAAATGTGAAATTCTTAAAATAACCTCTTATGGTTAGATTTTCTCAAAGCCTCATCTTTAAATTTTCAAATTGCTACAATACATTTGGTATTTTTTTAAAACATAAAATTAACTCAAATAAGTACATTTAAGATGAAAATACACTAAAATGGTTAAATATAAGAGAATAAGCATAATGCATATAGCGTATTTATGAAGGGGTTGTCTGTAGTAGGTAAAAACCAAAGTTAGAATAGTTACAAATCCTAGTGATAGTAATCCATAATGATGGAGGTCCATATCCCAATTCTTCATGAATCTTCCAACTCACCTCACAATTACATTTATATAAAGTAATTAAAGCAAGAGTGTGTACTTTTGGTTTTAAAATTGAAGAAATATGGAAAAATCAACATAGAGAGTTATCATTTGCATAACACCTCTTATGCCAAGCACTGCCATCATCCTTATTATTGACCTCACTAGCATTGCTTCCCCTTTGAATGTTGCTAATGATTTTAGCTCTACTAAAGCCACTATGTTTGTCTTTTAAGGGCACTTTAGTCAATATCAAAATCATAACACTATGTACTACATGTATTGGATGTCAAGGTTTCACGTATTATCATATGAAGCAGAAAATTGGGTTGGTCAATTGGTCCAAAAACATTGATCAATCAAACACCAAAGAAGACACCAAGCAATGAAGTGCAAAAAGAAATAAAAATTTTAGACCAATCTTGTTCATGACTAAAGTTGATTAAAGTCATTGAAAAATTGAAGCTTTAAAATTAAACAAGTTATAGAGAATTTAGGATATTCAATGAAACCATAATTGCAATTGGCCAATGGAACTAAAGAGTTAAAAGTGCAGAAGTTAAAAAAATTATAGAGATTTTAAGTCAATTGACTAATCCATATATAGTGATTGACTGAAAGCTAAAAAGGCCTATAATTACTAGTTTTTTTAAAATGTAACAATTAGTTTTTGCCTTGTCTTTGCTATAAAGCTCTTTTATTATGGGCTTTTGACACCATATGCATATGGCATAAAGCTAAGTGAAAGATCACAAAGAGAAAATGCTAGAGAAAGGTAAAATTAAGAGTAAGGGCTCAAAAGTGAAAAAGCTAAGATTATGAAAAAATATGAGTGCTCTAGATATAAGAGTTAGAGAATGGGAATCTAAGTGCATTCAATAATTATGTTCTTGAGAAAGTTTTCTAGGAACTTTCTCGTAATCAAGGTTAGGTGACTCAAGTGTTGTATTGGTGAGCATGGCATCATAGCAACAAGCATAGTAATTGATCAGCTTGGCACCAAATCATTAAGTAAAGTTGCAAGGGATTTGATCTTCTTACAAGGAAGCAAATTGTGATAGTGGATTAAGAACTTTCAAGGTGGTGACCTTAAAGAGTGAACATAGAAACCTATTTTGAGCAAAACCACTATAAATCACTTTATAAGGTCTCTCTTCTCTTATCTCTCTTTGATTTTCTATTATTTATATTGCTTACTTTACATTTGATTATTACTTATATTGTTATATCACTTTAACATTGGAATTAAGTATAAGTTGAGTGACCAAAAAATTGATTAAATCTAATTCACCCTTCTTTTGAGTTATCTTAAGGACTAATGAAATAAACATATGGGTGCTTGTTATTTGAACAAATTCACTAAATTGGCATACTATGAGAATTCTCAATTAAAGCATTACTTATGTGTTTAAAAAATTTCTCATGTGACAATTATGCAAGTGATCCCTAGACTTAAGATTACCAATGTATCTTATACATGTATTAGTATACTTTGATCTCACTTTTGGGCTATTCTAATCAAAAATCATTTATGAAGGTGAACATTGAGTATATCGTGAACTATATACAGATTGTTAAGTAATTAATAAAGGATTTATCACCACAAAATAATTATGAGAGAATTTTTCATTTATGTTAATTGAATATTAATTCAAAAAGTTTTTGCATAAGGTGGAATAATAATTTATAAGGAGTCATCACCCATGAGGTCATTGACCATATATGAATATTTGAAAACTAATACAATTGGATAATATAAAGTAAACACTAGTTTTATACTCTATGTCTAATCAGAACATAAGGATTGAATCACATTGAGAAACCATATATTGAATGGATTAGTTAAAGCACTTTAACAATCCTAACTTATAGGTAGTCATGATACATGGATAGATGTCAATCTCAATATATGAATATGAATTAATTAATTGGATAATTAATGATAAATTAAAATAGTTTAATTTATCTAATTTTTTAGAATTATAATTCATATTTATTACTAATATATTAGAATTATAATAAGTCACACATATAAACACAATTAAAGAAACATAAAATAGAGATCAAGATGGACTTGAATGAAAATTTTAAGAAACTTTTAGAATTAAATATGCGATATTTGAAAATAAAGGACTAAAGTTTAATCTACATGAAATTGACAAAAATCCTTACTAGGGTTGAAGAATCAAAATACTCATTATTACTTTAATAGATGGCAAGTGTCACATGGCCAAAATTTTCACCCACGAATTTGGCCAAGTGATGGCACCAAGAAGCCCTCTTGGTCTCAACTTAACCCGCAAATAAGAACACAAAAAGCATTGCATACAACTCACACACAATGAAAGCAAGAAGGCACATAGCACTTACAGGAACCGTCCTAACTTTTTATTACTTTTCACCAAAAAGCATACAAAGGAATATAATGTCAAGTCCCTCACACTTGCCTCTCACTTAAGTATTTCTCCCAATTGAATTACTCAAGTGTTGTGTGAATGAATGAATGAATGAATGTATGGCCCTTGACTATCACACACTCTATCTATTTATAGTAGTGGTAATTAACACCCCCAACTGCCTAGGGTCAAGTGTAACTTAACTGCCAAGCCAATCATGCATAGTAAGTTCCCCCTTTTTTGGGAGTACTCTTCACTTCCTAGCAATTTAGTGTAACCCCTTTCAAGGAGAGAATTTCACCTCAACTCTTGCTTGGTCAATCTTTATCCTTAGTAGTCTATACCCATTTGCATGGAAGGAGATTTTGCCACCTCACCTTTTTGGATAACTCCTCCTAGCTACCTGCTTCTGCCACTAGACCATGCCCCACATATTAGAAGAATTTTTCCTTCATTTCCTCCTATTTTTGTGGTGCATGAGAGGCCTTGGACTTGGTCTGCACTCCAAGCCCATGACTATCCTCGTTACTTGTCAACTCAAGCCTGTACTCACGTGTCAACAGCCCATAATGTTGTCTTGCATCTGTTGTCCCTTTGTTGGCAGCATGTAAACCTTTGATGCATGCCCAACACATACATGTTGAAGGGACTAAATGTTGTTGGCTTGGACCCTCGATCATTTGCCAACTTTATGTGATGCTACAACCATTTCTCCACTTACTTGTTAGCCAACTTACTATTTCCTTTGTGTTATCGGTCTGGACCCTTGCCAATGCCCCAACATTGGCTAACTCCTAAGTGAGTCATTCATACCTTCCAAAGAGTATTAGGGAATCTGGCCCTTTAGCAGGAGGAAACATTGGAGTGTTTGACCAGTCACATCCCTCCAGCAGCTTGCGCCAGTGACGTTGTTGCATGCTACCTCACCAAACCAACACCCCAAATGCTTTTTCAACTTGCTGCTGATGCCTTTACATGTTGTCCCAAGGCCTCTGCAAGGTTCCAAAAGCATCACCTACCCCCTCAAGTTTACGTTCCAGCCAATGCCATAGCCCACACAATGCCTTCCCCTAGCATTGTTGCCATGCACATTGTCGCACTCCTCCACCTTGTTTCCTTTAACGCCACTCTTGCACACCAAAACCATGCAAAGTATTGGCACAAGATACTATCAATACTTGTATTTTCCCATCAAGGGACTTAGGGGGCTAATAGCAAGTTACCATATATCGAGTTAATGGTCTTTTTTCCTTCTCTCTTTCCTTAAAAATATTAAAGTTGTAAAAGTTGTATTTTCATTGTCTATATAGATTGTCACTAAATGCTGGACACTTGGATAGTAATAGTTTATGACAACCTATTGATTAAGTCTAAAACATAAGATAAATTAAAGATTACTTCAATAATAATTATGTTTTCTAAACTAATTTATAATAATATTTAAAAGGTAATAATATATTTTAGAAATCAAAATTTTAAATCTCTATTTTTTGATATATTTATTTGATAAATATTTTTATAATTCCTAATATATGCACGATAGATTTAAATTCTTATAGTTTTAGATCCATCGTTGTGTGGGGTCTCTCAAATAGTCCAAACTCTCAACTTCTCCTCTTCGAATTGTAATTGTCTGATTGATCACAGCAGTAGGTGCCTCGATTGAATCAAATTCTCGACTTCATCACTTATTTTCTAACTCAATAGTAGGTGCTTCGTCTAGTTCCAAATCTCTATTCTCATCCTTTTTTCTTGGAATAGAGATTCAGTTTGTTAGGTATGAAATAGAATGAATGTTTAACAATTTTTTGATTTCTAAAAATCAATTCAATAGCTTATTAAACATGGTCACAATCTAATGCATAAAATTAAGATTATCATTAATGGATAGTCTTTTTTTTTTTCTCTATTCTTTTGGTCTAATCGACGACAACCTTCTGAACTTTAGAAATATCTAAATAAAGGGGACAATTCTCAACACGTCTAAAATGTTTAAGAGAGAAATAGATAGAGGAAATTCCAAAAAGAGAGTGCTAGCTCACCTGTATATATGGCTGGCCAAGAAAAGTCTTTATATAGGGTTTCCAACTCTGAATCCTTATTTGTTGTTTAGTATCAATTTTCAACAAATTACATTTAGTCCTTACAATTTCAATATCATATATTTGATACTAAAATTTTTAAAACTACTTTAATTAAATTTAAATTAATTACTATTTATATTTCTTATCTATTTATTTTATTTGGGTCCCATTAGCATGTTGATATATTAATAGTAAATATAAATTATAATTTTAAAAAAATAAATTCATTTAATTTATCATTAATCATCAAGTTAAAAAATATATATTTAAAGATGATATTAACGTCTAAACAATGTGTCATATCCTCCCAAATGTCAAGATTATCAAATAGTTTAATTTATCATTAGAGTTAATAATCTCTTGATATAATTCAATTTCTTCTTTATACTAATATTTCAACTAAACATTAAGTATAAAATTAGTTTAGATTCTATATTGTTTAATTATTATTCTCAAATAATGATATGGTTATGAATTTTAAAAATATTATAACTCTTTATAATCTTCATTTCTCACTTTATTTCACTTTATACAAAATTTTTTTAAATTAATAGCTATCAATAAGTAAAACATTCTTCAATAATTATTTCACATTATGAATCATTTATGACCATTCAATTTCGTTTCTTCAACGAGGCCTAAAACGCGGAGCTTTCCCATATCGGCATTAGTTTTATATGAAGTATATGCTCTCAAGGTTCTGAGCAGATTGTTGTATTAGAAAAAGAAAAGAAAAAGAATAGTGGGTTTATGTATCATTCATGCATGACCTCAAAGGATTTACTATTGCAGGCTTTCTTTTTTTTTTTTTTTGTTGAGCAAGAAAACATATTTTGAAATAATGAAGGATAGAGAAAAGATAAACATTGAAGAACCATAGATTAGTTGTTGGTACATTCATTTGTAGTTCTATTTTTGCGTAAACCAAAGCAGGGTTCGCAGCTAAAAAATGGAATCCTTCGCCGCCAGTGGCTTGGCTGTATGAAACACCCTGCAATGTTCCAAGGGAGCCTAGAGGCTCACTAGGACCCTAGAACATTCCACTTTATTCTAGAATTCTCTTGATTATGTAGACATGTAGAGATCCTTGTAGAATTCTCTAGAACTTTGATTGTAACCGTTAGATTAGATGAATCTCAGCCATCCATTTAGGAGGTAGGATTGTATATAAAGGGGAGTAGCCCCAAGGGTGGAGGTATCGAATTCACTTGTACTCTCTCTCAAATATAATATAGTGTTTTCTTTCTCTCATCATTCTCTCTGGTGGTGTTCTACTTTCTCTTCACTATCCAAGGAGGGAAGGCTGACTTAGCTTCTACTAAGGGCGTAAGGAAAGCTAAGTGCCACACGGTTGTGAGGGAAACTCGTACGTCCATGACAGGTGGTATCAGAGTCTGGTTCGTGAGGCATAATGTCAAACACCATAGAGGAGAATGTGCTGAGGGAACACCAAGGGATGGAGAGGGGACGTGATCCATCTCCCACTCAAGATGGGAACAAAAAGAAGGAGCGTGGATGCAGCAAGAATCATTCCGCCATCACTCTTGCCACTTTGGAGGAAAAGTCCAACATCCTTGAACAGGTAATGTCTGAAATGGGTACACGTATTGAACATAATTTTGATGCCTTAGAATCTCACACATTAGAAGAGCTTGACAAAGTTAAAGGGGACGTCCAAGAGTGTTTTTCCAATAATAAAGGGTGTTATGGGAGTGAGCAAGCCTTCAAGGCGACAGTCATGCAGATTGTCAAAAGCTTGCAAACTCAAGTGACCTCTTTAGAAACCATTCTGGAGGAGATGCACCAAGACATAGCCATGTGCAAGAGGGTCATGGCTAGTAATGGCGGTTCAAGGGGAGCTCCTAGGGTGGGAGCTCCTAAGCCCAAAGAATTCTCAGGCAAGAGGGATGCCCAAGAGGTGGAGAATTTTCTTTGGCAAATGGAGAGATACTTTGAGTGTCTAAAGATGGCAGACGAGTGAGACAAAGTGAACACGGCGAGCCTTTACCTTGTGGATACAGCAACTTTGTGGTGGCGAAAGAAGCATGCGGATATTCAAAAAGGCCTTTGCACCATAGAGACATGGGAAGACTTCAAGAGGGAACTTAAGAGGCAATTCTTCCCTGAGAACGTGGTATATGAAGCGCGTAAGCAACTGAGAGAGCTAAGACATAAGGCCTCTATCCCTGACTATGTTAGGGATTTCACTACGTTGTTGCTAAAAATACCAAACTTAGGGACAGAAGATGTACTATTCTATTTTGTGGATGGACTCCAAAATTGGGCCAAGCAAGAAGTTCAGCGATGAGGGGCGAAAGACGTTGATGAAGCCATTGCAGTTGCGGAGTCCCTCACCGAGTATCAAAGGAGTGAGTCTTCTAAAAATAAGAGCTCCAAGAGTAACTCCAACAGAGGTGGGGAAGAAAGAGATAGAGGCCAAGGAAGTCATGACCCGTCTACAAGAAGGGACTATGAGGAGAAGAAACAATCCTTCACACCTAGAGGAGGGTGGTTCATGTGCAAGGGGCTGCACCCTATGAAAAATTGTCCAAAATTGGGTTCGTTGGCAGCTATGATTGAACAACAAGAGTCGCAAGTAGTCGATGGTCCAGCAGAACAAATTGGTTCCTTACAATTGCTCAACGCTCTTAAGGGCAAACAAGAGCTCCAAGCAATGAGAGGTAAGGGGCTGATGTTTGTAGATGTGCAGATAAATGGACAACAGGCCCAAGTCATGATTGACACGGGCGCTACTCACAACTTCATCACCGAGGAGGAAGCTACACGGCTTGGTCTCTTTATGACCACTGGTGGGGGTTGGCTCAAGACTGTCAACACTAGTGCCAAACCTTTACGTGGGGTTACCCGAAATGTACCAATGAGCCTTGGTCCATGGAGAGGGACAGTTGACTTTTCAATGGTGCACATGGATGATTTCAAGATCGTACTTGGCATGGACTTCCTTCGTAAGGTACAAATCATTCATATTCCATATTTAAACTCCGTTTGTGTGCTTGAGAAGGAGGCCCCGTGCATGGTTTCTGCCACCATGAAGGTGAGTGATAGGAAAATCCTATCGGCAATGCAAGCAAAGAAGGGCCTCAAGCGGGGGGAAGTTACATACTTGGCAACGATGGTGACCAACGATCCCTCCAGCTCTCTAGAGGTGGACCTACCCCAGAAGATTAAAGACGTCCTTGAAGAAAACAAGGATGTCATGCCTCCTGAGCTGCCTAAACGACTTCCCCCAAGGAGAGAAATTGATCACAGAATAGAGTTGGAGCAAGGGTCTAAGCCACCCACTATGACCACTTATCGCATGGCACCTGCCGAGCTTGAAGAGTTGAAAAGATAGTTGGTTAGTTTATTGGATGCGGGTCAGGTTCAACCTTCAAAGGCTCCCTATGGTGCTCCAGTCTTGTTCCCAAGGAAGCATGATGGTTCATTACGTATGTGCATCGACTATAGGCCGTTCAACAAGATTACGGTAAAGAATTGATACCCCCTTCCTCTCATTCCTGATTTGTTTGATCGATTAGGACAAGCTAAGTGGATTACAAAGGTGGACTTGCATTCTGGATACTATCAAGTTTGTATCGCAGAAGGGGACGAGGCAAAGACCACCTGTGTTACCCGCTATGGTTCCTTTGAGTGGTTGGTGATGCCCTTTGGGCTAACCAACGCCCCTGCCACTTTCTCCACACTTATGAACCAGATCTTTTGGCCATTCTTGGACTAGTTTGTAGTGGTCTACTTGGACGACATCCTTATTGACAGTGAGACTTTTGAAGACCATGTAAACCACCTACAAACCGTGTTCAAGCTTTTGCAGGACAACGAGCTTTACATAAAAAAGGAGAAGTGCACTTTTGCGGCACGAGAAGTACCCTTCCTTGGTCATGTGGTGGGGAATGGACGAATTAGAATGGATGAAGAGAAGGTGTGGGCCATCCAAGCTTGGGAATCACCAAAGAATGTGCCACAGTTGCGATCATTTCTTGGTTTAGCCAACTACTACAGGCGGTTCATTGAGGGATACTCGGCACGTACGACCACACTAATCGACTTGTTAAGGAAGAACCGGTCATGGGAATGGACAACTCGACAGCAAATGGCTTTTGAAGGGTTAAAGGCTACGGTAAGTAAAGAGCCTGTCCTTATTCTCCCTGACTTTACTAAGGCATTTGAAGTCCACACCGATGCTTCTGACTTTGCTACAGGAGGGGTCTTAATGCAAGAAGGGCATCCTGTGGCTTATGAGAGTAGAAAATTGAACGACACCAAATGGAAGTACACGGTGTAAGAGAAGGAGATGACCGCCATTGTGCATTGTCTCCGTACTTGGCACCATTATCTGTTGGGTTCTCGATTTATGATCAAGACGGACAATGTAGCCACTAGCTACTTCCAAACCCAAAAGAAGCTGACCCCGAAGCAAGCCAGGTGGCAGGAATATTTGGCTGAATTCGACTATACATTGGAATATAAGCTGGGCAAAGCCAATGTAGTCGTTGATGCTCTAAGTCGCAAAGCAAAATTGGCGGCCATCTCTCAAGTAAAAAGGGATATCAAAGGCCTGATTCGAAAGGGGCTCAAGCATGATCCCATAGCTAGACAAATTACCGATCTTGCTGTCAAGAGGGGGACAAAAAGGTTTTGGGTTGAGGATGGCCTAATTTATACCCGAGGTAGGCGACTCTATGTGCCTAAGTGGGGAAATATAAGACGCTCCCTTATTAAGGAGTGTCATGATACCAAGTGAGCAGGTCACCCAGGCATGAAGAGGACGTGGGCATTGTTGGAGGCGACATACTATTGGCCTCAATTAAGGGATGAGGTTGAGATGTATGTTAGAACCTGTCTTGTGTGCCAACAAGATAAGGTTGATCACCAGTTACCTGGAGGCTTACTAAAGCCTTTATCGATACCTTAAAGGCCTTAGGAGACCATCACTATGGATTTCATTTCTGCCTTACCCAAGTCAGAAGGATCAGGGTTGATCGTAGTGGTCGTGGATCGCTTTTCAAAGTATGGGACTTTCATCCTTACCCCAACTGATTGTACAGTCGAAGAGGCAGCGCGGCTATTCTTTAAAAATGTGGTAAAGTATTGGGGGTTGCCGTGCCACATCATAACTGATCGTAATCCTCGTTTCACTAGTCGACTGTGGGACGAATTGTTCAGACTCTTGGGAACTGAGTTGCATTTCTCTATGAGTTTTCACCCTCAAACCGATGGCTAAACTAAGAGGGTGAATGCTCTTTTGAAGTGTTATCTTAGGCACTTTGTAAGTGCCAACCAATGCGATTGGAGAAAACTCATGGACGTGACTCAATTTTCTTACAATCTACAAAAGAGCGAGGCAACTAGGAGGAGTCCCTTTGAGTTGGCGACTGGGAAACAACCTTTAACGCCCCATAGCGTGGATACAGATTCATCAACCAGGAGCCCTTAAAGATGGCTAAGTCATGGAAGGAGCAAGCCGACATAGCCCATTCCTACCTCGACAAGGCAGCTAAGAAGATGAAGAAATGGGCAGATAGAAGAAGACGACAAGTTGAGTTTGCTGTTGGAGACAAGGTAATGGTCAAAATCTTGCCCCAACAATTCAAAGCTTTCCGTTCTGTCCATAAGGGTCTTATAAGGAGGGTCTTATAAGGAGGTATGAGGGACCTTACTCAGTCCTCAGGAAGGTTGGTAAGGTCTCTTACAAATTGGATTTGCCCAAAAACTTAAAAATCCACCCCGTCTTCCACGTAAGTATGCTCAAACCATTCAAGGAAGACCAGGAAGATCCAAGACGTGGAGTATCCAATAGAGCTCCCCCGATTGTGGTAAAGTCCTACGACAAAGAGGCCAGAGAAGTGCTTGGCAAACGGATTGTTCGAAAACGTGATATACCACCAAGCACTCAATACTTGATCAAATGGAAGGGATTGCCCGAGAGTGAAGCAATGTGGGAAATCAAAGAAGATATGTGGCAATTTCAACAACAACTTCAAGAATATGAGGACTCGACGAGGTCGTCGAAGGATTAGGTGGGGGAGAGTGAAACGCCCTGGAATGTTCCAGGGGAGCCTAGAGGCTCACTAGGACCTTAGAACATTCCACCTTATTCTAGAATTCTCTTGATTATGTAAACATGTAGAGATTCTTGTAGAATTCTCTAGAGCTTTGATTGTAGCCGTTAGATTAGATAAATCTCAGCCATCTATTTAGGAGGTAGGATTGTATATAAAGGGGAGTAGCCCTAAGGGTGGAGGTATTGAATTCACTTGTACTCTCTCTCAAATATAATATAGTGTTTTCTTTCTCTCATCATTCTCTCCAGTGGTTTCTGGTGGTGTTCTACTTTCTCTTCACTATCCAAGGGGGGAAGGCTGACTTAACTTCTACTAAGGGCGTAAGGAAAGCTAAGTGCCACATGGTCGTGAGGGAAACTCGTACGTCCGTGACATGTAGCTGGCTTATCTCAAGGGAAGCACTAGGAAAATCAGTGGACCTATATCTATTATAAACTCGGTCCAAAGAAAAATCAAACAAGCAAGGAAAACATTGAAATGTAAGAAAGAAACAAACTGCCAGAGTAATTTCTGATAAACTTTTATGATACAACAAATAGTTGACTTCAATTTTTAATTGGCCCCTTATATCATGGATCAGCGCACATCATCTTCTACCTCATCCTCCACTCTTCATCTGAATTTTGCCTCAAACAAATTCCAGGCTGCATCTATCTTCTGATGATAAAGACGAGTCTTATATACCCTACATAAACTAGCAACTGAAACCACGTTGAAGATAAATTCTCAGCACTCACAAGACAGTGCTGATATGCGCCAACTTTTTTTCTCCACAATTTCACCGAATGATCATAATAATCCTACATGTATCCACTTACACATATAATAGTAATTGCCAATGGTGACACCTAAATATGTATATACATAGTAAACTCTGTTGCCTCATGTGTAGCATGCTTACATATACGTAAGCAAAGCCGCTATGGAAGATAAACAAGCAAATACCGGACCATGACACAATAGTAGATTCTACTGGTTCCACCATACTCTTTTGACTCCTTGAAAAATATTACATCGAAGGACAGTCCAAGCTTCGTGGGACCCAAGTCAGGTTACTCAACAAAGCTCTTAAATCCTTTAGTTTTGTATCTTGTTTGAAATGTACAGAAAACAAAATATGCCTGTTCACATGAACCTCATGAGAGACATAACAACATTTTTTGAAAAAAAAAAAATAAAATTAAAAAAATACAAAAAACTGCCCCATTGATAATCATGCAAATCAAAGATTTTCTATGGGTTCGCAACAAGTTAGGCTTAAATTTTGTCCATGATGATCACAACAATATCAAATGCTACACCTACATATGCATTTCCTTATCATACACTACAAAAGCATATCTAATTCCTACTTATGCCCAAAAAAGAAAAAAAGAAACACTAGAAATCTAATTGCTGAGATAATATTAAGAAAAGCGAAAGAAGATGATTATTGGTACAACTGGTGTAATCACCAAAGCTCTTTGAAACAGTACATCTAATTGCCGAGATAATAATAAGAAGAGCAGATGAAGATGATTATTGGTACAATTGAGAAAATCACCAAAGCCCTTTGAAACTGTACAAATATGTAAGTATTGATGTGGTAAAGTTTCAACATGAGCACTCCATAAACCAACTAAAAACAAATCTAACAAATCAACAGTTTGCAAACAAAACAATGATGTGCATTGTTTTAGCAGAAACAGGAATATGGACAGGGCAAAACCAAGGGTTGATCAGTAAGCATTTCCACCCTGACCAAGAGTTCTGATAACTCATGTTACTTCTGTTGTAAAGAGAAAAAAATATTTATCGTTGAAAGCCATCCAATGGTGGCCTTCTCTTCGATTGATTCTCAAGACTGCTGGCTACGAAATCTTTTTGTTCATTTTTTAATGAGAAGGATGTTGACTAGGCAGACAATTAAATGATACCCTATTGATGTTACAATGTGCATGCTTAACTGAGTTTGTGTGCTTTTTCTTCAAGGTCCTATCTTGTTGTTTTCTGCAGTTGCTATGTTGTCGGTTTCCCTTAAGAGTGAAGAGAGTATTCGTCTTTGAGCCTTGCTAAACCCGCAGATGGTTTACTGCTTTTTTGTTTCACTTTGTGGTATTTCTGCTTCTCTGTGAATTCTCTTGTCCTGCAAGGATCTATTGTTTCTTCCTCTGTAGAGTTTCAAGTCCTGATCATTGGGAGATCTTTTCTTTGAATACTTGTATTTTTTTTTTTTTCCCAAGTAAATTTCTGAAAATTCATTAAAATGAAATCAGTTTAGTTACACTTTTCATCTGTTTTAACTGCAGTCAACCAAACAAGAACGGAATATAAGAACATAATGTCATACAGATTGAATTGCCCCATTATTTTTTATTTCCACTAATACCACAAGCAGCAGTGTACATGTTTGCAAACTTATTTTAACATGAGCAATGTGGCACCTCTGTGGCATTTCTTACCGCTTATTACAAGATAAAAACAAATAGCAATTTTGGAACAACGCTAGAGATGCTAAGACGACATTTTTATAAAGGGTCACACTTAATAACAACCCAATTGCCAAGAAAGTAAAATTTCGTGGCCAGCCGTTTAGCAACACCTTCAGTTAAAAAATTAGTATCCCAGGCATTACACAAAATTTTAACATATGTTATTAGCAGAAGCCAGAAAAAGTGGAAAAAGAATCTCGACATGAATCCAATCCAACTCGCATTTGCAAATTAGGACTGAACCAAGAGGAGAAGGGATTTCGAAAGGAGTCGACCTTGTCTGCAGCACTGGTGGTAGAAGAATTTAGTGTCTCATTTGGAGCTATTAATGGCATGTCTACCTCCAAATTCTCAGCTAAGAGTTCTCTTAATATGTTCGACTGCGTCATTGAGAGGAGAAACCTTAGGAAGGGAAGATTAAGGGCTAAGATCTGCAATTGTTGGTTTGGAGGGCTCTCCTTGGCAGTTCAAGTACATGCCACGCAGCTCATCTACATGCGCCCTGTTCTGAAGAGCCTTATCATTGGCTTGAGACTGATTGCCACTCAAATATAATAGCTTATTATTCTTCTTGTTCACTTGATCTTCCTTAGTCTAAATAGGAAGGTCACAGCTGAGAATGTCACCATGGTCTTTTCCATGCTGTAGCATATCTCTCTTGTGACGCACTTGACACAGCACACAATTGTCCAGCTGTTGATAAGTTGCAGAAATCCAAATTGTAACGTAGTATATTTTTCTCTTTAACCATCAAAAAGTAACACAGTAAAACGGATTCGCAGAGTGTTCCGGCATATA
This sequence comes from Rhizophora apiculata, assembly GCA_037832385.1. Lineage (NCBI taxonomy): Eukaryota > Viridiplantae > Streptophyta > Magnoliopsida > Malpighiales > Rhizophoraceae > Rhizophora > Rhizophora apiculata. The sequence goes on along the minus strand of CM075438.1, from coordinate 1,603,853 downwards.
CTTATCGTCCCGGTGAATGGTTCTACTATTAAATAGAACTTTTTGAGTTTTAAACAGAAGAATGAAAGAAATAGACTTGTTAATCCCTTTCTTTTTGAGTTTTTTTTTTTTTGGCCTCAATTTGTGGCTATTAAAGAAACTAGACCTAACACTTAGTGTCATTTTGATAACCTGCTTTGTTGACTCATTATTTTCTGTCGGACGTGTGTATGGGAGAAGCCTGTACTCGTGCATGATCCAATTAGTTGTAAAACTTTTGGAAGGGTGGCCTTGGTAGAAAACAAGAGCCTTCTTCACTCCAATACATTGTGAGCCAACAGGATCAAGAATCGGCTCATCTGTTCCGGTTGCTTTCCAGTAACCACATCCAGCTGCTCTGTTTGCACGAACCCCATTTGGATATTTCCTGTCCCTCGGAGTGAAGAAATACCATTCGCTCTCCCCAAACAAAGCTTTGTCTGATTGCACAGAAAAAATTTGCCAATCTTATTACCTTAAATCACACGTCAAACAAATAAAGGCTTAGAAAGATATCTAGAAGATATTCCAAACCAGGCAGCTCCCAAGGGTTGGACTTGTAAAGATTATCGGCTATGATATAGACTGGAGCGTGTAAGGGAAGTGTGATTTTGGTCTTCGGATAAGACACGATGCGCACTTTGATCAGTAGGATGCTGAATATTAGAAATAAGGATATTTTAAAAAATTTTCATCTAAATAAAAAGTTTGTTTTATATACTATTTTGTATTAGAAATAAAAATTTTATTTCAATATTTATATTGAAAATAAAAATTTTATTTACTTTGTAAAAGTAAAGACTCAAAGTGTTGTATAAAGGGGAATAACTTAAATTCACGTATGAAGTGAGAGGTTTGATACAATTCTATGTATTGGAATCCAAAATCTTTTGAAATTTTTTAATTTTATTCATCGAATTAATTATTTTTTTATTAAATATTTTTAATTATTAGATAATTAATTATTTTATAAATAAAATTATTAATTATATTATTATTAATTTTTATTATTATTTTTAATATTTATTTTTATAAAATATTAAATTAAAAATAATATATATAAAATTTTTTTTTTGACTATAATATAATAAAGTATTCTATTTATTTACTTACAACTTAATTGTTAAAAATTATTAGGTTAACAAAATTGTATTAATTATATTACCTCATTTGTAAGGTGTATATTAATAAGAAAATTTGCTGTATTTTAGGAGAATAGTTGTTATAATTGTAACAACTAAATGAACAAAATTATCCCTAAAAATAGTATATTTGCACACTTTAAATTAAAATCCTTTCTTTATTTTTATCACTTTGCATCAATTTATAATATATTTCAATATTTGTCGTGGTGGAAGCTTTGGGCTGAACACATTCATCATTTCCAAATTATTTTGGCAGATAATCACCTATTCCCATATACCCTTCTTAGGTAGGCAGATAAAATTTTCACTAAATATAAAAATCACAACCACAGCTAAAATTCAAAGGAAGTCTGGGATAGGCTAAACAAGAACTTTGTTGAACGATCTCTGCAATTGTTTGATAGCCCTATAACATATTTGCAGAGGCAACAACAGTATAATATTGTGCATGCCACTTCCATGTTTAGCATAATACTACAAAAATGAGAATATCATTTAACCAACTTAAGCCAGCTTTAGGTCCATGTGTGGCTTTAAATTTGAATTCATGGTGGCAGCCATGACAGCTTGTGTATATTAGTACAACAGGTGAGAAAAGTCACAATTAACTATTAGCTAATAATTTGTTCAAAGTACCAAGAAAAGAAAAAAAAGGAAAATTGGCCACCAAAGCATTGATTCCTGGTCGAAAACATCGACAAGGCATGCCTTTTATCGTTGAAATTGTTTCTTGTTCAGTAATCTATCACTTTCTTTAACAGCCCGGATTAATAAAAACTACACAGGTAAACCTCCAAAGTTTAAAATGCAAGGTTCAAATTTTAGAGTTGCGAGTACAAACAATTCCATTTTAGAGACACAAATTTGAATTTTTGCTTGTGATTCAAAATTATTCTGAGTTTCTGAACTTATTCCAGAGAAATTAGGTTCATTTTTATCCAGAAAGAAGGAAAAATATTATGCAGGGGAAACACGCACTAAAAATTACATATATTTGAACAGTCAAGCTCGATTGACTTAAGGATTGACGAGATTAGTGGCTTATTATGTTTGTTTGCTCGCAATCGGATGACATTAACGGAATTGCACCTCAATGAACATCAAATAGGTATATATAAATATGTAAACTAAATTAACATGCGTCTTTCACTGACTGACATTTGGTCTTTTGGTCTGTCTGATGATCTCAATTCCTCAGTTCTAGTCTCTCTGGTTTGAAGTTTTCTTTTTTTTTTGGTTGGAATTTTTGCCTTCTGTTTTCCTGTCTGAAGCCCTTTCGCCAACCTTGGTGTAAAGCCTTCTCTGAATTTTTTTTGCGGGCTTCTCCCTTGTACTTTTTGATGTTACAGTTGCCCCTGTACATGCATGTAGGTATATTTGTTAATGCAAGTGTATTTTCAAAAGTAGAAAACTTCCACGTAGAGAAGAAATAAAGCCTACAAAAGCAACACAAAAATTGGTGCATTCAACACATAGGTGCATTGGACACGAGTTGTGTCAGATTTTAGATAATTAATTGTAGTTTTGCAGTTTAGAACCGATTACAGCCTCCCACTTCCCTTGCAAGTTGATAAATGGACCCAAACCACTGTTTTTATTGCAGGAAAACAAAGGCTAGCTCTAGCAATTCTACCAACAGCATATTCACTTCTTAAGACTTAATTTCAGTAGTCTATATTACAATTAAGAGATTCACTTTAACTCTCTAGTACACATTATAGATGGTGAATTTTGCTTTAAATACAGTGACGTAACTGCACCTTTTGAAGCCATCCTGAATTTATATTATTTGTATCTTTCGATTTTAACAATTAATGTCTATTAATGCTCATTAATGAAATCATTTATTTGAAAAATTATTCAAATTTGTCCTCATTATTTCTAATCTTCTAAATATAATCGTGTCTATCTCCGTGGTAACGTGATGATTGGTTTTGATTCCATAGAATAGTAGGCTAAAATTAAAAAGTCAAATACATTTATTCTTTACTCAATTTAATTTATGAAAGGAGAAATAAAAAGGCATAAAATATTTCAGAAAAAAATTTCTTAATAATAAAATATTAATAGTAACCTAACCATAATAATATTTAGACAATTTTTGCCAAGAAAAAGATTTTGTAAAATTCCTTAGTAAACTATTTATTAGAATTCATAACGATTTCAAAAATCTTCTTAGAAATCTACTTTCTCCTTAATTCTAGTGCTGAGTGTTTATCACATCGTTTTTCCATTTTTCTTTGGAATCCTGGATCCGTTTGTGTAGATTTGTCAAAAAAGACAATATTTCTTGAGAGTCAAGACTTAACAAGCGCGTTTGAGTAGAAGATAGTTTGGAAAAAACTGAACTCTCTTTTAACCTAAATTTGCAAATAAATGTGAAGTATGCAATTCAAACTTTTTGCTTAATCCATTCTAAAAGGTTGCCTTACTTTAGAGAAATGCAATTATTCCCTTCACATTACATTCTGGATTTAGTGTCCATGCCCAAAATGCTTGATGTAATTTTAAACATCCTCCCTTATTGGGAAGTGCTCGACTTCTTGGTTTACTCACTTTTTAAACTCAAATCTATTAAGAACCTCAAACTACTAATCCTTCTCTACTTGCTGATGCTACCTAAGGACTTTGGTCGTGACATTAGGAAAAATTCCTTATATCCTTGAAAATCTCAAATAAAGAAATACAATCTATGCTATGTTTATTTTAGATGCCTATTGGCACATTTTAGTTAATAAAATATGATTATATTAACTACACTTGTATAATTCATAAGCAAATATAGGGAAAAACAATAATCCTATATGTTTTAAACAAAGAAAGAGATGTATTTGGATATGAAGAAGTGAGAGATAATTATACTTGTTGTGGGAATTAATAAAGACCAATAGCATGGCAACAACTTGATATGAGCCTGTCCAAATGCCTCTCGTGTGCAAACTTTGTCTCTTTTATTATGTCTTACATCCTTTCTAATTTCATTCATTAGGCTTTCATCCCTAGCCAGCAGATGATGGTCTAATTTAATTCATTAGGCTTCCATCCCTATGCTATGTTTTTTGTGCATTTGAATTGCATTTTTGCCATAATTGAATATTTTTTGCCCTCAAGAGAATTCTAGACCACTTTGATTTAATGTCCTAATGCATTGGATTCCCCCATCAAACCACATTTGTCATTCATTTGTTGCCCTCACATCTTCCTAATTTTGATATATGCCTGAGATGTCTTTATTCAAGACAAACTGCATTGGCACCTAATCAAGAATGGTTCGATTTGCCAAAAATCTACTATTGGACTGCCATTGACTACTTTACAATTAACATATTGAATGTCATATTTTGACAAAAGAATCTACTAATAGACAACTATTTTGAAGATGTACTTAAGGGGATCATCTTTAACAATGAGCTAAGTTGTACAAAACAACAGATATTGCCAAAGTTGGTGTGTTATCCACACCAAAGCACAATAGATTCTCTCCAAATTGAATATTAGGTCTCATGATTTATAAATCTATTATTAAGGTAATAGGTTGCCCTTTCCTACTTGTCGGTTTCATTGTGTTGTCCTAAAACACAACTTATGCATTGCCCCCACACGGTGATACAATTGAGTGATCTATGTAGAACTAGCAACATTAAAACTTGTGGGTTGGAAAGGGGATGCTTAATCTTATCAAAGGCTTCTTGGCACTTATCATCCAATTACCTTAGATTGGTTTTTCGATGCATTTCAAATATAGCCTTACACATTATGGTTAGCTAGGATATAAACTTGGCAATATAATTGATCCTTCTTAAGAATCCTTGTTCCTTTTTCATTGTATAAGATACAGACACTTCTTGTATGGCTTTAATTGTATTAGGATCAATTTTAATATCTTTTTGACTTACAATGAAGCCAAACAACTTGCCTAAAGTTGCCCCAAAAGTGAACTTGGCTAGTTGAGCTTAGGCTAAAACTTAGCCAATCAAACAACTTTTTAAAAATTTCCAAGTGATCTTCGCCTACTTGGGATTTAGCTATCATGTCGTCAACATAGCCCTTAATCTCTTTGTGCATCATATCATGGAATAAAGTGACCATTGGTCATTAATAGGTAGCATTTGCATTCTTAAGGCCAAATGGCATGACCTTGTAGCAAAAGTTACCCCACATCATGAAAAATGTTATTTTTTTCATGTCTTTGGGTGCCATCTTAATTTGATTGTAGCCCAAGAACCCATCTATGAATGAAAACAATGAATGGTCAAGGTGTTATCCATAAGATTGTTAATGTGCAAAAGGGGGAAGTTATTTAGGCTTTCTACATTTAAGTTTGTATAGTCTATGCAAATACATTCCTTGTCATCCTTTTTCAAAGCAAACATGATGTTGGCTACCCATTCTAGGTAATTTGCCACCTAAAGAAAGTTTGTGTCTAGTTACTTTCTAACTTCTTGGATTCTTAACAAGATTTTTGGTTTCATTTTCTTAAGCTTATATCATACAGGCTTACACTTTAGCCTCAATGGGAATTTGTGCACCACTATATACATCTATGTATTCTTTAACCAACTAAATCATGTTTTGCCTAACTTTTAAGGGAAGTCTTATGTTGATTTTGACTTGTTTTGGATTTTCTACAATGCCTAAATTAACTAGCTTAAGTAGCTTTACCTCAATTATAGATTTGCTCCTCTCCTACTTAATTAGACACTTAAGGTTTAATAGAATCTTATCTCACCTTTGGAGTCATCTAAGGTTAACATATTAAGGTTACTTTCAAATCATGTCTCAAGACAAGCATTATTTAAACTATTGTTCTTGTCTTTATGCATCCTAAACAATGGATGAAAGGCTAAAAAAATGAGTAGGCCAATAAAAGTAAATACTAAAATGATAATTGAAATAATAGAATTAAAATTTTAAGTGCAACTAACATTAAAATATGTTACTAATTGTCATATAACAAAGGATTGTCCATTTTATTACATAACTAGCCCTAAATGTCATATGCATCAACAAGTAAGGGAGCTAAACTAAATTAATTTACAAGAGACTCAAGTGATTGAAGAATCTACCAAGCTTGCTAGTTGCCTACAGAAGTGTTAGAGTTACATGGCTAAATTAGGAGAACTTAAGGTAAATCTTCTTTCTCTTCTCTAGAGAACATGTGGAGTGTCAACATGCCAAGTTTAATGACTTTAGCTGACCCATTTCATTCATTATTGGCTTGATTGATGAACCATACACTCTTAAAGCTATTAGCCTAGGGAAGTATAAGTTTGATTACCTTATTTTCCAAATATCCTTAGACAACATCATCTTGGCTTGGTTGGTATCCAATTCCAAAATGGCCTTATCGCTCATTAGGTTGGATAAGAGTGGTGATACCTTAAAGATGTTTTCCAATTCCTTTGCATGGGTAATAACCATTCTTTATCAATACTTTGGCTACTTTTACTAATGCTTTAGATGGAAAAGATGTCATCTTAAGAAATGCCTTATTTGCTAAATAAGTCACATTGGCAATTATGAATAAGCAAAAAGCACATTATAATGTTTTTTTAGTTACCTCAACATAAGGCATTCTTAAAGGTCTAAAGACAAGTCATATTTTGCTTAAACTTCAATTAACTAGTCACCATGATGAACTTTACTTTTTGATGTATAGTGGAGAGAATAAACCCCATTATATGGATCCAAAGGCAACCTAATAGGCAATTGTAGGTAGTCTTGATATCCATAGCTTAAAAGGGCATATTGAAAGTACATGATCCAACCTAAATAGGAAGATTAATTGTCCCAATGAACCCTTATTATGTATCATCAAATGAACAAACAACCATATAACTTGGTGTCATGATGTTAATTTCAATTAATAATTGACATTCAAGGATGACCTATTATCAATGAGGACATGAGAAATGTTATAACCATGATAAATGACCAAAATGTGTAATGCCTTAGTTTGTTTATGCCCCTTAACTAGAATCTCTTCATTTGAAAATGAGATGCAATTATTTTTCATGATTTTATTTATGATATTATCCAAGTTGGTTAAAGAAATGTCAAGCAAGACATATGCCTGGTTGAGAATGTTGCAATAAGGAGTTTTGATATGACTCAAAGTTCATTAGCAAAGAAAGGATTGAGATATTGGTTAGGGTTTAGCTAAACTACTCAACTATACTATACTTGCTCTACTTGATTGATTTAGGGAACTACCTATCATCTTAATTAGTTACAATTTCTTTAGGCTTAGGATTCTATTTATTAAAGGACTTTGCTACCCTAAAATTTTGAAGAGGGATTTCTTTAATATTGTCCAAAATTATAACGACAATTTATTTCTTTTGCTTGAGTTTCTCAATGTATTTTAGAGTATAACATCTCCCCCTTCAAGTCATGCCCCTAACTCCTGTGATGTCAGATGTTGCTACAAGTGCTGATTCTAAGGTCTATGCCTAATTATGGGAATCTATTTGGCAACTATAGCCCCACTAGATCACTTTACCATTTTGATAAGAGTAATAAAGAGGAGGTGGAGCTTAAAAAGCTAAGTGAAATACTTTTGGTGGCATCAATTTCTTTGGTGCCAAAAAGGTAGGCACCTTTCAACTAGTACCTTGACTTCTACCATGCCAATATTTAGGGAGCTAGAATTTGATCATCATCTAAGCACTAACATCAGGCTTCTTTTCAACCTTCAAAAAGTTGATCTAATCTCCATCCTTCAACTCTTAGACTTTATGTTCAAGAATCTAGTATTTGTCAATCAAATGTCTAATTTTTCCACTATGGTACTCATACTTGGTATTGGCATCATATCAATTGGGATATGGTGGCTTTAGTTGTTCTTTTATTATAATGGTTTCTAATTCATTTTGAATGAGCTAAGACAACAACTTTGAATATAGAACCAATATTGGTTGAACTTTCTTTGTTTTTTTGCCTCCTTAGGTCAACTTGATTACCCAAGGGTATTGGTACATGGGCATTTAGCTAAGGAAGTCATGGATAAGGATTCTGGTATGAAAATAAGGTCATCATATTATGGGGTTAATGCAACTGTTAGGGGTTAGATAACCCTTGTGGGTTACCCAATGACTAGTAAATAGGGCATGGTCCTAACCAACAATCATATTTAGTCACTTGGACTTCACCTTCTTTCTTTTTGGTTTGCTAACTTTCTTGGGTGTTGCAAAATTAGTAGCAGCATCAACAATTTTACCTTTTTAGATACCCTTATCAATTCTTTCACCAATAATTACTAGATCGACTAAACTTCTTAATGCATTTCCTATCATTTTGCCATAGTAGGGGTCTTTCAAGGTGCTTAGAAAAGTGGAGACCAACTCCTTTTCTAACAAAGGAGGTTGGACCTAGATAGCCATATTATGCCAACATTAAGCATACTACTTGAAAGTTTCTTCTGACTTCTTTTCCATGGCTTAAAGATCCAATTAAGAGGGTTATAACTCATAGATGTACTTAAACCTAGCCTTGAAGGCAATTGCTAGCTCTTTTTAGGTTTTGACATTTTTTGTCTTATTTGATGTATTAGTGGGGAGACATACCCCTTAGGCTATCTTAGAAGCAATGCATTAGAAATTTTTCAATATAAGCTCATTGTCACAAGGATACCTTGATCTGAACCATTCAAGTATCCTTGAGGTGCAAATTCGGGCCAAGATTGAACCTCTGCGGGCTGCCAACATTGTCTAGCCCTTTTGCTGCTTATGGAAGGTCTTGGAAACGCGTAGAATTGTCTAGAGAGCTTAGAGAATTTCAGAAGGGACCATATTAAATGTATAACTAGAATATTCTTTGTAAATATCTAGGATATACCATTCTAGTACCTTCTCTTGAGATGTATACATAGGTGACCTCCTCTCATTTGTACAGCACAAATCCTTTCTCTCAATACAAGTTTACTTGCAAAGCTCTCTTATTCTCTCATTTTCTCCAGCACTTCCAACTCGCTTGCCCCCTCGCACGCTTTCCGCTAATTCTCTCAAACTCTCTAAGGTTTACTTAGTTCATCTTCACACGCAAGATCGACTAAGTGTCGCGCCTGTTAGCTAGCACAAAGCCTAACTCTGTGACAGGTGGTATCAGAGTAACGGTTCAAACCTTAGGTACAACTCATTTGTTTATTATTTGCTGAGACAACGAGCATGGCAAGTGAAGAAGGATTTGTTGCAACCACTGTAAATGAGCAACAAGCGGGGCAACAACCTTTTGGGTGTGAGGAGTAGCATGCTCCAGCCAAGCATGGTAAGTCCAAGGCTCCAGCAAAGGAAACCATGGACTCTCATGTTGGTGGCTTGGAAAGGAGCGTCACCGATATAAACTCCGTTATGGGTGACCTCAGCGATCAAGTTGATAACTTGATCCATGAGAATGCAGAGATCACGCGGGCTGCCAAAGTCATGATTGAAGAGTTTGGTTGCTTGTTTAGGAAAGAACTATGCTCCCTTAACCAAGATCTGTCTAATCTACGCGAGTTTGTTAAAGGAGAAATTCATGACCTCCGTAGGGAGATGGATTCTCTGTACCAAAATAACTCATTTGCTAGTATAGCTACCACTACTATCGCCACTGCAATGCATGGCTTGAAGGTCCCTAAACCTTCCATGTACAACGGCACATGCAAGGCAACTGCTGTGGAGAACTTTATGTTCAGCCTTGAGTAGTACTTCGAGGCCATAGGGGTTATTAACGACTTTGCCAAGGTAGGTAACACCCTAATCTTCCTAAGGGATGCTGCCCAACTCTAGTAGAGACGAAAGCACTCTGAGAGGGAGAGAGGCTTGTGTATCATCAACACTTGGGAGCAATTCAAGGCTGAAGTACATAGGTACTTTGTGCCTTATAATGCAGACAGCGAAGTGAGGGGAAAGTTGCATCGCTTATGTCAGATAGGTAGTATTTTCGACTACATCAAGGAATTTACCACCCTTGTGCTTGAAATCGAGATATTCGACAGGGAGCTTCTCTTCTACTTTAAAGACGGCTTGAAGGATTGGGCAAGAGTTGAGCTAGATAGGCGTGATATGCAAACCCTAGATGCTATCATTGCCGTTGCCGAAACCTTCATCGACTACTCTACCCACTCCAAGGGCAAGAAGCCAAACTCTGGCAAAAGTGGGAGAGAGAAAATCAGGCAGAAGAAGTAGGAAGATGGCCATAACGAAGGTGGATAGCAGAGACCCTTAGGTGGCCGTCCCAAACATGAGAAGAAGTCTACAGGTAAGCACAACTCAACTAATCCCCCTAATCCCTATTTCATTTGTGACGGACTACATTAGGTGAAAGACTGCCCCAAACATAAAGCAATGAATGCTATGATGGCGGTACTTAACCCAGAGAAGGCTAACGAGGAGCCCCAAGCTGACATGGAATGTATCCAACAATTGGGTAATCTCTCAAAGCACGCCTCCCTAGTGGTCTCTAAGGAGAAGGGACTGTTGTATGCTGACGTTGCCATCGAAGGCAAAGCAGCTTGTGTGCTGCTAGATACGGGGGCAACGCATAACTTTATGGACGTGCAAGAGGCCAAACATCTAGGCCTCAAATTGACAAAGGGAAATTGCACCATCAAAGTAGTAAACTCGGAAGCAAAGCCTATCCAAGGTATAACACACAAAGTAGTTGTCTAGATTGGCGAATGGACTAGTAAGTTAGACTTTATCATTGTTCCCATGAATGACTTTAAAGTGGTGTTAGGTCTTGCATTCTTCTATGAAGCCTTGGCTTTTCTCGTTCCTACTTCAAGTTCTCTTGTGGTCGTCAATGCTTGCAAGATCTGAGTAGTTCCTCTAAAACACAAAGAGAAGTCACGACCATCGATGATTTCTGCCTTACAATTCAAAGAGGGTCTCAAGTCAGGTCCAAGCTACATAGCTACCATCAGGGAGCTAAGTGATGGGGAAAACATAGCAACACCAACTCCAGCACTACCGCAACCCATCTAAGCTGTTCTTACCAAATTCAAGGACGTCATGCTTTCCAAACTACCGAAGAAGCTTCCACCAAAGCGAGATGTGGATCACCACATTGAGTTGGAACTCGATGCTAAACCTTCTGCCATGACCTCTTATCGCATGGCACCACCAGAGCTCACTGAATTGAAGAAGCAGCTCCATGATCTGATTGATTCGGGCTACATTCGACCATTAAAAGCCCCTTTTGGTGCCTCAGTCCTCTTCCAGAAGAAAAAGGATGGATCGCTGTGCATGTGTATTGACTACCGAGCCTTAAACAAGGTCACTATCAAGAATAAGTATTCAATACCCTTGATAGTTGATCTTTTCGACTAACTCGGGAAGGCAAGATACTTTACCAAGCTGGATTTGCGATCAGGCTACTAGCAGGTCCGTATAGCATAAGGTGATGAGCCAAAGACAACCTGCATAACACGCTATGGAGCATTTGAGTTCCTAGTCATGCCCTTTGACCTCACCAACACACCAACCACCTTTTGCACACTCATGAATAAGGTACTGCATCCATTCCTTGACAAATTCGTGGTAGTTTACTTGGATGACATTGTGGTGTACAACAACACACTTGAGGAGCATGTTGAGCATCTCAAACAAGTCTTTCAAGTTCTGCGGGAAAATGAGTTGTTCGTCAAGAAGGAGAAGTGCTCATTCGCAAAGCAAGAGGTAGACTTCCTTGGTCACCGAATCAAGGATGGCAAGCTGATGATGGATCCAGCAAAGGTGCAAGCCATCCAACAATGGGAGCCTCTAACTAAGGTTCTGGAATTGCGATCCTTCCTGGGACTTGTCAACTACTATTGTCAGTTCATCAAGGGATACTTTGCTGAAGCAGCACCCCTAACCGACCTACTGAAAAAGAATCACCCTTGGCATTGGACGAAAGAATGCCAAGCTTCCTTCGAAAGATTGAAGTAAGCAATCTCCAAGGAACCTATTGTGGTGTTATCGGATTACGAAAAGCCCTTCGAAGTCCACACCGATGCATCTAACTTCGCCATTAAAGGAGTCTTAATACAAGATAAGCACCCTATTGCTTATGAAAGTCGCAAGCTCAATGACACGGAAAGGCGGTATACCATCCAAGATAAGGAAATGACTGCTATCATCCACTGCTTGCACACTTGGAGACACTACCTCCTTGGAAGTAAGTTCGTGATTATGACCGACAATATTGCTACAAGCTACTTCCAAACACAGAAAAAACTCAGCCTCAAGCAAGCTCGTTGGCAAGACTTCTTGGCAGAATTTGACTACACATTGCGGTATAAGCCGAGCCAAGCCAACGTTGTTGCTGATGCGCTGAGTAAAAAGGTGGAACTAGCTACCCTTTCCACTAGCACGCCTAAAAGCAACCTCCTTGAACGAATTAAGGAAGGTTCAAGACAAGACAGTCTGGCCAACAATCTACTAAGATTGGCTAACGAGGGGAAGACTCGTCGATGTTGGGTGGACGATGGAATCCTAATGACAGTCTGGAATCGAGTCTTCGTGCCTAAGTGGGGAAACATACGGAAGGAGATCCTCAAGGAATGTCATGATTCCCTATGGGTTGGTCACTCATGTATGGCACGAACCCTTACCCTTATCCAACAACATTACTTTTGGCCACATATGTACATGGACGTCGAGGCCTATGTGTGAATGTGTTTGGTTTGCCAACAAGACAAGGTAGAATGGTAGCAACCAGCGAGTCTACTTGAGCCACTACCAATCCTCAAAAAGTCATGGGAAAGTGTCTCAATGCACTTTATTGTAGCTCTACCAAAGTCTGAGGGACACAGAAGCATTATGATGGTAGTCAATCGGTTTAGCAAGTATGACACCTTCATTTCAGCCCCTACTGATTGTAAGGTGGACGAAACTGCTCACTTGTTCTTCAAGAATGTGGTAAAATTGTGGGGTGTGCCAAAGAGCATAATCAGTGACAGAGACCCCCACTTTACTGGCAAATTTTGGCGAGAGCTATTTAAGTTGTTAGGAACCGACTTAAACTTCTCAACAAGCTTCCATCCTTAAAGCGATGGGCAGATCAAGCGAGTCAATACCTTACTTAAGTAATACTTGAGGCATTACATCAATGCTTACCAACGAGATTGGGCGAAGCTACTCAACGCTGCCCAATTCTCATACAACCTCCAGAGGAGCGAGGCTACAAGTAAAAGCCCATTCGAAATTATCATGGGACAACAATTGCTAACGCCAAGTGCAATTACCTCTCCCTACACTAGCAACAACCCGTCTGCCTTTAAGTTTGCGAGAGAATGGCATGAGGAAGTGAACATAACGAGGGCTTGCCTTGACAAAGTGGCCAAGAAGATGAAAAGATGGGCTAACTCAAAGTGATGCCCAAAGGACTACGTAGTGGAAGACATGGTGATGGTAAAGTTATTGCCCAACCAATTCAAGTCTCTCCGCAAAGTACACAAGGGCTTGGTACAGAAGTATGAAGGGTCATTTTCTATCATCAAATGTGTGGGAAAGACTACCTATCAAGTCCAACTTCCTCCAAAGCTTAAGATCCATAACATTTTCCATGTAAGTCTTCTTAAGCCTTTTCATGGAGACGAAGAGGATCCAAGTTGAAGTGAGTCCAAGCACACACCAATAGCTGTGGTCACCAAATTCAACAAGGAGGTGGAACAAATCCTTGCTGACAGAGTGATCTGAAGAAGAGGAGTTCCTAACTACACCAAGTACTTGGTGAAATGGAAAGATTTGCCGGACCAAAAAGCTAATTGGGAATGAGAGGACCAGTTTTGGCAGTTTGCCAATCACATTTGGCAATATAAGGCTGAGAATGCGACGAGAACATCGCAGGATTGAGTGGGGGAGGATGTCACAAGGATACCTTGACCTGGCCCATTCAAGTATCCTTAAGGTGCAAATTCAGGCCGAGACAGAACCTCTGCGAGCTGCCAACATTGTCCAGCCCTTTTGCTACCTACAGAAGGTCCCGGAAACGTGTAGAATTGTCTAGAGAGCCTAGAGAATTCTAGAAGGGACCATATTAAATGTATATCTAGAATATTATTTGTAAATATCTAAGATATACCATTCTAGTACCTTCTCTTGAAATGTATAAATAGGTGACCCCCTCTCATTTGTACAGCACGAATCCTTTCTCTCAATACAAGCTCACTTACAAAGCTCTCTTGTTCTCTCACTCTCTCCAGCACTTCCAACTCGCTTGCCCCCTCACATGCTTTCCGTTGATTCTCTCAAACTCTCTAAGGCTTACTTAATTCATCTTCGCACGCAAGATCGACTGCGTGTCACGCGGGTTAGCTAGTATAAAGCCTAACTCCATGACATTATGCTACCACCTTTCAAATGTACATGGTCTAATGGTCTACTAGTGGTCCTATGTCATCGTACTTTTCAAATTCTAAAATCTTGAATTTTGACAAAAGGGCTACATCTTATACCAAACAAAGGTCTTATGCACTCAAAAGAGCATAAATATCTTCCCCTTTAATGGCCTTAACCTCCTCCTATAAGAGGTCAACTTTTTGTTTCATGGAATGCTCATCGATTCCTTTCACTCCATCCTTTTGCTCAAGAGTAGTTTTAAATTGCTATGTAGGGCATTAATAAGGTAATGTTATATAATGATATATGGTGCATTAATCTTAATGCTAGACAATTGTGCGACTATTATTTGTCACAAAGAGGAATGCGCCTTTAATTAAGGATAAATGAAGGGTACTTGGCACATTCTAATATTAGGCTTATCTAAAATATTCCACCTACCAAGGTTGGTGAGATTTCCTGAGGAACTATGTTCCCAATGATTATTTTTCCTTTAACAAATGCTTGTTCCCAACTAATTCTTTAACTTTTTTTTTTCTTCTCATATGAGATTAAGTTAGGATCATATGCCTTACTAGCTATGAGCTTTTATGGTTTATTTTATTGTACTTTTAATGTTTTTTTTTTTTTGGCAACACCAGGTATTTAGCTTTCTCTAAATGAAAAGAAAATCAAATTTTAGGTTTAGCAAAATAATTAAAAGCCCAAAAAATGAACCAAAAGGAGAAAACTACTTGTGTTCATAGCAAGTTACAAGGAAGGAAACCCTTGAATTACTCTTAGGAAGTGCCCCTTGGGATTCAAGCTCACTAATAATCCCTTACACAACCTAACCAAATGAAAGTATCCATTTCATCACCAAAAAACCAAACACAATTTTGACATAATCAAACTAATCACATTTCTCCCACAAAGTAAAAGGAAAGAAAAAAGAGAGAGAAAGAGAAAAGAAAAAAGAGAGAGAGAGATAAAAGAAAAAAAGAAAGAGAAAACGTGACCTTATGAAAACCACGAGACTAGGCCAAATCAAAAATTGGTCGCACCTTACTGAAATCCTAAAATAGATCCCAATATTAAGAAGCATCAATATAATAAAAACTAAATATAAAATTACCAAAATCTCTTAATTCGACTAGAAAGTCATAAGTATATATAATAAAAAATGTATGTATAGGCTATTTAACTATAGAGAGATAGAGAGAGAGATGGTTACTTTAGTGGATTAGGTGAGGCCATGAAGGAAAGAAAGGATGAAGAAGAGGAACTACTTGCCCAATTTATGGTTAAAGTGGT
This sequence comes from Rhizophora apiculata, assembly GCA_037832385.1. Taxonomy (NCBI): domain Eukaryota; kingdom Viridiplantae; phylum Streptophyta; class Magnoliopsida; order Malpighiales; family Rhizophoraceae; genus Rhizophora; species Rhizophora apiculata. Next base: position 1,588,093 of record CM075438.1, on the reverse strand, counting down.
AAAAGCAGCAGTAGGTGTGGTAGGCACAGTGGCGATTTGGAAGTATAAAAGGCTTTAGGGGGTAGTGAGAGGTATGAAATAGTGGGTAGGTCATTGGGCAAATTTCGGCTCTTCAAAAAAATTTTTTTTTTTTTTTAAGAACCAATTAACTCAAAAAAATTGGGTTTGATTCACATGTTCCTAATTGAACCAACTGTTTTTATCAATATTTATATCAATTCATGTTTTGACCAATTTTAAGAAAAAAACTAAACTGAATCATGGTCTAATTTATGATTTTACCAATTTGACTGACTAGTCTGAAACAATTTTTTCAACCTTGGTTTGGAAAAGGAGTTTTCCTATTTGATTGAAATGACATCATGCTGTAAGAGTATATGAGCAACCTCATACTTAAAAACCCTACCTTTTTCTTATTTTGTTTTCCACTACTATCTTCAGTTGGCTCTCACCACCTTTTGTCCATTTCTCCTTGCCCTCGTTGTTTAGTCTGATTTGTTAAAAATTTCAATTAGGATTTCATACTATAACACCTATGTTGACTCAAATCTAGCATGGATTTGACTAATAGTCCCCATTTTCATGGGTGGCCTTTTGCTTTGTTACACAAAAATTTTGGGGTTATGGTGTTATAAAGCTTGATTTGAGAAGAAAGTGGTCCCAATCTTAGGAGAAAGAAAGGAAAAGGTGTTTGGTAGGAGGCTTGTGGTGTGATTCCAATAGGTTTGTTTCATTCAAGTTTGAAATTTTCTGACTTTTGATGATTTTAGTCTTGTAAAGAGAATGACACTTCAATCTTTATGGAGCATCATCATCCATCAGGTTTGTGTTCTTGGGCTAGGACAAAGAGAAGAGAGAGTCAAATCAATTCAATTCATTTAGACTAAAGTCAAGTCACATTGACTTGCATTAACCAAGTTGGATGAGGTCATGTTGTTAACTTTTATTACCTTAAGTCAAAAAAGTGGAGAAGGAAAAGAGATGATGACGTTGGTCTTGTTTTGGAAGAAGAATGTTCCTGATTACATTATGAATCAATTTTTTAATCAAATGACATTATAATAAAATTTTTAATAAAAATATTTTTTAAAAACATTTTAATATTATTAATTGAGAAATTCAAATGAATGTCGTACCAACTCTTTAGGAAGTGATTGAATATGTTAGCAATAATAATATAATATTACTTCAAAAGTCAATCTTTGGTAATTTCCTTTCCCTTGCTTTACTAATATCCTATACATACTAGAAAAATTTTTTGTCGACTCCTCAACTTGCAAAGGGAATTTCGCACAACATAAAAAATCATTCGAATAATTAGCAAATTTCTACAAAATTAATTTAGAAAAACACAACTATAAATTTACTTCATTCAATAGTCTCTTAGCACAACCTTAGGAAAACCTAAACCCTCCTTTTAATGATACCTAGTGCTTGTAAAGCCGAAGGACAACCTTCTCAAATATGCACGTATTGATGCCTTTTGTAGTGTAGTGCAACATAAAGTTCTTTTCAAGCATAAATACCTAAAGCAAAGTTTACTTTCTAAAGCAAATAAAGGTTGATTGGTCTGCTTGTGATCACTTAATATGAAATGTCAAATGTTAAATATTAGAAAAGGACAAATTTGAATCATTAATAATTTATCAAAAAACCAAAGAAAAAGAATTGATTCAGATTGGACTAACAAAATCTAGTAAAATCCACTTCTTCAAGCATAGAACTGAAGTTAGTGACATTACAAAAAGTGATAGTTATTGAAAACTTAACAAGAGCAAGTTCACCTAGGTGTCCTACCATCATCGATGACACAACCAAAAGCTATGACAAGGATACCACCACTAAAGGACTTGCCATGTATCCTAGTTTGTTTAGCTCCTCCATAAAGGCAACCCTTAGTACCCATGGTATGCTAGAGAATGTCAAAATAGAATATGTGCATGCCTTAGCAAAAAGCAAGAAATATTTGCCTTTGGAACTTTACATTATTTTAAGAATATTAAGGGAACACCACCTTGGCCATAACAATTAGTGAATAGAATCAACTAATAAGAGGTGAAGCCTCCTTTAGTTTTTGTATTGCAACCTCCCACTTTCTAGACTAGCACAAAGATCAATGGTGGCATTTATTTCAGTTGGCTTTCATGCATAAAAATACTCAATAAGATTAGATGTGAGATCATTATGTGTGACATTTTTATCAAATTAATAAAATTATAGTATTCCTATAATTTTTTATCAATAATATCAAAGCTATTGTGCCCTATCAATGGGATTAAAGCCAATTTAATTCGAGAACCAGTATCAGAGCGGGTATTTTTGTTTGGATCAAGAGAAAACACGTAATTCTTGCTAGAATTACCACAAAAGTTGCCACTTGTTATCGTTGGAGATTTGTCGCTAACCATTATATGCCTTGGAAAAACTTCAAATGTCATATATTTACAAAATTCTAAAGGTTTCTCATTATTTTCCACCACCAATTATGTTGTCATCACTCATCATTATCACCACAAACCTAATGATTTCTACTCAAAGATCACTACTTTACCTCTTTAGCTCAAGGTGCTATTATCTTACTAGAAAAGTTTACACCTTTTTCTTGTCATTTTGTCACAATTAAGGAGTCTAATTGAAAAACAAAATGTGTGGGAGCTTAATTGGAAATAACAAAAGTTAAATTGTCATATTGTAATTAACAAAAGTTTTGAGACAAATTGCAAACATCAAAATTTTGGGGGTTAGATTGGAAAAAATCATGAATTTCAATATAAATGGCACAATCCCTATTTTGATTCCCATTTTAAATGTGAAAAATTATAATTAATGATGTATACAATTGAAAGTTTTATTTGATTAAAACGAATTGTTGAGTATTATGAAGAATGAAATTACAAAACTTATTGTAGATGCCACAGAAGCACAGAAAGCTACTTACTGAGAGTTACAAAAGAAGAATAAAAAGGCACTTTATTTTATCCATCAAAGGGTGAATGATGAAATTTTTTAGAAGATTGCAAGGGCAACCTCATTAAAGTGGACATAAGATATCTTGACGTCATTATTTCCAGGTGTAGACAAAGTTAAAAAGGCGAAACTCTAAACCTTACAACGTTAGTTTAAGCTTTTGTAAATGAAAGTTTCATAACCAATTTCAATTTATATAGGTAGAGTTTTTACCTTAATGAATCAAATGAGAATCTATGGAGAGCAGTTGAATAATCAGGTGAAAGTTGAAAAGATTTTACACACTCACATTGCAGTATAAGCATATCATGATTGTTATAGAAGAAGCACATGATTTGTCTCCAATGTTAGTTGACGTACTAACAAGCACTTACAAGCTCACGACCAATGCATGAATGTGAAGTGTATTAAGAAGCCAATAGAGTAAGCACTTCAAAGTCAGGTTCTTACCAAAAATAATAAGAGTGATTAATCAAAGTAGAAGTAAGATTCTTCTACTAGTAAAGGATAAGGACATGGTAATAATTACTACAATAACAAAGGTTAAAAATTCACTATAACAATTATGGAGATAGTGACAATCAATACAATAACCTAAGAAGATCAGACCAATTGTACAAATGTTGAGGTCGAGGTCGAGGTCAAGGAAGAGGTCATGGTAGAGGAAGTTATGATAAATCTTATGTTGAGTGTTACTCATGTGCAAGCAACTTCAAACTATGAAAATTCAAATGGCCAAAATGAAGATGTCACAACCAAGACTCATCTTTGACAATAGCACTAAGACAAGTATAAATATTAGTGGCAATATCAACTCAAAATATTTGGTTCTTTGTTAAAAGGGATTTAAGAATAAGTGTACTTCTCTCATCATGAATTGAGAGATAATTATCATGTAATTATATATTATACTCCTTTTCAAGCAATTAGCCCAAACTAAGTAAGATGTTCTTCATGTTCGGTACATAAAATACATTGAAATGTAATTATGATCTCCATTCTTTAACTTAATGAGAATTTCCCCCTTCCCATCACTAAAGTACTACTATCATCAGCAAACTTAACTGTGAAGGGGATTAACTCATCAATTTCAATAAAAAGCTCTTTTTTTTCTGCATATATGATTGATACACCCGGTGTCAAAGAATTAGGTCTTATAGTTTGGTGTTTCAATAGTTGTAATAATCATCATAAATGTTTCATTTCTATCATTTAAATCTCCTTCTTATGCATAATAAGTTGTCCGATTATACTCTTAAGACCTACACTCACTAACATAATGGCCATACTTATGACATAGGTAACACTCAACATGAAATTTGTTATACCTTCCTTTATCATAGCCTTTTTCTTGGCCTAGACCTTAACCTCTATACAACTAGTTTGATCTTTTTTGGTCATTGTATTGATTGTCACCATCTCTATAGTTGTTAAAATGACTTTCTTGATGTTTATTGTTTTAGTAATTACTACCACGTCCTCATTCTTTATCTCAAGAAGAACTTTACTTTTGCTTTAATTGATCACTCTAATTACTTTTGGTAGGAGTTTGACTTTAAAGTGCTTACTCTACTAGCTTCTCTATGTGCTTCTCATTCATGCACTATTCATAAGCTTGCAATGTGCCTGTTAGTACATCAATTAACATTTGGGACAAATCATGTGTTTCTTCTATAACAATCATGATATGCTCATATCACAGTGTGAATATACGTAAGATCTTTTCAACTTTCACTTAATCATTTAATTGCTTTTCATGGATTCTCCTTTGAATTGTCATGATTGAAATCGGTTCTAAAGCTTTCATCTACAAAAGCTCAAACTAATGTTGTAAGGTTTAAAGTTTTACCTTTTTAACTTTGTTTACACCTTGGAATAACATTATCAAGATATCTCATGCCTATTTTGATGAGGTTGCTCTTGCAATCATCTCAAAAAGTTCATCATTCACACTTGATAGATGAAATATAGTGCCTTTTTATCCTTTTTTTGGTAACTCTTACTGAGTAGCTCTCTATACTCCTGTGGCATTTGTTGTGAGTTATGTAACTTCATTTTCCACAATACTCAATAATTTGTTATAGTCAAACAAAACTTTCATTTGTACATACCATCGATTATAATTTTTCCCACCCAAAATAAGAATTAGAATAAGATCATGTCATTTATATTAAAATTCATAATTTTTTTCAACCCAACCCCCAAACTTTTATTATTCACAATCTATCTCAAAACTTTTGTTATTTAAAATCTAAATCCTTAATTTTTGTTATTTCCAATTAAACCCCACACTTTTAATTTTTTTTAATCAAACCCCTTAACTTTGACAAAATGACAAGATGGAGCAAGCTTTTCTGACAAGATAATAGCATGTTAGTAAGCTAAAAAGGTAAAGTAATGACATCTAAGTAAAAATTGTTAAGTTTGAGACAATAATGATGAGTGGCAACAACATATTTGGCAGTGAAAAATTACAATGAACCTTTAGAATTTTGGAGATTTACAACATTTGGAGTTTCTCCAAAATGTGTGATGGTTGGTGACAAATCTCTGACAATGAGTAGCAGTGGATTTTATAACTTTAGCAACTTTTGTAATGGTTTCAATGACTTATGTGACAATTCTAGTAAAACTTATATGTTTTCTTTTAATCTGAACTCTCAAATTGAACTAACTTTAATACCATCGATAAAAAATTATAAAAATATTATAATTTTATTAATCCAATAAAATTGTTATACATGATAATTGTAAAAAATACTCATAATAATATAAACAAAATATCTTTATATAATTATATACACATAAATTTATTTAAATAATTAAATTTAAATTAAATTTAATTAATTTAATTTTTATCATAATAAACTCTTAGTTTAAATTAGTTGTTAATTTCAATTGACATCAACGAGGAGTAAGTAGTTGGATAGAGTGGTCAATGTGATCTGAGGCAACTCGTCCTAATTTCAATTAACATCAACAAGGAGTCAGGACTTGGATAGAGCGGTCAATGTGATCTCAAGCAACACGAGTGCAGCAACTTACTTAGCTACAATTTCTCTAACTCTTATTTCCTGGATCGGAACCTGGCTTGCAAGTTCTTCATCTGCCGATGTCTTTCAAAGCCAAAGAATATATGGAGACACAAGGCCGTTCACCGTTTTCATCAAGAAGGTATGCCTACTCTCCTGTTTTCTTCTTGTCTTTTCTGGGTTTGTCCACGCAGCGCAGCATTTGATTCATGCAAATTACTTGATTAGCTCCACAGAAAACAAACAAGCACAGTTTGCGATAACAAAAAGGAGCAATTTTTGGTTATCTGGGCTCAGTGCGCTTTTTGGTCCGGCGCCTGTGCTCGCTTCCTCCATGATAACGGTCCTAATCCTCTGTTACCATGACATTTACAGTATTAAATTGCATGAAGCCTATTGTCATGCAGACGGTTACAAAGGTAGGAAAGCAAGCTCCAATGGAAGCTTTTGCAATTGAGTTATGTCACGACGGTGGTCCAGAATCTGAATTAGTTCATGCATCCCAAACATTGCTCCGGATGCAAATCGTTTTTTTTCCTTATCAACACTTTGCTTTTATCGCAGTTACATGTTCGTAATTGAGAAAAGAAGTGGAACAAATGCTCACCAATTATTCAGGCTACACCAATTTTTTTAAACTACCTTTGCCTGACTTTGTTTTCTTTGCACGGACCAGCACAGTTCTCTACCTTAACTGGGAAACAAATTTTGAAATTATTGCATTTTGGATCAGCAGTACATTGCCGAGCCATCCGCAAATCATTCTACTTAAAGTATATGCTTACTTCTTATCATGTTTCCTCCGAGGGAACTAGCCAAAAAACAAAAAGAAAATTACAGTTCTATTAACGTTGCATTGATCCCAAAATTGTGGATCAAAGTCACTGTAGCTTCTTCGGTCAGCAATATCTTGCCAAATGGTTATTCCAAAGAAGCCGCTTTCACTACTACTGAATTGCACAAAATCTCTTGTATCAGTTTGTCCTTGCTTCCACGCATTCGATCCTGATATTTATTACCATTACAATTTTCCGGATACTTTGACTAGAATGATGGCATTAGGAGTGAAAAAGAGGTTATTCCCAAGAAAGCCGCTGGTTTGATTGACTTAATTGCACAAAATCTCATGTATCAGTTTGTCTTTGCTTCCACGACAAGAGAATGACTTGGAAAGCAATTGACGTATTCGATCCCTGGCTTGTTACGAATCTAACACAGCACTCACATTTCGTCTCTTTTTTGTCGAGTTGAGCCTTGTTTAAGAGATAATATACTAAAATAGGACTGGTCACTTTTTTACTCCTGATGCCATCATTCGAGTCAACGTATCGTGAAAATTGTAATGGTAATTCATGTAGCACTGAAATTGGTTACTCGTTTCAATGATATTCTGCAAACCGTCAAGATGGCAGAGCTCAATAGCCAGAGCGAAGGGCCTGAACTTCTTGGGAACTCGGAGTGAAAGAATGAAAGTTGAAAACAGGTCATTCATTCCCTCATTCTGCCGGAAAATAAAATTGCCAAAAAAAAAAAAAGGGAAAATGAAAATATATATTTGGACCTGCCTGTGACTGCCCGAGTTGACAGGAGTTGTGGAGACAATATCTCTCCGCCTTAAAACAGGGGTTAGGATTAAAGATTAGTATTAGAGTTTTGAGTACTTTCAATCATTATGTTGATTTTGCTAAGAATCACACAAATATTTATCATATTAATATACAATTAAACGAAAATATAAAATTTTGACTCTTAAAAATAAGTAAATTTTTTTTTGTTACATATGATTAAAATTAAGTCTAAAAAATAGAAATATTGTCATAGTAATTTTCAATTTTTCTAGGAAAAAGGCACATTCTTGTTGCACTCATTACAACATTTTTACAATTTGGAAAGTCCCCTTAATTGAGTTAACAGTCTACTTCGTTCCCAACTACGCAATAGCATATAAAGCACAAAGTGCATCCCCGGTTTAAAAAAAAAAGGAGGAAGGCACTTCAAGTTTCAATTAGACCCTTGAAAGACAGCCTTCTAGGAAAAAAATAAAAAAAATAAAACCAAAATATATAGTGGTCTTGAAGCCCCCAGTCACTAATATACCTTAATCCCCTTTGACATGTCTGCATCAATCTCGAAAATGGTCGATAACTTCAGTGCTTCCTTTCCTCTTTCTGTCATCAACCCAACTGTGCTGGTCAACACCATCCGTAGAACCACCGCCTACCACTCCACGACCTGCTGTGGCCTGCTAAGGCTATTTCAAGTCACGATTTTCATATGGGCTGTGCGTCCAATCAAGGGATCATTCAATAAAACTAGAGGAAGAGAGAGAGACTAAAACCTGTCGGCCTAACTGCGGTCAGTCACAGAGAGCTAAAAGGTTGAGACTGAGCATGATAGAGAGCCAAGAGCGTGGCAGAGAGAGAAAGAGAGAGAAGGAGATGTCGTCCTCAAGAGTACAGCAGGAGAGGAGCGATTGTGACGATTTGCAATTCGTTCAAAAGGGTGCTTCTGCTCTTTTGAAAAATTAAAATCATAAGACCTTTTGGCGACAACTAAAGTTGATACTATTGGCGACTATTTTTTCTAAGTTGGTTGTCATATGCTATCTAATAATTCTTTTGGTGACTATTTATATAAATAGTTACTAAATTTACTAATTATTTGGCATCATAATCTTTATGGTCACTACGTGGATCAATCGATTTAGCGACCATTTTTATTAAAGTGGTCACTAAACATATAATCATGTCGTACAACCAAAATAAAAATTTGGGTGTGATTAATTTTTGATATACAAACAATTTGTAATAAATTTTTATAATGAAATTTTAAATATTTTTATATTTTTATTTGAGTTCTATTTCTTTTGAATTTGTTTTAAATTGATCATTTTAAATCAAAAAGTGATCAAATCATTCATGATTTTTATTTGGCCAATATATAATTTCTAATTTTATAATAGTTTTGATCACTTTCTATTTAAAAAAAAATTTGAAAAAATTTTTTAAAATATAAAATTTAAATAAAAATATGAAAATGTTTAAGACTTAATTATAAAAATCTATAAAAATCAAAGACTGATTTTTTTTCCTTTTTTGATATCTCAATTAATCTCAATATCATAAGCAATTATTTTGAGGAAAATAGTTGTAAAAAGTCTCAAATTTAGTGTCTATTTTGAATTATTAACAAAAAACATTGTTACTAATTCTATAAATTATTGTAGTGGCTGTGCATCTAATATAAGAACTGTAGACTCAAGTTCTATTTAGATGTCATATCATGGGTTTTGAATATTTTCAAATTCTACCTAACCCTCGTTGTTTCTTTTAGAGAACATATTCTCCTATGAGAAAGGCAACAAGTTTTGAGAAAAACTTTTTTACTCAATTAAATAATTCAAACAATATTCATTAACTTTTATAAATTTTCCACAAATAATATATTTTTTTGATCTAGTCTCAAACTAATTAAATAATAGATACTCCACATAAGCATCACATTCCTAAATCTTAAACTATAACAATTTAGGCCTTACCATTTTGTATCTTATATGAAATCTTCTCACTCAAATTTAAATGGAATTTTGTAAAAGTTAAATAGAAATTTGTATGAGATAATTTCAAAGAAAAGACTTGAAATTATATAACTTTTTATAAATTATATAATATCTTATAATATAAGGTTTTTTTTTTTTCTTAAAGAAGTTCATAATAAAAAAATTTCTTTTTTTAATAAAATTATAAAATTTATTTTAAATATTCTTTATCTTAACTTAATTTAGATAATCTAATACTTTTATAAGTTTGTTTCTTAATTCCATTTTTGAATTCTTTGAATTTTTCAAAAAAATTTAAATTTATAATTTATTAAATATATACAATCATATCTAATACGATTTAGAAACTTTCTTTATTATGAATAGTTATTGGACTACTTATATCTCGATATATTAATTTAAACAATTCATTCACTATTTTTCCTTTTATGTAAAGAATAATTTGGTCATTTTATCCAATAAATATGATTCACGTGTTCTATATGATTCACAATCAAATGAATCTAAATAATTATCTTTATAAAATTTGTTAATTCTTATTTCAATGATATGACTTAATTAATAATGTCATATAAAGGACAATAATTACTTGATTTAGTTTTTTTGCCATATACATTGAGAATAAACCATTCATTAAAGGTCTACTCATAAACGAAAACTTCTTTAAGCTCCATCTCTTAAGGTAACAAGAAACCTTAATGTTTCTTTTCAAATGTCATATGCCATTGCTATTATCCTTTTAATATCCCTAGACTCAATTGCATTTTTGGCGAGCATATCTATTCTAGTTCTACTCTTTTTCACCTTTGGAGTGAATCCATAAGAAAAATGTGTGATAACCTTTCATAAGTTATTCGTATGTAGCCATGAGTATATTTAATAGCTCAATTAATTAATGCATCCATCCATATGGAAATTCATCTCAAATTGAAAAACTTTGAAGTAGAGATAAGAATATCAAATTAACATTTGACTCGTTATCATTGACAAAATTGGATAGATTTAATTTCTCAAATTAATTAATCATCTTTCAAAATATTTATTGTTTATATAAAAAAATCCTTTTTTTTCTTCTTATAGTAAAATAATTCTTTTTGAATTTTCAACCTCTTAGTTTTACCATACACATCATTTGACTTTTTGAGATGCATAGTCATGGTATTGACATTTATTATCATATGTCATTATCAATGTTCAAAAGACATAATAGCTAGTATGACATTTGCTATTAGATTATTAACATCTTATGATGTTGATAAGTCTCTTAAGTTTTATTAACAATGTCCATAACAAGATAATACTACATTAGATTATTAAGGACAACTAGACAAACTTATTTTATCTTATTTGAGAATAATTCTAAAATAAATATACTAGTCTAAGAAATTCATTTAAGTAAGTTTATTACCATTGAATATACTAATGAGGGATAAGTTATTACTCCTTGTATTCTTATAACAAAAACTTGTAAAGAGAGAGTAATAGTTTCATGTGCATATACCAATATAAATTAGGTATTTGATTCTTATTTTGGTTACTTCCACTATTTTACTCAAATGAATAGTCATCATTATTAACTCAAAAAATCTCATAAGAAGATTTTCTAGTAGACTAAGACCCATTAAATTTATTTGACCTTGAGATAACCTAATAAATCAAATAAAATAAATTGAGCAAATAATATAACTTATCAATCATATCACCACTTAACTAAATATATCATGTATGTTTCACTTAACCATTGCCTCTAAATTTGTGTGATTTGGTTAGGTTATATGACCTATTCAAATCACACTAATTTAGTTAAGTAAAACCCATTAATTTTAATATTAAACATATTCAAGTTACCGAAGGCAACCTAACAAGTCTTCCTTAAATAGAACTCTAGTTTTATACTATAATTATGGAATGCAACTTATCATATTTTTAACAAGTACTTAATATTTCATTTAAGGAATTTAGTTACTTAATATTGGTCTTATGCATTGACACCATGATTGTAATATATATCACATACATATCATACAATCCTAGCATGCCATTCTAATAGGGATTATTATGGATTCTATCAAGCTAACTTCCTTGAACAATAGAAGGAAGTTAGATGGTCAAATCTTAAAGGATTGCAACATGGTCCTTTAAAGTTCTCTTGCTTGCAACTTCCTCTTGGTGTCTCCTTTGACACTGTTGTCTCTATCTCTATGGTTAAAAAAAAGATATTTTTTATCTAAATCTTAAATTTTTTAATTACATAACCATTATATAATTTAACAAAAAACCTCAAGTTATATTTGAGGAGAGTTTAAATAAGGAGAATTTATATCCATTTAATGATTAGTAAACACAATTACGTTAGTTTAAAAGTCCATAACTAACCATCATGTTATCATAATTATATTATATTCACAAAAGATAAACATATGTTTAATTTTAGTTGTTAATTTTATATGTAATTTAAAATAATACTTTTAACAATTGAAAATTCTAAATTAAATTAATTTAATGTCATTCATTTATAATAGGATTTCAATTAGGAGTTCTATTTCAAAAAGAAACCCTAATTCAATCAAAAATAATTTTCTCATTAAAAGATATATTGACCAAATTTTAGACGACCCAAAAACATTCCAAATGTTATAATTTGAGTTCAAAATTCATAGATTCCTCAATAAATATCTTGTCTAGATATCTCATAATAGCTTTAAAAGAGCTTTCTGTCAACATCTTACAACCTCGCATTACTTAAATTCAAAAGTTATGGTTAGTTAAAGTCAACTAACATATAGTCAATGTTTGTTCACGTTTATCTAATCAAATTAGAATTCAATATTTCAATTAAGATTTTTATCATAAATTGATATCCCAATCAAATTAAAACTCATTATTATATTAAAATTTTTATTTTAAATAGTTTTTCTAAACTGACTACATTTCATCATTTTATTAGACTATTATTCAAATAGCAGTTATAATTGCATTATAAAACAATTTTCTAATAAAACAAGAAATCTAATTATATTCAATTCTTCAATTCTAATTCAATTAAGATACTTTAATTTTTATCAAGTACTAGCAATAATCTAGAAAATAATTTTTTAAATTATAATGAATTAAAATTCTTTTTAATTTAATAAATTAATTAAATTAGGTACTTAAATTCAAAATAATTTAAAATTTTAGCATTACAATTATATTGGACTTTTTTGTGAGGCTCATTTGACATTGAACTAATACATAAACATTTTTTAGTGTCACAAACGCGTGTTCATAACATGCATGTCAACCTACTGCAAGATCATGACTTGCGCAACGAACAAACTATGGTATTTACTCACATGGCCACCACATTATGGCCAAGCGGTTGCTGCCACAAGGCAGCAGCATCAAACGCCATCAAACGCCAAGCTTACGTACCCCTTTTACTTGTCTTTCACAAAGCCAAGTCATGTTATACATGTGCACAAACGCCTAAGCCTTCTTATACTATATATATATATATATATATTTCTTTTACCAAAATCAATTTGAGGAATTAATTATAAATTTGTAATAATATGAAATTAATATATAAATTGATCAAATTAATAATTTATAACAATTAAACATATAATTAAATTATATTTAACAAGTGAACATATATTTTAATAATATTATTAAGAATCATGGAGATATTTATCATATAAATAAGTAACAAAATAAAGATTTAAAATTTCAGTTCCTAAAAATAGCTTAATTGATTGTTAAATATAATTATAACCTAACTTAGAAGACATAGTAATTTTAATGTCTTCTTTTATGTTATTTTTTAGACTTATCATTGAATTGTTGTAAACCACCATTATCCAACAAACAAAAAGAAAACAACTCTTACAACTTAAAACCCTTGGAGGAAGGAGGAGAGAGGCTAGTAACTCTAATGTGCTAAACATGAAGTGACTAATTATATAGAGGGATATTTTTAGGGATTTTGACTCTAAAATCTTATTAAGAAAACTTATATCAATTTCTAATAAATTACACTTTACTTTCTATATTTTCAAATATCATATATTTGATCCCATAAATTTCTCAAACTTATTAATCAAGTCCAACTTGATCTTTATTTCATATTTTTTTTAATCATTTTTATGTGTGTTACCCATTTGAATCTTGATACGTTAGTAATGAATATGAATTATAATATTCAAATATTAGATAAATTAAACTCTTTTAATTTATTATTAATTTTTTAATTAATCAATTCATATTAATAAATTAATATTGATGTCTAGTGACATATCATGACTACCCAAACATTATGATAGTCAAATTAGTTTGATTAATTCCTTCAGTATATAATTTTTTAGTGTAATTCAATTTTTTTATTATATTAATATTCTAATTAAATATAGAGTATAAAATTAATATCTAATTTTATATTATCTAATTATATTAGTTTTCAAATATTCATATAGTCAATGATTTCATGAATAAAATCATAACTTTTTATGAATCATTATTTCACTTTGTGTAATAATTTCTTAAATTAATAATCATTAGAAACAAACATAACATTCTCCTATTATTATTTCATAATGATAAATCTTTTATTGATTATTTAACTATCTTTATACAGTTCATGATATACCCAAGTGATCCTTGATTAGGACAACTCATAAGTGAGATCAAAGTATACCAATTTTTATATGAGATATCTAAGTAATCTTAAATGTAAAGATCACTCACATGAGCATTACATGAAAAATTCTTTAAACATACAATTAATGTTTCATTTAAGAATTCTTATGATAGGTCAATTTAGTAAATTTATTTGACTAACAAGCCCCATATATTTGTTTAAGCATCTCTATATTTCAATTTATAAGATTGACTTTTTTCTTCATTGTAAAAAAAAAAACATAACATATATTAATCTCGTAGCTCAATTAATGTTTCATATCAATAATGTATTGATTAAGAATATTTAAAAATAACATTTTAATGCAATAAGTATTATAATTATAATTTCATTATAATTACCTTTGTAAAGTATAATTATTTTATAAATTTTATTTTTAAAATTTATTTTTAATAATTTTATTATATGAATAATATTAAAGATAAAAAATATCTTTATTTGATTAATTAATTATATAAATTATAAAAATTGCATTCATAATAATAATCAATAAATTGGCTCTTAAGGCATTTACTACCAAATTTTACAATTAACATTAACAGTTGCTAGTAATACTCATGATATTTTATTTCCTACATGCGCGTTAGATCCATACCAATTGGAATAAGAAAATTTGCAAGTTGTATTAGCAGCCCAATGGAAGCAAGTGAAAGATGCCTTGAGCAAGTCCGTGAAATCAGCAAACGCTCTTGTGGAATGAAGTTCTTATAGGCCAAAGTTGTGTAAGTACAGAACTATGAATTCCTTTACTATCCTAACCAGAGTTCATTGCTTACCACAACAGGCAAGAAAAACATGGCCTTTCAGAAGGAGTACCTTGATTTGGTGTTGGTCCCTATTGGCTTATTGGTCATGTTCGCATACCATCTGTACGTTCTATACAGATACCTTAATCAGCCTCACACCACAGTCATTGGCTTTGAAAACAATGACAAAAGAGCTTGGGTTGAGAGAATTATGCAGGCTAGTAACCTCTCTCTCTCTCTCTCTCTCTCCGGTTTGATGATTTAACTCTCACCAAGTTTAGCTTAATTTTCTTACATATTTGTGCAGGCAGGTAGTAAGAGGAATGTTAACACGGCTCTGACTGTGATAGGATCCAATATATCAGCAGCAACTTTCTTAGCTTCAGTTTCCTTGACCCTCAGCTCTCTCATAGGAGCGTGGCTCCGAGGGTCTTCTAGTAATCCTGTGGGAAGAGAATTGATCTACGGAGACACAAGGCCATCTACTATGTCCATCAAGTACATAAGCCTCCTCATTTGTTTTCTCCTAGCTTTTTCCTGCTTTGTTCAATCAACAAGGCACTTTGTGCATGCAAATTATCTCATAAGCACACCGGACAGTGACATACCTGTGAAAAATGTAGAGATAGCCGTTATAAGAGGAAGTGAATTTTGGTCACTTGGACTCAGAGCACTATATTTTGCTCTTAACTTGTTGCTATGGTTTTTTGGTCCGATACCCATGTGTATTTCTTCTCTTGTTACGGTGACGGTCCTCCACTACCTCGACACCAACTCCACTCCATTGCATCAGTATAAGCCTCCAGCAGCGATAGAGATGCCAAAAAGGGTAGGCCAGCGAACATCTGAACTTGCTATTGATATAGGCCATTATCATCTGAGGTAGGTGAGTCCAAATTGATGCGTTGAATCCTAAGGAACACCTCTCCTTTGTTCAATAATATATGAACTGCCTCCGGTTCAACGTATTCTTCAAGTTCACAGCTGAACCGAATTCCTGTCAATCACAGTCACAGCGATTCGAACTGGAATTTCAATGGCATTATGCTTGTCATTCCAATCCATTCGTTTTTTGGGTTCGTGAAGTGGAGATCAATGTCAATTAATTAATCGGTGGTGTTCATATTAGATTTTTAAATTTTGTTAATGGACTTTGAGTATCAGACACGGATTCAGTCTTCAAACAAAACACGCATGCTTGCCTTGTAATTACAGATATATATATATATATATATATATATATATAACAATTAGAAGTTTGTTGATCGAAAGCCCACCACACATCAACTGGCACAATCTTTAAAAGAAAGCCAAGATCTTATTTTTGGCTAGTTTTGGTCTAGCAAGAAAACCACTTTTCTTTTCCTTTTTGTTTTTTTATAGAATGGGAAAAAAAGGAAAATGAAGAAACTCGTTTGCCTTTTGTACAAGAAAGAAAACATTATTATTTTGTTTATTATTATTATTTTGTATTAGACAGTACATAGGTGTTCAATCTCTTCTGTTTAATTCTACATTAATATTAGAGCCTAAAAGTACTAATTCTGGCACGTCAGTGACCTATTTATCTTTTCCTCTGCAGGTTTTAATCGGTCTTTGTCGTTTTCTTTCGGGGTAGGCAATGGTAAAATTTGTCTCTCGCACATCCCTATAAATTTTTAGTAACAAAAATTTAGAGTATAATATGCTTAATACCTTATAAATTTTTTTATAATTTTTATTTTATACTCGATTAGAAAATCGAAGTTTTCTTTGTACTATAGTTCACAAAATTAATGTAAAAAAAAAAATTCATAAAATGAAGACTTGAAATTTATATGGGTTAAAAGGTTTCGTCGGAAGAATTCCAAGGCAGCATATTTCGTTAAATTTTGCCTTTTGAGCCATGTTTTGGTTACACTGATAAAATTAAAAATTAGATTATAAATAAATTAATTTATTAAATTATAAATTAATAAATTAATTATAATTTTATAATTTAATTAATTTAAAAAATTTTAAAAAAAATAAAAATAATAATAATTTTTTAAAATATAAAAATTATACTATTAAAATTTTTTTTTATATTTAATATTAAATTTTAATTTTATTAATTTAAATTTAATTAAACTATAAATCAAACAATTTTGCGGTTGAATAATTGATTCCATTTTGAAAATCTTGCTTTTGAGAGATGTATCGTCCCTAAGTCTTCGCTACAATAAAAACCGATTTTAGAAAATGGGGGGAAGAAGCTGAACATTCACTCTACCTATATCCTAGTCTTGCGTGCCTTTATAGATACTGCAACCCCGATTTCCATTCAATTTCTTGAGAAACACACTTGGTAGACGTATTGGGGACGCCAAAATATGCTTGTCGAATAGCGTCGGATGGCCAGGAGTCGGCGAGTGTCACACACACCCGAGTGCTGTCGAGTGAGGGGGAGTCGGTGCTGGCTGGTAGTGCTTGGCAGGGACCACAAAAAAATGTTCGCATCATTCAGATCGTGACACGTGGATCATAAAAGCCAAAAGTCAAAACTAATGAATAGTGACACTAGTTGTATTGCTGAGGGTTCCAGCCAGCAAGGCGTAGACACATGGCAGGAGCATGACAGCTAGCCAATCAGGGTGCCCCACATGACATTATTTTTATTTTTTAAAAATAAATTTTATCTTTAAAAATTCTTAATAAATAACAAAAGTATCCGGAAAAATATGATTTTAGTGCCAAAGAATTTTTAATTTTATGCTATACAAGTGCATGTTATAAAATTATGATTTTTGAAGTTATAAAATAATGATAGTTTGTTTTTATTATTAATTTTATAATAATAGTCTATTATTGTATTTAATAAATTGAGTAAAAAAATTAAAATTAAGCAAATTAAATTAATAAAAATTAAAAACTTATAAATGCATTTAATTATGAAAAAAATATATTTTTCTTTTAAGAATTTCAAAATTGTGAAATATGCTTTATTAGTAAATAATGGAATATGTACAAAATTGTATATTCATTAATTAATCCCACGAAAGAATTTAATTACACTATTGATGAGGAAGACATAATTTGAAAGATACTTGATTTCTTTTCAAGTTGGTAGGTTGTCATTAGAAAGACACAAAAACGATATATCAAGTATGTTTGAAAGTAGACTACTTAACCCTTAGTCCCCGAATAGCAAGACATGTAAGTTTTTGGTGATTTAAAGATACTTTCATGATTTATGAGAGCTAAACTTGAGTTGCTTATGAAGTTAAGGTTGAGACGACACATTTATGCTTATGTGAACTTAAAGATTATTGTTCCTCTTAAAAGTTGTTGATGGTGAATACTTTGATTACATATTATTACATGTTTGATGTTATGTATATAATTATCTGTTGGTTGCAATTGTGCATTATTATATATTAATATGTGTGCTTATTTTTTGGAATATTAGTGACATATATGTATCATATAATAACATTAAATTATTAAAAGGGTTTGTTTTATGCTGGTAAAATTCAAGAAATCTTCACCTATGGACTTAAATTTTGCATAATTTGAAATAAATTATACTAACTAAATATTAGTATAATGGAAGATGATTGGAATATGGTGAACTTTCAATTTTATAACTAGTATTAGGTTATTATTAATAAATTTTGAGATTGGTGAAAAAAAAAAAAACGGTTAAGTGTTAATATTAATTTGTGACAAATGTCTTAAAGTAATTGTCTCATACCATGATAAGTGCTTTCCGTAATTGGACTTTTGTAGCAATAAGGTTATAGATGCAAATGTTTGACTTGTTAAAAGAATTAACTAGAGATAGCCACCTAGAGTTACTAGCTAAAAAGAATTATATACATGACAACATTACCTTACAGAAAAGCAATTAAAAAACCATTTGATGAGGCTTTTGGAGTTGAATTTCCATAGTAATTAGTCCATTTTAACATACATGATTTGATAAGTATGAAGGAGAGCATGGTGCCTTATATTTCATTACTCTTATAGATTAATATATATATTACAATTATATTTATTTGATATTTTATAAAACTAAAGTATTAGATTGTTTTAAAAAATATTTAGTAAGGTAGAGTATCAATTGGTAGAAGAATCAAAATGTTAAAAATAAACCATATATATGAAGTTCTCTAACAGTCTAAGGAGCCATGTAATGAAAAAAAAAGAGTATGTTAACCATAAACAATTCTTGGATTTTGCAACAAAATAATGTTGTAAGGAGGAGAAATATAATCGTATTGGATATAGTATATATATTATGGTATAAGTGAACCTTCTAATAAATTATTGGGGAAATGTTTTGTTGATTGTTGTCTATATATTAACTATATATGCTTTAAATTTGTTACTTTCATGCCATGAGTTATGTTTAGGTTAGAGACATGACATATTAGACTTTAAGGGTCAACAATTTATATTTCTAATCTATCTCATATAGATGAGATGTTGGCTTTAATGGAAAAATATATCTTCACAAGATACTATAAACACTCTAAAAAGGTATATATATTATTAATGAGTAAGTCAATGAAAGTATTTAAAAGTTAGAATCACATGATATCACATTCTTTGTGAATAAATTTATTAGTAAGGGTGATGCAATAAGTTTTTTTTATCCTTATAAGATGAGAGATCTAGATGGTAGTAGCACATTAAATTCATTAAAAGAGAAATAAGAAAATGCCTGAAACTCTTAACCCTATTGGGAATGTTATATTATAAGTTATATAAAGGTTAAGAGAACCTATATTATTCAAGAGTAATTATAATTATGTCTTGCATCATTATTTTAAGATTAAGGGTAGTTTTCATGATTGCTTCTTAAGTGAAAAAGAGTTAAAAATATTGGTTGAGATTCTTTTATACTCTATAAAGGAAGAATGGAATAAAGTAATGAAAATAGAGATGGATTTCATGAAGCCTCACCATATTTGGGGCTAGACTGATTTGCTATATATACATAAAGCTATTAGGAAGAATGAAATTCTTAAAATTAAGTGTAAGACAAATGTGTCCATTTAGAGGTATACGACTCATTTAATAGTGAAAAGTTATACCTAATAAAAGAATATAAACTATAAGGAATCCTTTTTATAGTAGAATGTTTATTATAATTCACCTACTTTTAGTTATAACAGCTAATATAGTTTTAGAATTACACTAGATGGAAGTTAGAAACTATGTTTCCTAATGGAAAGCTAGAAAAATAAATCTATGGGCAAGAACTAACAAATTTTATTGTTAAGAACTTGAGCATAAAGAAAGCAAGTTCTAAAAATGAGCTGATGATCTATAACAATCGTTTAGGTAATGATATTCATCATGTATTAATCTCTTATGGCTTTGTGATAATCAATGAAGATCATTTTATATATGTCAAGAGATTTAAGAGTATATTTGTAATTGTATCTTATAGATGGTAGGTGGAAGACTTAGCTTTAAAAGGGGCTTGATTACAAGAAGTCACAAACATGAGATACATGTCATATTCCAATACAATGACTAATTTGATGTGCACTGTGACATGTACTCAATTAGATATCTATTGTGTTGTGAAATTAATGAAATATTTCTAGTCAAATACATGTAAAGCTCATTGATAAGTTATATAAAGCCTTTGTAGCAAAAAAGCATTACAAAAAATTTCTTATATTATCAAGGAAATGATTTATCAAACAATTGATCATTTGGATGACAATTAAAAGTGAGATGTTGATAAATGTAAATTAATATTAAGACGTATGTTCTTGCTCTATGATAGCACCATTTCACATAATAACAAGAAGTAAACTTGTGAAGCTTATTTGGTCATAAGGACTAATGTTATAGCTTGCTTTATTACAATGCAAGTCGTAGTTTGGTTTCAAGAAATTTTTGGAGCATAAGGAGTTTATAATGACTAATTAAGAATGTTCACAAGACATTGTGACAATCAAATGATCATAGTGTATGCCGAAGATCTCAAATATGATTATGGAACCAACTTGTTGAAACCAAGTACAATTTTCTTAAAAACAATATGTCATAAATTAATGTAACTCTGTAAAATGCATTGATATATTAGATAATTAATGATTTAATGGTTAGTTCAACAAATAAAAGAATGTCAATCTCATATTTTGTTCGTGTGACAACATAAAATGTAGTATGATGTGACAATGTGATATTATGGTAATGAGAAAAATGTGCCTTTTATTGTGCCATCTTCATAGAGTTGCATGTGATTGATATGAGATCAATCCTAACATAAGTATAAGTAAGAAAAGTTAAAGGTATGTCAAGTATGTTAAGATTAGTTCACTCATATAGATAACTATCTCCAGCATTGAGAAAGCATGTAGATATTCCATCATATGAGTAAAATTTTATATATATAAATACTATTGTCTTAAGAAGATTAAGATAAGATTATAATGAGTAATAGTTAATATAGAATCTCACTCTTTATACAGCCTATTGAAAGCTAGATATGAGATCTCTGTTAAACACTCAAGAATAAGGGGTCACATAAAGAACTCAAGTTAGGCACTTAGTAATGATTGAATAAAGATCTGTATGGTGATGTTTTTTTTTTAAAAAAAAACAACTTGAATGACATATATTCTCGGGAAGAATGATTACCATAAAATATGTTTCATATCATGTGTGCTTGTAACCGATAAGGGAAATGGAAGAATCAATTCCTATTTCTTTATTGTATATGTCTCTTAAGGTACCATACACCTTAAATGATCCTTATGTGACTTTTGGTCATGTTTTATGGTTATAATTCAATAACTACTACTTTAGTATATTTCGTATTGTTATGATTGATTTGGCCTTCTATAATACATTTAGGAAAGTGGTTAAAATATAGTTGAGGAACATGAGTATAAAAGAAAAAAAGACTATTATTGTCTAACATCCACTATATGTATTCATTGGTATACCAGTTATATTTATTTAAGATGAATGAAATATAATTGTGAATAAATGTGAAGAAAAGCATTTAACTTAGCATATAAGGCATGAGGTAAGTTAAGATTGATATGAACAAATATGTTTGGAGCACAGTGAGGCTGGATATTTATTGTAAAGCTTATATATACATTTTTGTTTCATATAGTTGAAGTTGTTATGTTTCCTAACAAGTGTATAAAATGTGTTGCATAGTCTAGGTGTGCTTGCAAGTCACAAGACTTATTTGCCAATATGGATAGTTTGTAAGGAATTAAATGGTAAGAATCTTTGAGTAATGATTGAGTTCATTCTAGCTCATCATGTGCAAATAAAAGATGTTGGTTTATAGGTTGAGTCTATTAGGAATTAAATGGTTATTTAATGAATAAACAAATAGCAAAATAGATAATTAAAATTTTTTATTTCCAAAATTAGATCAACAGCTTGTTAAATATAATTAAAAACTAGACTAGAAGATGAGATAATTACCAATGAATCAAGTTTTCTTTTCTTTTTTAGGTATAATTGGTAGGTTGTTACAAACCACCATTGTTCAAATGTTTGGCCTCTAATAGTACGTATTAAATCAAAAATTGCTCCCTCACATTACAATCAATTTTAATCAAATGATCTTTTCTTTTTTTTTTTTTTTCCAAGAATTGCTCCATCTCATTAACATTATTAGTAAAAAATGCTCTCCACTTTTCCATTAAGTCCACTACATGACTTCTAATTAAAAGTCTTATGGGACACATAATATTGACTTATATGACATGTCAAATGTAGATTATTTTTAATTTCTTTAAAAATTATTTAAAAAAAAATAAAAAAAGAAATCCTATGTTTTAAGTTGAAAAAATAAAAGAAAAATATTTCAACCATTCTTAATAACAAAATCTTTTGAAAAGTTAAATTTGCCAATTATATATATATATAATATTTACTTCAACATTGTTGACATATCACGCTAATCAACATTCTAAGTCTCATGTAATGCCCAAATAAAAGCAATGTGATAGATTTAATGAAAAAGTGAGAATGGGGAGCATTTGCAATTAATAATGTTAACATGGAAAATAATTTTGAAACAAAAAAAAAAAAGGAAATATCCTTTGATAAAAAATTATCATAATTTAGGAAGCAATTTTTGATTTAATCCCTAATAGTATTCATACAAGAAATGAAGGAGACAACTCTTAAAAACCTAAACTCTTTTAAGAGGAGAAAGAGAGAGAGAGGGCAAGTCAAAAGAGAATGCTAGCTTTAATTTTTATTAGTTATCCAAATGAGATTGTATTTATAGAGAACTTTGGCTTTGTAAGCTTTGGTGTTAATGGTTAATAAATTACACTTTAGTCCTTATAAATACAAATATGAAATATTTGACTCCAAAATTTTCTTAAACTTTTCAATCAATTCCAACTTAATCTCTTTTTACATTTTTCACCAATTTCCTTTATATATGTGACCTATTAAGATCTTAACATATTAATAATGAATGTAAATTATAATCCTAAGGGATTACATAATTAAAAATCTTTTATTTTATCATTAATTTTCTAATTAATTAATTTTTATCTATAGATCAAGATTAATGTCTAATTACCTTCAAGACTATCAAACTGGTTTGACTAATCCTTTTAGTGCATGGTCTTTTAGTGTAATTCAAGCATTTCAACATATTAATGTTCTAATTAGACATAAAGTATGAAATTAATATCTACTCTATATTCTATAATTATATTAATTCCTAATTAATTATATAGTCATTGATTCCATAAATAAGATCTTAACTTTTAGAGAATCATCATTCCACCTTACGCAAAGATTTCTTAAATCAATACCAAATGAGAACAATGGAACATTCTTCTATAATTATTTTAGGAAAATGAATCCCTTACTGATCACTTAACTATCTTTTTATTATTCATGATATGTCTAATGCATATCCTTACAAATGAGCCTTGGTTATAACAACTCAGTAATGAGATTGAAGCATGCCAATACTTATATGAGATACCATAATGATCTCAAATCTAAAGATTACTTATGCAACTATCATGTGAAAAATTCTTTAGATACATAATTAACATTTTGTTCAGGAACTCTCGTACTAGGTCAATTCAGTGAACTTGTTCATTTAATAAGCACCCATATATTTATTTAATATCTCCATTATTCAATTTTTGAGACCAACTACTCTTTTCATAAGAAAGAAACATAACATGTATTAGTCTTATAGTTTCATTGACGTCTTGTCTCAATGGTGCATTAACTAGGAATATTTTAGAATAATACTTTGATGCAATTGATATTTCATAATTATAATCTTATCATAATTACCTTTGCAAAGTATATTTATTCCATAAACTTTATTTTTAAAGTTTAGTGATAGCCATATTATTTATATAAACATACTAAAGATAAAGAATTCCTTTTATTAATAACTACATGCATAAAATATTAAATGTGTTTATAATAAGTAATGAACTTATTAGCTACCAGGGCATTCATAAACAATCTCCCATTTGCATTATAACCAATCACCTATGTATCTAATATCATAACCTTCCTTATAGCAAACATGTTTTTTTCTAGAATGAAGGCTTAGTGAGAGGATTAGCTAGATTCTCTTCAGTGAGCACTCACTCAATCTTTATATCCTTTCTTTTAACTATCTCCCTAATATGATGAAAGCACTTAGGTACATGCTTATATCATTAATGAGACCTTCGTTCCTTTCCTTGTGTAATAGCTCCATCATTGTCATAGTAAATTGGTATTAGATCAATAGCTTGTTAAATATAATTATAAACTTGACTAAATGACAAGATAATTACCAACAAATCAAGTCTTCACTTCTTTTTCAAGCCTAATCTACAAGTTGTCATAAACCACCATTGTCCAAATGTCTATCCTTTAATGGAATCTGTACAAGAAATGGAGACAACTCTCAAAAACTTAAATTGTTTTGGGGGCAGGAGAGAGAGAGAGAGAGAGAGAGAGAGAGAGAGAGAGAGAGAGAGAGAGAGAAGGGTAGGCTATCATATATTTGACTTAAAAAGTTTTTTAAACATTTTAATCAAGTTTAATTTGTTCTCCTTTTATGTTCCTTATTATTTTCTTTTATATAAGATCTTGACATGTTAGAAAAAAATATAAATTATAATCCTAAAGTATTAGATAAATTAAACTCTTTTAATTTATCATTAATTTTTTAATTAAATAAATAATTAATTAATATCCATAAATCAAAATTGACATTTAGCCACATGTTATGATCACTTAAATATTAGGATTTATCAATTTGGTTTGACTGATCCTTTTAGTGCATGATCTCTTAATGTATTTTAATTCTTTCATTATATTAATGCTCCAATTAAACACAGAGTATGAAATTAATATTTATTCTATATTGTCTAATTATTTCCATTCTTAAATGATGATATGATCATTAATTCCATAAATAGCATTATAACTCTTTATGATCCTCATTCCACCCTACATAAGAAATTTTTAAATCAATACCCAATGAGAACAATGAAACATTCTCTCATAATTACTTTCAGGTAATGAATCCTTTATCAATAACTCAATTATCTCTCTATAGTCATTAAATGCCCAATGCAAATCCCTACAAGTGATCTTTGGTTAGAACAACCTTAAAGTGAGATCAAAGTATATTAATTCTTATACAAGATACCTTTATGATCCCACACAACTCTCACATAAGAAATTCCTTAAACACATAAGTAATACTTCATTTGGAAATTTTCACAATAGGTCAACGTAGTGAACTTATTCATCTAACAAGCACCCATATGTTTGTTTAAGTACCTTCATACTTTAGTTTATGAGTGATGTGTGCCAAATACACCAAAATTACTTTAAATCAATCAATTAACAAGTTTCTAAATAAGGTGAGTATAGGTCAAATCAACAAAGATTGAGTTTTGATTAGTCAATTAGCTAATAATCGTAGTCCTATTGAGTTTACGTAAATAAAGGAACAAAGGGGGAGGAATTTGGTTTTAATTAAACTAATAAAATTCAAAATAGAAAACTAATTGCAAATAAAATAAATAGATGAACACACCTTTAACAATAAGGATATTTACACCATTGGATTCATAAATTAATCATTGACACTAATGACCATCAATTCTTTAATTAAATATTCATCTTAGAATAATGACAAGCTCTATTGCTCTAAATCTTTCCTTATTTCATTGTTAATTGAGGCAATCTCTTCAATTAATCTCTTATTAATTAAATTATCTAAAATAAGTTTTTTTTTGATATAATTTATTGATATCATTAATATAATAAAAATAGTGAAATCTAAACAACAAATTTACATGTTAATCTATTCAATTTTAAACCATGTTCTCCATAGAAATTAGACAAAGATTTGACCATAATTATTAATTCTATTTGCTACTTTACATTAAAATTATTAAGCAATTATGGATTTGAATTCTAAACTAGCATTAGATAAGAAAGTATAATTGTCTAGTATGTATCATAACAATGAAACAATATAATCATAAATAATTATAATAGACAAACATGAGAATTTTAAGTAAATAATCATATTTGAAATAAAAAACAATAAGTTTCACAATACTTCCTTTAATAACTTCAATCCTTATAACCAAAAATAAAACCTCGGCCTTTCATATTGTAAGTGTTTACACAATAAACATGTCATTTTATGGTGGGCAAGGTATAATTTTAGGGCATATTATTTCAACTAAGGGAATATAATTGGAATCGTCTAAGATAAATATTATTTTTACTTTACCTTACCTCACAAATATGTGGGAAGTTCAATATTTTCTTGACCATACAGGTTTTTATTATAGATTTATCAAAGATTTTTCAAAGATAACTTCACCCTTGCATAAGTTGTTGCAAAAGAATGTGCCATTTTAGTTTGATGAGGAGTGTAAGGATGCATTTGACAAGTTGAAGGAGCTTTTAACCTTATCATTGGTAATGTAATTGCCAAATTTAGAGTTGTTATTTAAGATTATGTTTAATGCAAGAAATTATGTTGTGGGAACTATTTTAGGACAAAATGTTGGCAAAGCCACTCTGCCATTTACTATGCCTTGAGGATTTTAAATGCAACCTAAATCAATTATTCCATGACTTAAAAAAAAAAAAAACTTTTATCTATTGATTTTGCTTTCAAAAAAAGAGGTGAAACCACAACTTATTAGGTGGATTTTATTATAGCAAAAGTTTACTTTAGAGATTAAAGATTAAAAAAGAAGTAAAAAACTTTGTAATAGATCATTTGAGTAGATTGGTACATGAGGAGTATGTATTACCATTACAAGAATCTTTTCTTGATGAGAAACTATTTTTTTTTATAAGGTCTTACCTAAGTTTGTGTAGTATTGCCCCATAACTTTTCTAAAGCATAAAAAGATAAGCTTAAGAACAATGAAAAATATTATGCATGGGATGATCCTTATTTATGAAGATTTTTGTACTAATTAGGTAATAAAAAGGTGTGAGTACTTGAAAGTGAATTTTTATCTATTCTATTTTTTTCCCATTTTTATGTTTATGGGAGTCATTTGGGACTTAAGAAGATAACTCATAAAATATTAAATTGTGCATTTTATTGGGAAAAATTATTCAAGGATGCTTATGTATCTTGTAAGTCTTGTGAGAATTGCCAACAAACAAGCAATATATCTCATAAATATCAAATGCCACAAACCCCTATTTCGATTGTTGAAATTTTTTATATTAAGGACATTGATTTCATAGGACCATTTCCTATTTCTTTTGGTAATGTCCATATTCTTTTAGTTGTCAATTATATTTTGAAATGGGTGGAAGCTAAAGCCTTCAAGACTAATGATTTTAAAGTTGTAGATTTTGTGACAACTAAAATTTTTGCAAGGTTTGGGACACCTAAGGCCAGGATCAGTGATAGAGGCACCCAATTTTGCAATAAGATAATAAAAGCATTGTTATAAAGGTATTACATCACATATAAGATTGCCATAGCTTACCACCCTTAGACAAGTAATCAAGCTATAATGTCTAATAGAGAGATCAAATCCATATTTGAAAAGAAAATTATCCCAAATTGAAAAAATTGGAGTTTGTAGCTAGATGGTGCATTGTGGGCCTATAAGACAACTTACAAAAATTCCCATAAGAATGTCACCTTACCAATTAGCTTATAGTAAGTCATACCATCTTCTAGTGGAGTTAAAACATAGAGCTTATTGGGTAATCAAACAATGTAACATGCAGATGGATGAAGTGGGTGAACAATGGAAGTTGTAATTACAAGAGCTTGAAGGGATAAAAAATGATGCATATGAGAGCACAAGAATTTACAAAGAGAAAACAAAGGCCTTTTATGATCAAAAAATTTCAAGGAAAAACTGTATTGTTAGATAAAAAGTCCTCCTCTACCATTTAAGGCTTAAATTATTTCAAGATAAGTTACACTTTCAGTAGGTTGATCTTTTTGTTATGACTAATGTTTTTGGTCATGGTGTAATTAAGATAAGGAGCTTAAAGTTGGACAAGGTGTTCAAGGTGAATAGTCATAGGTTTGAAATTTCTTTTAAATGTTTTTAGGTGTAGTATGTTAAGGTGATAGAATTGGAAGATCCAATCTAGGTAAACTGAGGAAGCATGTCATCAGGCTAATGACATTAAACAAAGGTACTATTTGGAAGGCAACCCAAGAATAAATTAGATTTGATTTCTTTACTCTTTCATTTTATTTATGTTTTAAATAACCTTTTGTTACATTTGGCCTTACATTAGGGACAATGTAAGTTTATGGGTATCCATATTCTAATGTTGCCTTTATAACTCATGAGACATATTAGGTAACATCACATATGTAGCCTGTTCATCATTATCCTTATATTGATTATATATCTCTACTTCTTCCTCATCAGCATCCTCAATAGGAGGAGCAAGAATATCCTAATCAAGGACATAGAGCTTCCTCACTTACTTGAGGACAATACTCAAGTTTCTATGCCTGTGCAAGAAATTTGGCTCAATAAGTTTGTTTGCATCAAGTATGCTTTATAAGGACAAATTATTACTCATTTTGATCTAGCAACAATATATATATATATATATATATATATATATATATATGAGTATTAGTTTCATATCAAAATTTGATAAGGTTTTTAATCCCTATTTTGGTTGCTCCCACCATTTTACTCAAATCAATAGCCTTCATTATTGACTCCAAAAATCTTACTATAAGATTTTTTAATTGGTTAAGATTTCATTTAATTTATTTGACCTTACGATAACCTAACAAATCAAATAAAATAAATTAGGAAGATAATATAACTTATCAATTACATTACATGTGACTTATAAATTAGTTAGGTGATAACTCCTTGTTGAAACATATCATATATGCTTCACCTAGCCATTGCCTCTAAATTTATATGTTATCTAATCCAAATCACATAAATTTAGTTAAGTATGACTTATTAATTATAGTATTAAACATATTCGGGAGGCCTTAAGGTAACTCAATAAACCTTCCTTAAATAGAACTCTAAGTCTTATACAATAATATTGAAAGGTAACTCACCATGTTTTTAACATGCAATTAATATTTGAATTAAGGGATTTTGTTAATTAGTTTGGTATCACAATTGTAATATATATCATATATATAATATGTAATTTAAGCTTGTAATTCTAATATATTGTCTAATGATAATTTTGTCTTTTAAATTTAATTTTAATTATATTTAAAATGAATCAATTTACTCTTAAGAATTAAAATTTTTAATTCTTTGTTTTTGCTATATATTTATTCAATAAATATCTTTAATATTCCTAATAAGGTCAACCAGTTCTTAAAGAGTTGATCCAATCTAATAGGAAAAATAAAAGAAAGGAAAGTGCAATTTAGAGGGGTTATAACTCCTTTTAATATCAAAAAACCATTGGTAACCTCTTACATAGAATAAAAGGAAAGTGATGAAATAAAGAAAAGTGTTTTTTTTTTTTAAAATTTTTTTCAATCTATGGTTCTTTACATCATAAAAATGAAAGTATGAAAGGTTGCTCCATTGATCATCAAAGTTAAGGCTTTTAGGTTATGAACATTATATGACACTTGTATCATATTATCATCTAGAATACAAGATGTTCATTTAGTGATCAACCTTAGTTTAAGCATGGAAGTTTATAAGAGATAAGTCTCTCTATCCCTTCTATGTATTTCTAATACAGGGAATATCAAAAGAGAAAAAGAAAACTTTTGAAAGGACAACTAAGGTAACATAGCTATCCTTTGGAAATCCAATTCTTATGAAATTAGCTTAAAGCAAAAGGCACCATCACATTTGCAAAAGGAGATTCCTAACTTAGCCTATACCTCTCACATTTGCAAAGAGGTCCAATGTACAACAATGTATAGAAATCAAGACAAACCACAAAATTTCCCAACTTGATCAAAAATTGCAAACATATCCTTTGCATTACAATGGTAGTTACCACTTTTCCATTTTCTCAAATTTAACTTAACAACATCACCATTTTTTGACTAAAATTTGTTAAAGCCTATTCTCTTACAAAAAAAAAAAAAATGTAGCATGTCTTCTAAAGGCCAACTGTTAAATCCCTAAGTTTACTAGCATGAAATGTAAACATTTGGTAGTACCTTGCATCAATGCTTCATAAAAACTTGGCATGGGATAGGCATGCCAAAGGAAACAAGGTTAATATGGAATCAATATGTTTGTCAATAAGCTAGGGGAGGCCAAGTGTAGGTTATGGCGTTGGCATTAACTAGGCAAGGAGTTGGAGGTTAAAATATAGGTTGTGTTGTAGCAGTGTGTGATGGAATTACAATAACATGAAGTGGAGTTGCAATGACATATGGTAGTATTGGTGCTAATTAGGAAAGGTGTTTGGGTCATTAGTTGGCGTGGCTACTATTCTGGTGATGCAATAGCATAGGCAAGTGGCATGACAACATACAGGTGGCAATTGAGTGACCACTCGAACTTATTAGTATCTTTTGGGAGTTGGCTAATGGTGGTACATAGACAAAGGTCTAGGCCAATACAACAAGGGATTTTTGTATGTGTTAGGAAAAGAGAGAACAATAGTACACAAATACACACACACATATACGCATACATAATTGCATAACTTAAATTATGTGTATTCATTAATACCCAAATCAAACTTGAAATTCTAGTTATTAATAACATAATAATGTACAAAACTATTTTTCAACAATTGAGTCACATTGGAATATTCTAATAATATTAATTGGAAATATTCTAATAATTTTTCCACTTAGCTTGATTAAAATCCATTATATCAATTGTTATGCGCGAATGATAATAACAATCTCTTACAATTTCATCAAGATGCCATAGTATGATAAATTGTTTAGTGTGAGTTATGATAGTTAAGCTATAATTATTCATAACACTTCTTTTCACATACTACAACACTTATAATTCATCATACAAGACTTATAAGGTATATATTTGAAATATTATTTCATAATAGTTCATAATAATATCTCATAAAGACTTTCTTATTAACTATAAAATAATAATGCGCGTATAATCATAAAATAATAGGAAATACATAATATATTCAAAAACACATTTGTGAACTAAAAGTGTCAATACATCGTACATCATTAATTATCATTAATGCAACTAAAACCTATTTTAAGAATATATTCTCTATATAATGTTGATTGTAAACTTTTACATTAACCTACTATCGTATGATCAATTGGTGCTTTATAGATACTATTTATTTTTAGCTTTCTCCTCAATGACAAAATAGATTAATTAAGTTTGGTATCCTTTAAGCATTTTTCACTCTTCGAGAAGAATACTATTATGAAATTATCACATAAATTTTCAGCCACTTGGTAATGGTGTTAACAACTTCAAATCTTGAAATAAAATTCCATAGGCATAATAAACGAATTATAACTTTAAGTCATATTATAAAATTTACTTTCATAATGGATGGTGTAATGTTGGATAATTTTATATTATTCCACAATATTTCTCATTCTTTTAATAGGAACAGAAAACCAAAAGTGGACATTTTACTATCAATGCATCTAGCAAAATCTAATTTGAATATTCAATTACATCTAAATAGTTGGATTTTTTGCACATAAGCATGTAATCTTTGCTCCTTGTAGGCACCTTAATACTTTCTTTGCAAATTTCTAGTAATCAATTCTAAGATTACTTTTACATCTACTTAACATTTTCATTAAAAAACCGATATCAAATCTAGTATCGGTTAGTAAATACATTAAGCTACCATGGAATTAATTTCACTTCCTTATATTCTACATCATTCTTAGAACATTGCATGAGATTGAATTTATCACTTTTATATATGGAAACAACCCTAAATGAACACTTATATTGAATTTTTTAAGAATTTTTGTTGATATATCTATTATGAGACAATTCTTATTCATTATCATCTATTATGGAATATTTCTATTCCTATTACATAAGATATCTCATATCATTCATTATAAAATTGTTTAGAGAAATTCTTTAATCTTAAGCAATGTACTTGAATCATTAGCAATAATGAACATAAAGGATTAGAAAACAAATTAACTCCCACTAATCTCTTAGTATATATACTAATCAATAATGTTTTCTTTTTTTCTTAAATCCAAAAGATGTTGTGATATCATTGAACTAATATATCATTATAGGGAAACTTGTTTCAATCAACATATTAACATTTTTAGTCTACACACCATTTAATCTATACCTCTTATAGAAGAAAAAAAACATTCAAGTTAATCTATGTAAGCTTCCTTTTCAAAATCATCAGTAAGAAAGATGATTTTCACATTCATATAATGTACTTTAAGTTATACTAAGTTATTAATGTTATAATTAGATTCAATACTTTTATTGAATTTCAAAAACAAAATGGGATCCTTTTTTATTCCAATATTAAAATTTTAACACTTGTAAATAAACTAAATAATCATTTGAAATAATTAAATTTCCTTTCACTTTGAGATCTTTTAAATACTACCCCTTGTGGTTTATTTATATTAGTTAGATATGAGTTAGTTCTTTCAAAGAAGAGTTTTTAATCGAAATATTCTCTAATTTCTAAAACAACATTTGGTGTCATAATAGATGAAGAAATTATTATGAGTAAAAAAAATATTTACCCTAATTATTATATGTCCACATTTTGCTATTCATTACTCTACTTAACTTCATCATTCTCAATTAATCTTACATTACTAATTTTTATGATTTTTGAACTATAATTATACCCTTTAGACTTATTTAGGTAACTAATGAAATAGTCACTAATTGTTCAAGGGTCTAATTTCTTTTCATATGGATGCTTGCTTTCCTTGGACAATCCCAAACATATACGTATCAGTTAAGGTGATAGACAAAAATAGAATTATAAATAGGAATCTTGTACCTAGGTTTTCATGGCCTTTACATTATATTAAGAGTTAAAAAGATAAAACCATTAATTATTGTGGCTCAATAGTATCTAAATTGAAAATAGCTTTTATATATGCAAAAAATATTGCCATATAGGCTCAATTAGTTAAAGAAGAAACCAATGAAACTCTAAGTTCCTTGAAATCCCAAAGCATTAAGGCTTAAGTTACTGGGTATAGATATAGTCCAAGTGAGCTTCTGCAATAGTTATTCTCTTTAAACATTCCTTATCTCTTGCACTATCACATGCTTCCAACCTTATTAACTCTAAAAAAAGTCAAGAATTAATATCAATTTAAGTGAGTTTACTTCATTTCTATTACTAATTAGGAAAACATAGATGATTATTCAACCATTAACCTTTATATTGATTGGAGATTCACCACTAGTAATCTCCATGATGTCTTGCTATTCATGCCTTAAAAGCAATATATATATATGAAAAAAAAAAGCATATTATTAACATTAGTCTCAACAAATCAAGAGGAATTAGTAGAGCAAATAACCAAAATAATATACATACTTTGCTAGTCTATGATGGAATGTGTGGATAATCTCAAAAGGAAAGTAAAAGAAAGAAATAAGAGAATGGGAGAACTATTGAATGGGAGAACTATTGCATTAAAGGCATTTCTTCATGGTTTTAGCTAGATTTAACTAAATTCTCAAAGAGAGAATGAGAGGCCTTAGTTGGAAGTTGGGGTGGTAAAAGTTGAAAGATGAGTGGTTTGTTGTGTACATAAATACATGCAAAAGAATTAAAGGAAGTACTTTATGTCACATGAATGTTAAGGAAAGAAGAAGGAAAGAGAAAGAAGAAGAATAAGAAGATAGTTGCATTAGCATTGCTCACTATATTTAGGAGTGGGACCAATAGGTCCAACCCCCCCAATAATATTTGTCTATAAAAAAAATACAATAATTGTTACCACTTTTCCTTTTTCTCAAATTTGACATAACAACATCACCAAATTTTGACTAAATTTTGTTATGCCTTATTCTCTTACAAAAAAACATAAATTGACATAAAGCATGTTTTCTAAAGGCTAATTATTAAACCCCTAAGTCTCTTGGCTTGAAAATGTAAGAATTTGTTGGCACTTTGCACCGATGCTTGACAAGGAGTTTGTGTGGGATGGGTACATCAAAGGAAACAAGGTGAATATGGAGTCATTGTGCATGGCAACAAGCTGAGGGAGGCTAGGTGCAAGCTATGGCATTAGCGTCAATCGAGCAAAGAGTTGGAGGCTAAAGCATAGGTTATGTTGTGAGGGCATTGCAACAACATGCAATGAAGTTGCAATAATGTGTGGTAGCATTGGTGTCAAGTGGGAAGGTGTTTAGGTAATTTGGTGGTATGGCAGCATATCTTGGTAACGTAATAATGTGTGCAAATGGCACAATAATGCAAAGGGGTAGTTAAGTGACCACTTAAACACATCATATCTCTTGAGAGGTAAATAACATTGGCATATGGATAGAGGTCTAGGTAAACACAAAGTGATCATAAGGAAAAATGGCTAACATGCGTTTTAAGGATTAGCTATGACATCATAAGACATTAACTATGGGTTAGGGTTTGGGCCAACAATGTGCTAAGCAACATGCATACACAAGTTAGGCATGCATTATAAACTAGATAGTTTGGGAGTGCACCAAGCTAGCATGACCTCAAGTCCCACAAAAATAGGAATATCATAGTTAATGCTTCATAAAAATGTGGGCAACATGTGTTAAAGATCAAAGATTCTTAAACTATTTGAATTTTCCTTTAAGATAGGAAGATATAAAGGTGTTGTTAGCTAAAAATATAGGAACACATATAGGGTAACTTGGAGTACGAAGATTGTGCTAGCAAAGTAAGAAAGTGGAAATAAGTGTAATGTTTAAGGCACTTGAACATGGAGCACAAAATTAGCAAATGGGGCACTTTCCTAAGCTATTAAGCCATGAAACCATGTAAACTATTGAGGCATGATTAACTTGACAGCCAAGTCATGTAAGTTTAAGTAGTTGGGGGTGTCAATTATAAACCCTATAAATAGATGTGGGTAGTAAAGGACTAACAACATAGAGAGATTCATACACTCGCTTAGACAGTGAAAGGTATGGGAAACAATTGAGAATGTTTAGCATTGTATCCTTTATATGCTTTTGTGAAACATAATAAAAGATTGGAAAGGTTCCCATACATATTATGCCTAATGCTCTACTACTATGCAATTATGTGTCCTTAAGTGAAAATACTTTGTTTGTGTTATTATGTACTACTTTGGCTAAGACCAAGAGGATGTTTCAGTGTCGTAACAAGGCCAAAAATTTGAGTGAAAAAATTGGCCATGTGACACCAACCCTATTAAACTTACACTTACAACAAAGAAAGAATATATATATCTTTATAAATGTCATTAATAAGCAAATGGAATTGGTCATTAATCATTTTACACTTTAATAAAAGTTATAGAACAATAAATGTCATAAAGGAGCAAGAAAAAGAGAAGGAACCATTTTAACAATTATGATGGCTTTTCTTTTTCTTTTATATATATGAATAATACCTTGCTTTTCTATAATGTAATGTGGAAGAATATGCAACTATAGTATTCTTTTTCATGGATTAGATAGGCCAAAACTTAAGTTAAAAGAGGACTAGTGGAGTTTTTTTTGGCAAGTCTCTCTTATAGGTGTTATCCATCCATGTATCCCTTACCATGTATCCCACTACTTCTAGCATCTTAGGATAAGAGTGCTCACCAGGAATCCCAAACAACAACCATAATCCATAGTAGGAGCAATTCTTAAGATTAAGACTACCCATTACTTTGCTAGCACATTAATAGATGGATCATAATAGAGAAGAAAGATTTTATTATTTGTTTTAAATTTAGGGTAAAATTACATTTTGCATCCCAAGTTTTCAAAAATTATAGAAAACATACTAAGACTTATAAACATTAGTTAACCTTAATAGAAACCATGAAATTAACATAATACCCTCATATATAACAAAAAAGTAGAAACCTCATTTTTATAATGCAACTTTACCGTTGCTCTCTTCCTCTTATCATATCTCTAAACCCTCAAATTCTCATCTTTAATTTCATTGACTCTTGTCAAATCTCTTATGAAATATAAATCATAAATAAAATCGTGTTTAGGGTTCATTGTTGCTTGGTTTATGAGTTTATGGTTTGTATTTTAAACAATCTCGTTTAATACCTTTGAGACCACATCAAAAGCCTTTTATTATGAGGATTTGCTTATATTTCTTAAAGGTTATGGGTTTATGGGGTTTTGGGGCTACATGGAAGTGATTTCTAGGGTTATACAGTTGGACTATCTTGGGTGTTGTCAATTTTGGCATTTTTAAACTCCATTGAATGTTTTAATTAAGTGTTTTAGGCCACAATGAATTGTTTATTAGGGTTTTGATGAATTCAATATTTTAGGTTTTTATTTTATTTTACTTTTTCACTCAAAATTGGTTACCAATTTGTATATTACTTATCGAAGATTTTGAGCCTTAAGTGAGCTTTCTAGCATGGAAATTGATGACTAACTTCATTGCAAATTTGTATGTGTTCTTTGCCTAAGGCTTATACCCTGCTTCCTAGACATTTTATAATTTTACAATCTAAAAAACACTATAATATTTGATGTTTTATGAAAAACTTTTGTGATGAATCCATAAAATGGCTTAATAATTAAGCTATTTAGGAAGGTCCATGCAAACCAAGACATTTACTAAGAGCTTGTAAAGCTCACACAATACTTGCCATTGCTAATCATTATGATTTAAGCACTTTGGATCAAACAAAATGGAACTCCTTCATTAAAGACAATGCTAAAAGATGTAAGCATGCATGAGTTTTATTGATAAGCAATGAATTATTACAGTTTTACTTGTATTTTGACTTTTAGGTTCCCATTGATGACAATGCCAAAAGATATGCCCTTTTGTGTATCTTTGACACAAAGTCACTAATGCATGCATGTATGCATATGTGCATGCTCGAAGATACATGCATAAGTTCATGCTTGCATGCAAATGAGTAAGGGACACATTGATTTTGCTTGCAACTTTAAGTATAGTTCTTGATTTGATATAAAGAAAATTTTATATATCATGGGAAAAATAATGGCAAAGTTGAATAAATAGTTTTCACCATTTTAGCTTGCAACTAGGT
Source organism: Rhizophora apiculata (assembly GCA_037832385.1). Taxonomy (NCBI): domain Eukaryota; kingdom Viridiplantae; phylum Streptophyta; class Magnoliopsida; order Malpighiales; family Rhizophoraceae; genus Rhizophora; species Rhizophora apiculata. The sequence continues at coordinate 1,550,478 of CM075438.1, read as the reverse complement.
ATATGATTATGTTGTCTTGCTTGCAAGAGAAGTTACTTTTCTTTCTTTCCTTTTCAATTTTTTAATTGTAGTATTCTCTTTACCTATGATACATTTGTCACATAAGTTATATCATGTTGGATGGATTTTGTTTCTTAGTTATCAAACCATATTTTGTGACTAAATGCTAAATTGATTGTTAATCTAATTTGCTCCCTAAGGAATTTCCTAACTATTTGTGACTAGCTTAGCTATCAATGTTATGTCCAAGTTGCTTTGGTGCATGGAAGGGTTGATTGCACTATTGTCCTTAGTGAATAAATAAAATCTATTGTCCTTAGTGAACAAATAAAATCTTAGTGTTTCTCTTTCTTACCATCCATACATGTTGTTAATCAAATTTTGTGAATGCCTTAATATACTTCTTTTATGTATGTTCAACATGATTTTGATAGAGCTCTTATAAAAAGAAAAGAAAATATTACCTTGTCTACAAGTCATAACATGTATTTTAACCATTATAAAGAGAAAAAAGAATAAAGCTTATATATAAGGCTATATGCTCTTATGTGTTCAATGACCTAGAAAGTGGAAGCAAAGTTGATGTTTGTGTGGCAACAATGGTATGTTACTTCCACCCAATCACCCTTTTCCTCTTTGAGAAAAGGCATCTCTGTTTAGATTGATGATCATTCTCTTGTGATTTTCTTTAATATAGGGGCAAAAGAAGTATCCCAGGAATTACTTATTACCAAATCTTCACACATATATCAATCATAGAGGCTATATTTTTCCTAAGAAAATAAAGGGAGGTTTGTTTTTGGGTTGCTTTTGTCATTATTTTTGTCTTTTTTATTTTTTTATTGTAATACAAATAACAATGACTAGTTTTTAACTATTTTACTTGTAAGGGCATTTTGGATACTTTAAGTCATTTGTAATGATATTTTTACAGTTAAAAATAATTTTTATTAATGATGACAGAGGGTGTTTTTTGTCACCACTCACAATTGTTGGGACTTTTTCTTCTAATTTTTAAAAACTCAAGATGTAAAATATAATTATGCACTAAACTTAAAAAGAAAAATGAATTTTCTCTCACAAATAATATTTGACACTTGAAAATTTTATTATTATACAATTATTGCTATTCCAAAAGTTTAGTATATGAAGAAAACCAAAAAGTTATGGAACGAGGATCTTAAGGTCTTGACCTAGTCATATTAAAATAATATTATCTTTTCAACATTTTAAATTTTTTAACCCAAAAAAAATGTTGTGTAAGAGGACAATTAAAATATGAGGTACATACAACAAGATGTGCACTAAAAGTTGAAAAAATTGTTACAAGATTAAATTGTTAGATTTTTTAAATAAGAACATTATGATCAAACATTAATTTTAGAACATAAAATTGAATATATTCATATAAATAATATTGTAAACAAAATATTTAAGTTTGCAAAATTTGAAACTATTGATACATTTAAAGAGCTTATCTTAACTTGATAACTTATTATTCCTTTTTAACCTTTACTATTATTACACACCTTTAGATGGGATTTTCATGTGTGTTAGGAAGAGAGAGGACTAATTACACACACACGAAATCGCATAACTTAAATCATATATGTTCATCAATGCTCAAATCAAGTTTGAGATTATAATTATTAATAGCAATATAATATACAAAATGGTTCCTCACTAATTGAGCCGCGTTATAATTGAGTTTTTAATAAGAATATTGTTTAAAAATATTCTAATACTATCAATTAAAACTATTCTAATATTTTTCCATTTAACACAATTAAAATTCATTATATTAATTGGTATGCATAAATGATGATAATAATCTCTTACAATTTCATTATAATATCATAATATGATAAATTGTTTAATGTGAATCATGACAGTTATGTTCTATTTATTCATAACATTTCTTTTTAAATATTACAATACTTATAATTCATCATATAAAACTCATAAGGTATATATATGAAATATAATTTTATAATAATCTATAATAATATCTTATAAAAATATTTCTATTAACTTCAAAATAATAACATGTACTCAATTATAAAATAATTAGAAATGCATAATGTATGTCAGAAATACATTAGTGAGCTGAAAGTGTTATTATATCATTTATTATTAATTATTATTAATACAACTAATGTCCATTTTGAGAATATATTCTCTACATTATGTTTGGTTGTAAACTTTTATATTAATTTACTATTATGTATTCAATTAGTGTTTTATAAATATTCTTTATTTTTGAACTTTCTCTTTATAATAAAATAATTTAATTTTCATTAACTTTAGTACCCTTTAAGTATTTGTTACTTTTGGAAAAGAATATTATTATGAAATTATCACATAAATTTTCAATAACTTAGTGATAGTGTCAACAACTCTAAGTCTTCAAATAAAGTTTTATAACCATAATGTATGAATTATAACTTTAAATCATATCATAAACTCTATTTTCATAATCAATAGAGTAATGACAAATAATTTTTCATTATTCAACAATAATCTTTATTCTTTTAATAGGAATAAATAACCAAAAGTGGACATTTTGCTATCAATGCATCTAGCAAAATTCAATTTGAATATCCAATTATATCAAAGTGGTTAGATTTTTAAACATGAGCATGTAATCTTTATTCCTTATAAGTAACTTTATATTTTCTTTACAACTTTTTAGTGATCCATTTTAGAATTACATTTATGTTGATTTAGCATTTCAACCATTAAACTGATATTTGATCTAGTAATGGCGAGCAAATACATTAAGCTAACATGAAATTGATTTCATTTCTTCATGTTCCATCAATGTCATAATCAAATTCAATATTTTTTACGCATGGTTATACCCTTAAGACTTCTCTAAATAACTAATAAAGTAGTTGCAAATTGTTTGACAGTGTCTTTTTTTTCATGTGGATTCTTGTTTCAATTAAACAATCCTAAACGTCCAGGTGATAGTTAAGATGGTAGATAGAAAAAGAACTATAAATAGGCATCTTATACCTAAGTGTACATGTTAATTAGATTATATTAAGAGTTGAAAAGATAGAACCATTAGTTGTGGCAGCTTAATAGTAGTTCAACTGAAAATAACTTTTATATATCCAAAAAATATTGGCATATAGTGCTTACAAACAACATGGTTGAAATTCCATCAACATCAACATGGTTCAATCTAGAAATTCCTACAACATTGTTCAATCTATAAATTCCTACAACATTGTTCAATCTATAAATTCCCACAACATTGTTCAATCTAGAAATTACTGCAACATGGTTCACTTTAGAAATTCACATAACATGGTTCCATATGGAAATTCATAAAACTGGATGCAACACCACTCAAAAAAGAAGACTATACACATATTGTCTTCTAAGTTTGATATCTGCTTTGATAAAACACCCTATGTTTGTGAATCTCGGCTGTAAGGATGACAGCAGCATTGAGGACTTCTGTAAGACCATCTATTTGAAGCAACTCATTCAACACTCTATGTTGCTTTTATTAGCCATTTCTTGGTCACGTTCTTCTGGAAGTGTTGGGGCTTTAGTTAATAAATCAAACTCAATTCTCATATCCTGCATAAATTCACCAAAATTAGTGGGCATATGATGAAAATCAGAAGCAATATTCACTGCAATATTCACTAGTTGTACAACAAGTGAATCCATGAGTTGTGTATCTTTCAGGGTCTTTCATCCTTTTGAGTTAGAAGCAGATTGATTTGGAGCAGGCTGCATTACAAAATGATTTATCATCATCACAATTTAGATCAATTGCTTCATTTGCCTCTTTTTCCATATTTTCTATAGCAACATTAGAGGTCTCGACTTCTTTCCCAGTGGTTCTGTCTTTTCCTAGTAATACTCCAATCTCATCATTTAAGGGAAACGGTAGGTTGAACAATTAAGGCATCCTTATGGTTCTATTATTATTTTAATAGATTCACAAATCATTAGTCATAAAATAAGTTTATCAAAAATTTTATTCAACCTTTCCATGTAAAGGTGAAATATAATTACCTTACAGTAGTCATTATAGACATCTCTGCTATATATGATCTATTTTGCTTTTTTGTCCCAGCTGAATCTAGAGGTACTCAATATTTCAACAATTGCATGATACATTGATTTTAAGGACTTTCACCAAAAATCAATATATGGTTAAAACTTCATTCCACACATGGGTAGTTTCTAATGCATCAATTCTTCTGCCCAAAGTATCCATTTTTCCAGCCACTCTTGTTTTTCCATAAAGGATCTGCAGCTACATTTTAGAAAGATTCTATCAAGATACAATCTTCTTCAGCACTTCATCATTTTTTTGTTTTTACCTCTGTCACAAATAACCTAACTACTATCTATGGAATCCATCACATCAAGCACATAATATGTTAAAAATAGTAATTGTTTTGACTAACATTCTAATTGTACAAAATGACAGCAAACATGAGAAGAAACAAAACATAATGTACCATTTAAGCAAAAATTTTTGGAACTGACCTAAATAGGAGTGATTTTGGTGCCTTTGTTTCTTAGAGTCTATCTCAATATGTGTGTTTGTGTTTTTCACATAAGATCATTCAGTTGCACTCCCCACTACTACAACTTGGTTAGAATTTCTGAGTTCGTTCATTGACAGCCTCTAGCAAAGGCCTAAGAACTGCATGCTTGAATTCAAGTTTCTTTTGATCCAATAGTCACCCATAATACAACTACTAATGACCACACTGAATCTGTTTCACTTTATAAAATCTTATAGCTTGTCTTTAGCATTACCTCAGATAAATGTTGTTTCAATAGTTGAGGATGTGTGAGACTTACCCTGATATAAGGGTTATTTGCTCTGTAAATTTGAATTTTACACATTCAAATTGTCAACATAGTACCCAATCCATTTGGGTTTTCACAGTAAAGAGCTCAATAATATCCTTTTCTAACAAAATAATGTCAATTGTCAACATAGTATAAACATTTAAAAAATAAGAATAGATCAATCTCACAAGACAGATATTTATAGATCTTGACAGAAAACACAAACAATCAAAAAGAAACATGATGTTTCTATATAATCAAATTACAGAAGACTTCTAGAGAAGGGTTATTTTTGTTAACAAGGAGACAAAATATATGGAAAGAAGACAAGAAAGAAAGAGAACCAAAGAAGAAGAGGATGAAGAAGAACAATACCAGACTCGGGGGGAGCTTCATCAAGACAATAATGTGTTCTATTGAGTATTCTATTGAGGATTGCATTTTGATTATAGAGTGGAATGCAAAAATGATTGATGGGTATTACTAGTAAATGACTGATTCCCAGATTGAGGAGGGATGCGATTCTTGATTTTAAGGTTAATGGAATCACTCCAACCCATAACAAACAAGTCATTTGTTGTTCCCACAGCCTTGTATAGGTTGTAATTGTTGTCAACTAGGTTTACGTGTGCAAGAAAGTAAACCCACATGGAAGGGCAAAAAGGTAAAACCATACGGAAGGGCAAGAACGTAAAATCGCCGCGTAAACCCTATTAGGGTTTCATGGAGTAAAGTATATAATGGTCTTGGAAGACAAAGAACAGGGTGAGTCGGCAATGTTGAGCATTCAGCAAAACCTAAACAACCGACTAATCAAAGAGAATATCAAACCCTACACGCAAGAACACCACCGGCAAGGATGAAAAGAGTAAACAGTGCAGCCGACGGACGAATTGAGTGAATAGTAGCCATCGTGAACAGTAGCCGTCGTGAACAGTAAGCTTGACAGAAAAAAAAGAGAAACTCAACGGGAGAGAAAACCGATTACGGCTAGACGGGGCTGGACAGCAGGACGAAGAAAAGCAGACCGGCGGAAGAAGAAATCAGACGGCCATAGAAGAGAGAGATACCGACGGCAACAAAGAACAACCGTCGAGAGAGAAAGAGGAGACAACCGGAACAGAGGAGATTCGGCAACAGCAGAAGGAGATCCGGCAGGGACAGAGGAGATCCGGCGACAGTAGATCCGGCGACAGCAGAAGGAGATCCGGCAGGGACAGAGGAGATCCGGCGACAGCAGAAGGAGATCCGGCAGGGACAGAGGAGATCCGGTGACAGCAGAAGGAGATATGGCTGGGACAGAGGAGATCCGGCGACGGCGTGAGAGAGAGCCGGCTGGGACGGTGAGAGATCTGGCAGAACTGGGATCCGGTCGACGGTGACAAATTCGGCAGACGGTGAGACAAATCCGGCAGGAAGAGAGAGAAATCCGTCTAGAAGAGAGAGAAATTCGACTAGACAGCAAGAGAGAGAGAAACAGACAGGCGAGCCGTGAGACAGTGAGATTGTGGGGCAAGGAGACGGGTGAGACCGTGAGATGGTAAAAGCAGGAGTTATGTGATACAACGTAGAGAAGGAATTCGGCGAAGCATTGAACTCAACGTATTTCCAGACTTCTTCAAGAGAGGTTAAAAAGCGTTGTGGTGAACTTTTAAGCAGCAGTGGAGCAGCCTTTCAATTCAACAGAGGCAAGACAAGTTAGAAGAAGGGTAGACACAGTAAGTGACACTCTTTGTATTGTACTTGCTTAGTAATTGCAATAGTGAAAGGAGCAGAGAATCAAAGACATCCATTGTAACCTGAATTCTCAAGTATAGTGGATAGTCTCGGTAAGGGAGAGTCCCTACCACCGTGGATGTACGTCACGTTGACGGAACCACGTAAATCTCGTGTGTCCTTAATTTGCTTTACATTCTGTGTTTTGAATTGACTTGTGAATGCAGCTGAAGTATCAGCCAACTCATAACCTAACGAAGACCTAAATAAGAACATCCGTATTGTCTGCTAGGCAAGGTGTCTGAAAGGTGACTTTGGGGACTATTGTGATTAGTAGGTAGCAATAGATCTACCTTAGTCGAGTCTGAGAAAGAGTTTGCTTTTAAGAAGAGGTTGAAGTTGTTCACTTACCTGCGAATTGCAAATTGTGGTGATACTGATTCACCCCCCCTCTCAGTATCAGGAACTAGTAGATCCTAGGGAGAAGTCGGGAACTTCAATTGGTATCAGAGCATAGGTTCACCAGTTTGAAGCTTAACAGCTTGGTGTACTACTTTGAAGGGATCTAAAAGTTTGACTTGTTCAGCATACTGAGAAATGGAAGCCGGTACCAGCACCAGCACCACTTACAGCAAGAAGGTTCTAATCTTCAATGGAACCAACTATCATATGTGGAGAGCAAGAATGCAAGTGGTATTTGCAACCATGGGCATGAACGTGGTGAAATGCGTACAGGAGGGTTTTGTGGCTCCGGAAGAAGGTAAAGACCTAACCCTAGAGGAGTTAAAGCAATTCGAGATAAATGGGAAGGCCTCAAATGTCATCATTTCAGCATTAACAGATGCTGAGTATGCTAAAGTTATGGACTGCAAATCTGCCAAGGAGATATGGGACAGATTGCAGAAAGTCTATGAAGGTGATGGCAGAATGAAGGAGGCTAAGCTTCAAGTGTTCAAGGAGAGATATGAATCTCTCAGAATGCAGAAAAATGAGACAGTTCAAGAGTTCTTCACCAGGGTTATTGACGCTGTAAATGACTTGAGAAGTCATGGAAAGAACAAGAAGGACTCATCAATTGTGAAGAAAATTCTGAGAATTTTGCCTGAGAGGTTTGCTTCAAAGGTGGTAGCCATAGAGGAGAGTAGAGATCTCAACTCTATGTCTCTGCATGATCTTCAGTGCAATCTCATTGCATATGAGATGAGAATAAAGTCGACTGAGAGCTCCTCAACGTCAAGTATATCAAAGGAGGCAGCTTTCAAAGCTATGAAACACTTGAAGATAAAAGAAAAAGAAGAATCATCCAGTGAGGATAATGATGATGATGAGGGAGAAAGTGAAGGTGAAGTATTGGCTTACTTCACAAGGAAACTCAAAAGGGGGTCTAAGAAGGGAAAAGGACAGTTGTCCTTGAGATGTTATCGATATGGGAAAACTGGACACTTTGCTTCTCGGTGCAAAGTGAAACTTGATGATGAAGATGATGATGGTGACGATGAGCAGAATTCAAGATGGAGAAGATCATCATTCAAATCAAAGAAGTCCAATAAGAAGATTGTCAACCCACAGAGGAAGACGAGAGGCTCATTTAAGAGTTATGTGAGTCAGACAAAAGAAGCTGATGAGGAGGAAGATGAAGACTCATCAGATGAGTATGTCTTTATGGCATCAGCACAAAGTGGTAGCTCAGCCTCTGAAGAGGAAGAGGAAGTTGATGAAGAAGAGCCAGATCTTGAAGCTGAGCTGGAAGCAGCTTCAAAGGAGATAATTAGAAGGGGCAGAACCATAAGAAGGTTGGAGGCCCATATAAAACAAGTTGAAGCAAAGTCTGAGGAAGCTGAAAGTCAAAACGGTGAAATAAGGGCTGAGCATATTGATTTGAAGAGAAGATTTGAGGAACAGATCAAAATATGTGAAGACCTTACAGTAGAGCTTAGCTCAAGGGCCTCAAAAATTGAAATGGAGAAAGAGTTGCTGAGACTTCAGCAACAACTCAAAAGCAGCAAAGAGAACTTGCAGAAGCTTAAAATGATAGGAGAAACAAGTTCTGGAAAAGGAGAGAAAAATGTAGAGAAAGTGCAGCAATCTGGGACTACATTGGTTAAAGAAAATGAGAATGTTCCGCAGAAGTTAAAAGAGAAGGTTGTGACTTAGAAGAAGATAGCTGAGACTAAAGAAGATCTGAAGAAGCAACCTAAGGTGGCAAACAAGAAGGACGAAAAGAAAGTCAGCCAGCAGAGGGCTACGGTTGAATAGAAGAAGGTGACTGAAATGAAAGTCACACAAGTAAAGAAGCCAGCTACTTTGCCTACACAGCAAGTGATGAACAGAAGAAGACAAGCTGTGATCAGACCCAAGAAGAGACAATTTCAAGGTTATTGCCTTTATTGTGGAGTTTGGGGTCATAAGGCAAGTAACTGTTGGTGGAGAAGGCCAGTATATGTCTCCAACTTGAGAAGATACGATGCTGCATACAGGGGGAGACAGTACAGAATTCAGAAGAGAACACCTGTCGTGAGTTCTTGCACATACTGTAAAAGGCAAGGACACACTGACAAGGATTGTTGGTGGAAGCCCAAACCAGTGGTTTCAAAGAACAAGTTTGCTATATTGGCAGACTTGGAACAGTGTGAAAGGTGCGGGCAGGATGGCCATAATGCCAAGAGATGCATGACACTTCTCCCTGAGCAAGAGAAGGCACTTAATGGCACAGTGAAAACAAGCAGTGCAGTCAAAGGTGAGAAAAAGGAGAAAGCTATCTTCCAACCAGTTCAAAAGAAGAAATATAAAGCTAAAAGGGAGGTGGCTAATATAGCTGAAATTGCACTCAAAGCTGACTGCAAGGATAAGCAGTGGATCCTTGATAGTGGATGCACTTCGCACATGACGGGAGATAAGAGTAAATTATCAAAACTGAGCAAATCAAGAGAAGGCAGAGTCAAGCTTGGCAATGATGATTCACTCAACATCAATGGTCGGGGGTCAGTAAAAATTGGAAGAGGAAAGCTGAAAGATGTTCTGCACGTTGAAGGACTCAAATACAATTTAGCATCTGTCAGTCAGTTATGCAACGAAGATCATAAGGTAATATTCACAAAAACAGATTGTCAGGTAAAGAGTAAAGAAGGCAATACTATTGCAGCCGGGAAGAAAACAGCTGGAAATTTATATGTGATTGACGAGGACAAGACAAGCAGCTGTCTACTCACCAAAGAAGAAGAAAATCAACTCTGGCATAGGAGGCTGGGACACTTATCACAAAAGAACATGAGGAAGCTGACCACTACTCATGCAATCAAAGATATTCCCGACCTCAGGAGAGAGAGAGAGTATGTTTGCTCAGCATGCTCTAAAGGAAAACATGTTAGAAAGCAGTATAAGACCAAAGAGTTCAGTTCTGAAGCAGTGCTTGACATTATGCATACTGATTTGTGTGGGCCGATGAGAACAAAAGGGTTGAATAGTGAGAGATACTTCGTCTTGTTTGTCGATGATTATTCCAGAAGGACCTGCATCATGCACCTCAAACACAAGTTAGAAGTTCTGAAATGCTTCAAGAGATACAGAAGATTGGCTAAAAATGAGAGTGGAAAGAAGATCAAAGTATTGAGGTCAGATCAAGGCACTGAATTCACAAATGAAGCTTTTGAAGATTACCTTGAGAAGCATGGAATTCACCATCAGATGGCAGCAGCAAGAACACCTCAACAGAACGAGGTGGTAGAGAGGAAGAATAGAGCTGTGGTTGAAATGGCAAGAACTCTACTGCTAGAATCCAAGCTTCACACAAGATTTTGGACAGAAGCAACATTTACAGCAGTGCAGCTACTGAACAGAGTTCTACTAAAACCCAATACTGATAAGACTCCATATGAGCTATGGAGTGGGAAGAAGACAACAGCCAAGTATCTCAAAGTCTTTGGCAGCCCATGTTTTGTGAAGAACAAGGAGCAAAACTTGGGAAAATTCAACGCTAGGTCTGATGAAGGCATCTTTGTGGGATACTCAGCAAAGACAAAAGGTTACAGAGTTTTCCTACATAAGCTGGGAAAAGTAATCACTACCAGTGATGTGAGAATAAATGAGAACTGGAAAACAATGCAGAATGGAGAAGCTGAGGACAATGAAGAAGATGACTTCAATGTAGATGAAGAATCAGACCAACCTGAAGAAAAGGAACAAGAAGTAAGTTTAGACTCGGAGAAAAGTGAGTCTGAACAGGAAGAAAGAGATCCTCTTACAACTAAGATGGTGCAAGGAAGAAGGACAAAGAAAACATGGACCAGTGCTCATCGAGGAGATTAGATCATAGGTGACCCATCAGCAGGAGTTACAACAAGAAGAAGAATGGTGGGAGCTACTGCTCTACTCTCACAAGTTGAACCTAAATCTATTGAAGAGGCTATTTAAGATCAAGCTTGGGTCAAAGCTATCAATGAGGAGCTGGATCAAATTGAAAAGAATGATACATGGGAGCTGGTTCCAAGACCCACTAATAAGAATGTCATAGGAACAAAGTGGGTGTTTAGGAATAAACACAATGAAGATGGCAAGGTAGTGAGGAACAAGGCCAGGCTGGTTTGCAAAGGCTACACTCAGATAGAAGGGGTAGATGTTGATGAAACTTTTGCACCAGTAGCAAGGTTAGAAACTATCAGAATGTTCTTAGCTTTAGTAGCACACAAGAGGTATAAAGTCTATCAGATGGATGTGAAATCTGCCTTTCTGAATGGGCTCCTGAAAGAAGAAGTGTTTATTGAACAACCCGATGGAGTACAAATCAGTGAGAATGAGACATAAGTGTGCAAGCTGAAGAAAGCCTTGTATGGTCTTAAGCAAGCTCCAAGAGCATGGTACAGCAGGCTGGATGCATACTTGAGAAGGTTGAATTTCAGAAGAGGAACGATTGATAATAACCTATATGTGTTCAATTCAGAGAAAGGCCAGCTGATAACCATAGTATATGTAGATGACATCATCTTCGGCGGGGATCACTCTGAACTATGCCAAGATTTTGCACAGAAGATGAGTGAGGAATTTGAGATGTCATTGATTGGAGAAATGACGTACTTTCTTGGATTACAGATAAAGCAGTGTGAAGAAGGTATCTTTATTTCTCAGACGAAATATGCCAAAGAGATGCTGAAAAGGTTTGGCATGGAAGATAGCAGATCTGTCAGTACCCCTATAACAGTGGGCTGCAAGTTAACAAAAGATCAGGAAGGAAGGAGTACAAGCCCTACAGAGTACAGGAAGATGATAGGGAGCCTTCTGTACCTTACGGCATCAAGGCCTGATCTTATGCAAGCTGTGTGTACTGCCAGCAGATTCCAAGCTGATCCTAAAGAGTTTCATGTGTTGGCAGTGAAAAGAATCCTAAGGTACCTCAAAGGAACATTGGAAATGGGCTTGTGGTATCCAACCATGGATCCTGTTAAACTACAAGCATACACTGATGCAGACTGGGTAGGAAGTATAGATGATAGAAAATCAACCAGCAGCTGCAGCTTCTACTTGGGTTTAAAGTGTGTTGCATGGTTAAGTATAAAGCAAAACAGTGTTGCTTTGAGCACAGCTGAGGCTGAGTATATGGCTGCTTGTGCAGCATGTACACAGGTGATATGGATGCTGAGACAATTGGTAGACTTGGGTGTTGAAATGAAATTACCAGTGAGTATACTTTGTGATAATCAAAGTGCTATTGATCTCAGCAAGAATCCGGTTCAACATTCGAGAAGCAAGCATATTGACATCCGATATCACTTCATCAAAGATCAAGTGGAATAGGGTACAATTCAGTTGGAGTATGTTGGCACTAGAGATCAAATTTCAGATATTCTAACTAAACCTCTGTCCACAGAGTTGTTTGAAAAGCACAGATGGAGTCTATCTGTGCAAATGCCTCCTCAAGCCTAAAATTCAAGTAAATCCTCCATCTTCACTTTGCGAGTTTTTCAAATATGTAATTGGTTGGCAAAGGGGGAGAGAAGCAACAGTGCAGGGGGAGCTGTTAAGAAAGGAGAGTACATATTTAGGGGAAGTTGAAACTGCTGCATAGTGGCTTTTATTATAAGTGTTGCCAACAATTACAAAGGGGGAGATTGTTGTTCCCACAGCCTTGTATAGGTTGTAATTGTTGTCAACTAGGTTTACGTGTGCAAGAAAGTAAACCCACATGGAAGGGCAAAAAGGTAAAACCATACGGAAGGGCAAGAACGTAAAATCGCCGCGTAAACCCTATTAGGGTTTCATGGAGTAGAGTATATAATGGTCTTGGAAGACAAAGAACAGGGTGAGTCGGCAATGTTGAGCATTTAGCAAAACCTAAACAACCGACTAATCAAAGAGAATATCAAACCCTACACGCAAGAACACCACCGGCAAGGATGAAAAGAGTAAACAGTGCAGCCGACGGACGAATCGAGTGAACAGTAGCCGTCGTGAACAGTAAGCTTGACAGAAAAAGAAGAGAAACCCGACGGGAGAGAAAACCGATTACGGCTAGACGGGGCTGGACAGCAGGACGAAGAAAAGCAGACCGGCGGAAGAAGAAATCAGACGGCCATAGAAGAGAGAGATACCGACGGCAACAAAGAACAACAGTCGAGAGAGAAAGAGGAGACAATCGGAACAGAGGAGATCCGGCAACAGCAGAAGGAGATCCGGCAGGGACAGAGGAGATCCGGCGACAGTAGATCCGGCGACAGCAGAAGGAGATCCGGCAGGGACAGAGGAGATCCGGCGACAGCAGAAGGAGATCCGGCAGGGACAGAGGAGATCCGGTGACAGCAGAAGGAGATATGGCTGGGACAGAGGAGATCCGGCGACGGCGTGAGAGAGAGCCGGCTGGGACGATGAGAGATCCGGCAGAAGGAGATCCAGTCGATGGTGAGAGATCTAGCAGAACTGGGATCCGGTCGACGGTGACAAATTCGGCAGACGGTGAGACAAATCTGGCAGGAAGAGAGAGAAATCCGTCTAGAAGAGAGAGAAATTCGACTAGACAGCAAGAGAGAGAGAAACGGACAGGCGAGCCATGAGACAGTGAGATTGTGGGGCAAGGAGACGGGTGAGACCGTGAGATGGTAAAAGCAGGAGTTGTGTGATACAACGTAGAGAAGGAATTCGGCGAAGCATTGAACTCAACGTATTTCCAGACTTCTTCAAGAGAGGTTAAAAAGCGTTGTGGTGAACTTTTAAGCAGCAGTGGAGCAGCCTTTCAATTCAACAGAGGCAAGACAAATTAGAAGAAGGGTAGACACAGTAAGTGACACTCTTTGTATTGTACTTGCTTAGTAATTGCAATAGTGAAAGGAGCAGAGAATCAAAGACATCCATTGTAACATGAATTCTCAAGTATAGTGGATAGTCTCAATAAGGGAGAGTCCCTACCACCGTGGATGTACGTCACGTTGACGGAATCACGTAAATCTCGTATGTCCTTAATTTGCTTTACATTCTGTGTTTTGAATTGACTTGTGAATGCAGCTGAAGTATCAGCCAACTCATAACCTAACGAAGACCTAAATAAGAACATCCGTATTGTCTGCTAGGCAAGGTGTCTGAAAGGTGACTTTGGGGACTATTGTGATTAGTAGGTAGCAATAGATCTACCTTAGTCGAGTCTGAGAAAGAGTTTGCTTTTAAGAAGAAGTTGAAGTTGTTCACTTACCTGCGAATTGCGAATTGTGGTGATACTGATTCACCCCCCCTCTCAGTATCAGGAACTAGTAGATCTTAGGGAGAAGTCGGGAACTTCATCATTCTTATTAACATCCTCGCCTAACCAAACAGGCCCTCAATAACATTATAAAACAAGAAGATTTGACAGAAATTACAAGATCTATGCCAATGGTCAGCACATTTCAAATTGGAATCACAAAGATCTTAACTAAGGGCATGTTTGGTTATGCTTTCTAATTTTACAGTTTGCTATCTATTTAATGTTGTTTGTTATCAATTTCTGATTTTTGTCACTAACAATTATTATTATTATTATTATTTTCTTTTGCTTAACAATATTATTTTAAAAGGTTTACTGTATGTCTGAGATACATCATATTTCAATCTAGAATAGAAATTAAAAATTACACATTTATACCAAAAGATTATAGTTTTTACAACAAGTGCACATAATAAGAAATTTAACATTAAAATTAACGTGAATGTATCAACTATTATATTGTTAGAAAAAAGCTCGTGCAATTCTATCTTGAACATGATTCATTGAAGTAGTTGACTCCAATTTCTTTAACATCAATGTTCTCAACAGCATATTATATCAACAACTTGATATATTAAGAATTTCACATGAAGACTATATGACTCATTGACTTCACTAAGAATTTCCTGTGGTACTCAACAATACTCACTTAGAATGGAACCTCGCAGGTTTTTCTGAGAACATAGAGTAATATCTAAATTTAACTTGCATGTACATACACAAAGCCAAAAGGAATGGACCCAGATTATGAGGATCT
Organism: Rhizophora apiculata; assembly: GCA_037832385.1. Classification (NCBI taxonomy): domain Eukaryota; kingdom Viridiplantae; phylum Streptophyta; class Magnoliopsida; order Malpighiales; family Rhizophoraceae; genus Rhizophora; species Rhizophora apiculata. The sequence goes on along the minus strand of CM075438.1, from coordinate 1,535,452 downwards.
TGTCATTCTGCCATCTAAGAAGCAGACAGTCAAGGGTCTTCTGTGAACAGATCCACGAGGATATGCTTAAACAATTTAAGTGGTATCTCTTAATTTCCTGCATTTCGAAAGTTCCAATTTGTCAATAATATTAGGGAATAGGCATTTGCTATTAAGGCTTTTCCAAAATTACATACTTTTAGCTGGTTGTATAAGGAGTTAATATTCAAGATATATGTTGTATCCAACAAACACATACAGATTTAGAGCTTTTGGCAGTGCTGATTTGTTTGATTACATTTTAATTAAGGTCCTTTTCCCTTTTTCTTTTCTCTTGATGCGTAACACAGGATATCACATAACAAACGCAAAGTAACATGACAAAAACTTTACCCATCAACAAATTACATCAAATGCAGGACATATAATTAACAAACAAATCCCTATAAAAGAGAAGTTTGTTCAAACTCAAACCAATTTAAAAAATTGGGATTCAATCCTCCGAATTGAACAAGAGAAATTGCCAATCTTACATCCTTGAGAACGAAACACGTCTTATGCTACAACTAGGTTAGATACATAACACAGCATTCAAGCTCTCAAACAACACTAGCAAGAATCCACAAAGGATGGGTAACATGCATTATAGACAGACTGAAATCACAATTGATGTGAATATGGAATTTAAATTAAAAGATTGTAATGCCATTTTGATGAACCCTTGCAATATAAATACCGGATGCGAGATGAACTTGGCAACTATGTTAACGCGAACAACGATGAGCCCGCCTCCTATTGCGTCTGCGCAGACTTTCCTCTTGGCGAGAGCAGCTTTGAGCCCAGCTAAGGATTTGTAGATGAAGTGGCAGGTAGCATGGGGTGACTGCAGAACTACTAGCGTCGGAGGACAAGGGGTCACCTAGGATTTGCAAAAGGGCATTGAAGGTAGAGAGCTATGAGAGCTAGAGAGAGAATGGAAGCTTGACAAAGTTAGAGAGACAGATAGTTGTAGACTTTTGACAGATTTCAGACCAGTGGAAGCAGTTGAGTTCGCCGAAATTTAAGGAGGAGGCGATGACGGAGTCTCCGTGGAATCATCGGAACTCATCATCGCTAGTGTTGGTGGTTACCGGACGGTTCTAGTGCGAGAGAAAAGGAGACCATGGGGTATTTTGACAACAATGGGGTTAAACTTCGTTTTATACCAGGTTTTAAAAATTGGGTCGGATGATTCGGTTAAACGGATAAAATTAAAAATTAAAATGTGATTTAATTAATTAATTTTAAAAATTAATAATTAAATTAATTAATTAATTAAATTATAAATTTATAAATTAATTAATTAATTAATTAATTTTAAAAATTAATAATTAAATTAATTAATTAATTAATTAAATTATAAATTTATAAATTAATTATAATTTTTTTATTTAATTAATTTAAAAATTTATAAAAAATTAAAAAAATATTTTTTATTTTTTAATTTTTTTAAAAAATAAAATTTATATTATTAAAATTTTATATATATTTAATAATAAATATTAATTTTATTAATTTAATTAGTTAAATTAATTAAATTTTTAATTTTTTAATTTAATAACTAATTATTTTTTAAAATCTTATTTTTTTGATATTTTAAGATTGATGATACCTTTGTAGAAATTAATTTTTGAATTTATAGGAAAAACAAAATCATACAACATTTGCAAATACAATTTTCATTTAATACTTAAAAAAATAATAAAAATTAGAAAACACTATTAATACCCAATTTCATGAATTAAAATAAAATAATTTTTATAACTTATATTATATAAAATATCAATCAATCATTATGTAAAATATCAATCAATTATAGATAAATTAGTTCATCACTCAAATATAAAAAAATAATTTAAACAACTCAACATTGTTCAAATGTAAGAGGAACATCAAAATATTAAAAAATATATAAAATTTTACTAATTTTAACCCAAAAAATTATATTTTTAGTTATACTCAAATAAAATGTCTTATGATATTTTTTTTTTTTTTTTTTACTCATCTAGATGAAGAATGTTGTTGGTTTGTTTTTATTTTTATTATTTTTTTCCCTTTTGTTTGTTTTTGAAATTGCATCTCTTTTAATTATTAGTACCAAACAATAGGATAAAAAATAGAGAGAAATAGCATTGAAAGAAATATTGTGAATTTATTTATGCAAGATTACTTATTCTAAAAAAAAAAAAAGAAAAAAGTTAATATATACATTTATTCTTAATTTATTAAATAATTATAAATTTAATATGTAATTGTCAAAATAATAGTTTAATAATTATTATAATTTTTAAGTATCAAATTTAGTTTATTATTAAAATGAGAAGAAGTTTCCATTATTTTTACTAGTATAACCAATTAAGATAGATATAATACTTATGTATGAATAAGATAAAATAGATAATTAAGTGTTGTGTTAGATTCAAGTTAGATTGGACTCCGTCCAATCCATTTAAAGTTCAAAAATTATTTTTAAAATTTTTATTTTGTGATATATAATGAATAAAAAAATTTATAAAAATATGGTGTATATATATATAACGTAAAAAAAGAAAAAAAAAAGTTAGCTTAGAGATTCAAAGAGAGAACGTCATTGAAGTTTGAGATTAGCCAGCTTTTCAAGAGTGAGAGAGTGTGAGAGATAGCACATTTAGGGTTAAAAGGGAGTCCACCAATTTGAGATCAGTAGTTATGGATGTTTTGTGAAAGGACCAAGTCAATGGAGAGAAAGCAATAATAAGAGTGTCATTTAAGAACTATTTTAGAGTCAAAAGGGGTCTAGTGATTTGAAAATTTGAGTCAAAAGTAATCTTTTAACAGGTATTTTTATTTAATTTAAAATATACTTTAAGTTAAATTATGTTTTATGATTTATCATATTAAGAACTTGTAATGAAAGTAAGGTTTCTACTAACTTAAGGCTTTTAAAGATTACAATTTTTATTTTTTTATGTTGTTTTAAATTTTTACTTTTATGGTGCGAGTCATTCTTATTCCCTTTTCAATTATAGATGATTTAGATTTAGGGTTCTAAGTCTTGGGTTTTTTCTTGTTTAGATATTGAAATTTTTTATATATTATGACTCTAAAATTTCAAATTAAAAAAAAAAAGAGACAAAATATAAAGTTAAAAAATAACAAATTAAATCAATGGCATATACAAGGAATCAAAACTAATGCCACCAAGGAGGTTCATACTAATAAAAGAATTTGAAGAATTTACATTACATTTACACATTCACATAGATTTTTGTGATTACTTTTGGAAATGTTAGGTTCATAGAATCATATACCCATATAACACATTTTCCCTATCCACCAGTACTTTTCTCTACTTGGCTCCCAGCAACAAATATTCATATTCAATTATTATACATTAGTGCTTTATGTTATGAATATATCTTACATGTTGTTATATGAATTTGTAAGAAGGTTATTTTTCATAGCCAAATCAAAAATATTTTGTGTTTAAATATTGATTGGTTACTTTTTATTTTTGGTTAAAGTTAATAACTTTAATACAATTTGCTATCTTATTCAAGACACTCTAATCGAAGAAGTATTCTTCATGTGTTATCAAATTTCAAATAATTATATAATATTCTATATCCTAGAAATTTAGTAATTGTACACTTAAAAGTCACATGCATTCAACATATACTTAAAGAATAATGTTAGGACATCCTTGAAGGAACTGTAAATGGATTATATCTTCCTTCCTTATGTAAGGGAATTGCATTATAATTTGAAAAAGTTAAAAAAAAAAAAAGTATAGTTAGATGACTAATGTAATGATGATGACAATGCATTTCTAGTTACTACTTGCAAAATGTATCCTAATAGCCAAACATTAAAAAATTTTGGTTCAAACCATTTGGTTATATATCCTGCATCTCACATGTCTCACTCTATCGCAATAAGGTAAGAAAAAGCTTCAAACTTGGAACGATGAAGGCTAGTATAAGTGGTGTAATCAGTAATGGATCATCATGTTCCTAAATAAGCCTAAGAACACAAATCCTCTACAAGCTTAGAGTACTAGCTCAAATTTATACATCTTAGAGCCAAAAAAATCTGAAAAGAAGATTTTTAGGTCACCAATGTTGGAAGAAAGTTGACAGTAAATTTTTTAATGGTATAACCTAGATGTTTATGAGGTATATAAGGAGGTTATAAGGACATTATGAAGACAAAACAAGGAATTATAAGCTATATTTGCTTAGATTAAAGAGAGAAATACTCATTATTTGTCTCACATAAAGTATCTCAAAGAGGAATTAGTGTCCAAAAAGATGGAAATAAATATGATGGGTAAAGATATTTGAAAGGTATTACCTAAATGTACTAAAATAAAACTAAAAAATAAGAATTTGGTGAAAATAAAAAAAACAATCTTGAGGTGTAACAAGAAATTGTGCATGTATCTTTATGTATTTTGTTATTATTGTTAGCTTTAGTCTATTATTGATTAACAGTGAAAAAGGTAAAAGTTTGTAATTATTTTAGTGTTGTATTTTTTTTAATGGATAAATTTTTTATTATTCTTTTTAATTTGGATCATAAGTGCCTCCTTTGATGACCCACTATAAATTGTTAGTGTGGAAGGAACCAACTCCATTTGTTAGTAATTTTTAACTTAGGACTTAAAATTAAGATTTATATATGTTAAAAAAAGGAATAAATATTATTAGGGCTTGTCCATTTGAAGTATAGCCACTTCTTCATCATTAGCAACTGTATTTGTCATGACAAATGTTGGCTTCTCACATGCTAAAGCACTGAAAGATGGCATCTAAACAACCACATAAATTATAGCCACTTTGACATCCATTTAGTTTTCATGGACATTGAATTATCTTGTTTTCTTCTTCCATTTTTTATCAAATAAAAAATATATATTTGTACTTTAATTTCTTAAAGATATGAAGGAGGATAAGACTAGGATTAAAGTTGGAAACTTTTTATTTACATTTACATAATTCCATAAGTGTGGAATAGAAATTTTATTATCTAGAAATATAGAGAGTTAATATTTGTTTTAACCTCATGATTGATGAACTAATGCTTATTTTTCTTTTTATTTGTTTATTTTGAAACAATATTAAAAATTTTGTTTATTTTATTTTTTATTTGTTTATTTGTTTATACCTCTAATAAAAAATAAGTTATGTTATTTTACCTCATTTTAGTGCATCTAATTAGCATAGTAATAGCTTGCAGCAAGGCTATGAGCAAAAAAAGCTTAAGTTGATCCTACATGCATATGCCTTTATATGTCAATATCCATTTACCTTCTACAACTATGACAACGAGGAAATAAACTTCACATTTTAATTGGTAAATTAGTACAACCCCTTTCAATTTAACAATATAATTTTCTTAAACTATGATTTTAGGTTTCTAATTGCTCATTTCTTGTATTTGTTTCTTGTATTTGTTGGACTATAGACAAACCACCTAAATGTGGTGTTTGAGAAGCACTTGTCATAGTTTAGTTAAGGCTAAAAACCATGGCTATGGCCTAATGTGAAGGCATCTAAAATGCCAAGTAAAACATATGTTAATACATTTTTGCAATGAATCAAATAAGAAGGAGAAAAGTATGATATTATTTACCCTTTAAATAATCATTTCCAATCTTAGTTGAAGTCATAACTCCAAAACTGATCCTTACTTGCCTTATCTTAACTATAATTTGTTTCTTCTGCATCACAAATCATGGATCAGTCTTTAGATTCATGCTACTTGTCCTTCTCCTTTTTGTCCTAATGACACATTAGTTTGATGCATTTGTTATTCTTGACATAGTAGTTGTTGTAATGTTATCCTTTCTTGGTCTATCTCTTTTTTTACCCTATACACATAAACAAATAATAATAGTTCTAGTTTATAGGAATCAAAAAATTATCACTTTAATTTGATCTCACTTGAGTTGCATTAGGACTTATTGGATTTTCAATGCCTTGCTCTCTCTCTTGTTAGCTATGTTGTGCTTCTGGAATGGCATAATTTTCCTTCCTTGGTCTCCCCTTTTTTCTTGCTTACCCTAAATAATAATAATAATAATAATAATAATAATAATAATAAATAAAGACAATGAATAATAATAATGTTATAATGTGAATAGATTTTGCAAATGAGATAGATAGTTCTATTTACACTTGTTCCTAGTCCTATAATAGACATTGGTGAATCAGTGCAATGATAATCTTTTTTGTTATGACCAAATTGATGACATTGTTAGTATTGCATCTCAACTCTTGCTCTTATCATTTTTCCATATCTTTTAGGAGACTTAGCCTTTTCCTTTCTCCTCAACTTCCTTGGTCTACTGGGCATTTGCTTAAATGGTTAAGAAAACATCATGTTGTTCATAACTACAAGTTACATCTTACATTTATTCAATGGCTCAATAATTTTACCATATATGTCTAGACAACTAGTCCATTTGCAACATTCCTCAACATATTCATTCAAGTTAGCTCTTTGGTAATTGATACATGCCACAACATGTATACATGGATACTAGTCAAGTCTCACTCTTTGCAATAACAACTATATGATACAAGATCCACAACAAATCTATCATCATAATATGAGACCTTAAATCTTATTATCCCATTAGATTTCACACTAAACATCTTTGACCAAAATTTAATTTCCTCGAACTTCTTCCTTATACGAGGGCAAATTACATCTTTTGACTATTCCATTAACTTCTTCTTCTCCCTAATCCTTTGCATCAATGTCACCTTTATATCCTTAAGTATGTTGATAATGCTTTTTCTCCATGCATCCATAAAATACCCATTAAAACACTATAATATGTTGTTGTTAACCATATCACACTTTGGCCAAGTACTTATAAAATGAACTTGTGCTCATTCCTATTGGTGAAATCATCATGAGCTATTAGACTTAAATCTTTCATTTATTTTAAGGTAGCCTTATATTCATACTTAGTTATACTTCTAATTATTTTTTAGAGTATTTCTTCAAAGTATACACTCTAAATTTCTTGTGCCAATTAGCATATATATACCTCACATAATTTCAATACTTAACAACTAGCAACTTAATTGAGACAGAATTACATAAACCTTTCATTACAAACCAAAAATCTTATTATATAACATTAAAACATATAACAAGTGAAATTAGTTAGTATATACACATCCAAAAAATATATAACAAATAAAGCAATAATGTACTTACCTTCTGTTCATCACTTATAATAGTCCAACCATGTTAATCATTAATCTTAAGATAGTTTATTAAAAGATTTAAAAACTAACTTTAATTCTCACCATTCTCCTTTATGACAATAGTCCATACAAATTACATTTAGTTATTATTAGTCTTTCTAATTACACTTAATAAGGCTCCACCCATAATGATTTTCAAAAATTAACCATCTAACCTTATAACTTTTCTACACCTTGCTAAAAAACTAAACTTCAAAGCATCAAAATCAATGTAGGATTTGAAAAATATAGGTTGTTCTTTTGTTGGATCATCCTTTAGCTTAAATAAGCTATCAGGATTTGTTAACTTAAGTTTATCCTCATATAATCTTAGTTTTGCTATATTGTTTTTCTATAGAGCTCCTTATCATATCTATAGTTTTATTTATTTATTTATTTTTGCTTTACAATACTATATTTTGTTCACTGTTAAGGCAAACCTTTCCTGCATATCCTCTTACATCTCTTTCACACTTCAACTAGACTTATTTCAAAACTTGTGCACATCCTTATTGGCTAACCACATCATAATTGCCTATTTATTTCTTATTACTCCATAACGTGTATGAGTATCAAAATTTGGTTTTATTATGAATGTCTTCTTCTTTCTTCCCTAAGTTACATACACTATTCATACATGTCTATTTGTACAAACTACCTCCATTCTCCAATCACAAGTCTTTTTTCATTTGAAAACATACACTTTAAAGATCTCATATTTCTGTATACACTCTTTGAATTGGGTTATACCACTAAATCTCATCTTTGTTATGAATTGTAAATCATTATGGTCACAATTAGGTTCATATGCATTATAGCTTTTCCTTTTTCTTCCATTTTTGCTATGAATATCCATATCATTCTTATCACTACTAATTAGTATCTCAAAATTGCCATTAGAGCCATCATACTCACTATGTCGTCCATCATAGTTAGAAGTCTCTTTAACATCATCTATAGACATGTTGGTAGTTCTCTTGCCACATAAACTTGTGGTTTTAGTTATAGAAGAACTTCATAACCAAATCCTCTAACATTTTTCAATCCTTTTCTTTTTTTTCTTACATTATTATACTTTTCTTTGTCAATCAATAACTTATCATCAATGTCACTTTTATCATTAGGGATATAATTAAAATTTTTTTCTTTTGAACTAACATCTTTTTTTACACCACCATATTGTTTAGTCTCCTAAGTTTAATTTTCATGACCTTTTTCAACTTGAGTAGCCTTAGCAATTTCCCATTCATTAAAATGTTCTTCATTGATTACTTCAGGTCCACCAACCTCAATATAAGCACACTCAACATTATACTTTGGATTAATTGGCACTTGAGTAGTAGATTGGGTGACAACCCCATCTAACTTTATCTTCCTCATAAACTTCATTATCTACATTTTTAATACTAGCAAATTCAACATCATTCTCATCCATATATTCAGATTCCTTTCATACCTTAACACCACCTACAAACTATATATCCTCAACAATTGTAACTTCATTAACCCCATGTAAAACATACAAGTTGACAATATGCTCTCACTTCTTAGCCATTAAATCCATTATTTCTTACAATAGCTTGTCACTTATCTTACTCAGTGGCTTTATCAACTCAAATAATTAATTTAGGAGTTTGTTCATGTAGCCAATTATGATTTTATATCCATGCCTTTAAACCAATCTTTCTATCTTAAGCATATATAATGTGTTAATTATAATAGCTTCCAAGACCTTAACTTCACCCTTTCATACTCTATCTCAAGATAACATTATCATGGTTCCACTATGATAAATTTGAATAGTAATCAACATCTTGCATTATCGAGATTTACTAATTATGTAACATGTATCCACAAAAAACATTATACCTTAACATCAAGTCAAATTTTTACTAACACACATGTTTCCATATAAGTCATCTTATTGTTACTTACTGAATGAAAATTATAGCTCTTTTAATAAAAGATTATTATGTTTAAAAACCTAATCCACAAACTAGATTAAGGTTAAATATGATTTGTTAAACCCTAACTTAGCAAACCTATTCAAATTAAAATTTCCAAGCTGTTTAAATAGGAACCTATCATGGAGATATTTCATGAATCTTAGTAGGATATGGAAATCTCACATTTATAAATGGAAATATGTTAAAATTAGATATTTTTGAACATTTTAAGTTTGAGAATATCACACTGGCATGTTTACTCCAAAGCATGAAAAAAAAGGATTTAAAATTTAATTTTCATATATTGGAAAAATGATAGGTCATGTGTATAAGCAATTGAAGACTTGTTCAACTCATAAGTGAAAAAAAAAAAAATGTTTCTTGGATAGGAATAACATTATTCATTAAGTCGATGTTAGAGTGTATGTGGGTTTTAAGTGTACTATCATCAAATTTCTAAGATATAAAATATTATATGATTGTTTGAAATTTGATATGCATAGGAAAAGTACCTCTTGAATTGGAGTTTCTTGAATAAGACAACAAATTGTGCTAAAGTTGTCAACTTTTTCCAGCCTGTAAACACAAAATATATTTTCATCCAGCCTGTAAACACAAAATATATTTTCACCACTGGGTTATAGCAGCAAAAAAAATAGTCATCATTCATTTCAATACTTTTTTTTATGTTACATTATATTGGACTTTTGAATTAGCCATGAATAAGAACCTTTCCATAAATTCATATGACAACATGTAAGATATTCACAATAAAAAGTATTAATGTATAATAGTTGAATATGAATATTTGTTAATGGAAACCAAGTAGAGAAAAGCATTGATGGATAGGCGAAATGTGTTATAGAAGTCTATGATTTTATGAAACTAATTTTTCCAAGAACAATCATAGAAATCTATATGGATGTGCATATGTAATATAAACTCTTCAAATTCTTTTGTTAGTGATTGTGACCTTTCTTGGTGGTGCTGGTTCTAATTCCTTGTGTATAACATTAATTTATTTTGTTATTTTCTAGCCCTACATTTTTTCTTGTTTTTTATATTTAAAATTTTATAGTTATAATATAAATTGCATAATATATCTAAATAAAAACAAGTTTCACACCTAAAACTTTAAATTTAAATTATTTGTAATTAAAAAGGAAACGTAAAAACTTAAAATAATATAAACAACGAACCATTATTTTTAAAAGTCCTGAGTTAGCAAGCCTTAAACTCTCATTATAAATTTTTAATTTAATAAATTACAAAACATAAGTTAATATAAAATTATTTTAAATTAAATAAAAATACCTAAAGTACTTTTAATTCAAAATTTCAAATTCACATACCTCCTTTGTCTCCAAAATAGTTTTCAAATTACATTCATATTGTTGCTTTCTTTCCACCGACTTAATCTCCTCGTAGAACATCCAAAACTGCTGATGTCAAACCAGAAGGCTTCCTTTTGACTTTAAATGCATTTGCTCTCACTTTCTTACTCTCAAAAAGGTTGTCTAACCTTAGACCTTAATGTCATTATCTATCTAACTCTTTAAGTCAATTTTATTTTTTTTTATTATATATATACTATACTATTATTTTTTTCCATTTATTCATTATATAATACAAAATAAAAATTTCTTTTTGATATTTAAATAAATTAAACTCAATCTAATTTAAATTCAATTCAATCAAAATATTTAATTATTTATTTTATCTTATTTATATATTAAAATTATATATATTTCAATTGTTATATTATTAGAAATAATGAAATTTTTTTATTTTAATAATAAAAAAATATTATTAAAATATTATTTTTTAATTATAAATTATATTTGTGGGTATATAATAAATTATAAATAAATATATATTTTTAAAAAAATATATATATTAGGAAAGGAGGAAGGGGACGCGTGCGAGATTTAGGAAGTGCAAAAGGGACAGAATAGACATCCCCGCGAATACAGGGATCCGTACAGAAAGCTCCCATTTTCTACTCAGATTACATATCGTGTGTCTCTGCTTTTTCGACGTTATTATGTTATTAATTGCTCTGAATTGAGCATTTAAGAAACAAAAGACTCAAAAGGTGAAAAGCCGCTTAGTAGAAACCTTGTGGGCGTTAAATAAGATATTATTACGCTTCTCTCCCTCGCTCCCTCTGCCACACATCCTAGCCCGGCAGTCTCAGCATTGCAGCATAGCAGCAGTGCCTGCTGCTCTGCAACTCTGTTTTCTTTTTTCCCTTCTGCATTAGATGGGCGGAAAAGAAAAGAAAGAAAGAAACAACGAAAACAACAATGAAAGAAGGAAAAAGAAAGGAACCCATCAATCTCGTTTCATTTTAATCCACATTTGAACACACCAACATCAAAATGGTTTTGATTTGATGCACTGGGGAGCAACAAGAGGGAGATAGAAAGAACAGATAAAAAAACAAAGGGGGCCTTCTTTTTCTTTTCTTTTCCTTTTTATTTTTACAGAGTTGTGATTCTCTCCCGTGTCTTTTTATTAGGCAATGCCAAAGTTGCAGTCATGCAGTCATGAAAGCTCTCGCCCTCTTTTTCGCTTCTCCTTCTCTCTTTCAATCGCCAACTCGCTAGTCCCCTATTCACAAAAGCAATTGTCCATTAACATCAATTGAATTTTCCACTGTTGCTTGTGCTTGGTAGGCTGAAGATGATGGGTACGATAGATCTCAACACGACTGAGGAGGATGAGATGCCACCTACTTCTAATCAATCTTTGTCTTCTGCTTCCTCATCGTCTGCTTCTGCTTTAGGTGCTTCTAACATAAGTGCTTCTGTTTCTGGTTCTCTGTGTTTGGAGCTCTGGCATGCTTGTGCGGGCCCACTGATATCGTTGCCAAAGAGAGGTAGTGTGGTGGTGTACTTCCCTCAGGGCCACTTGGAGCAGCTCCCTGATTTGCCGCTTTCTGCATATGATCTCCCTCCTCACATCTTCTGCCGAGTTCTGGATGTCAAGCTTCATGTATGTTTTAATAGTATCAGTATGTGGGTGTGTGTGTGTGTGTGTGTGTGTGTGTGTGTGTTTATGTTGTCTTACTGCAAAAATGGGGTATTCAATCTGTTGATTCGTGGGAAAGAATTCTTAAAGTGGTTGCATTTTTCCCTTTTTTTTTTTTTTTTAATGTAAGGAATTAGATTTCAATTTCGCATCTTAAATGTCCAAATCAGTTAGATCATTAAAAGTGCCTTAGGATTTGAGTATATGCATCTATGCCTTTTTTTTGTCTCTCTACTTTGTCCCAGTATTCTTGGCTTCCCAATGTAGTGTTGTTTTCAGGTTTGTTCTATTTGTATTGTTATAGAAAATTTCTGTATTGTTCTGGCAGGCAGAGGAAGCAACCGATGAGGTTTATGCTCAGATTTCCCTGGTTCCTGAGAGTGAGGTTATTATTGTTTAATATTTTGTTTCTGTTGTTAGTCCGTGTTATGCAAGGTGACAAAATTGAAACTTTGATTAATAAATTCTGAGAAAGACTTAAAGGGAAAATATAAACTTTAGCCTGGTTATGGCAAATTTTGCAATTGGCTTACTTATGGAAAAAATACTTTACATACAAGACTTAAAAAGTAGCCTGTTTACTTGAATATAGAGCTTGAGATTTTCAATTTTGTGCTGTCATTTGTTAGTGCTATGTATAATTTACTTACATTGTCCATCATTGGGTAACCTGAAATTCTGATGCAAGATTGATTTTGATTTAAACTATTCTTGTTTAGCACATTGAGCGGAACTTGAGGAAGGAAGGAAGAATTGAGGACAATGATGAAGGGGAGGATGTTGAAGTGGCTGTGAAGTTGATGGCACCCCATATGTTTTGCAAGACGCTCACTGCTTCTGATACTAGCACTCATGGTGGCTTCTCTGTCCCTCGCCGAGCTGCTGAGGACTGCTTTCCTTCCTTGGTGAATTACTCTGGAAAAATACTTTGTGATCGTTTGTGCATGCAAACATAATTTGCAATTGATCCTAGGCATTTAATTTGACCTTGTTTGGGGTGTTTTTGGCTGTAGGATTATACTCAACAGAGGCCTTCTCAGGAGCTTGTAGCAAAGGATCTTCATGGCTTTGAGTGGAGGTTTCGACATATTTATAGGGGTATGCATTTATATGTTAATCCTTGCTTATTTGGGCTCTTTCTACAATAAAAGGGGAGGTTGCTGATTGGGGCTGTGTCCTACTCTGTTTGGTGTCATGAATTTGAGTCTTTATTTTTGATATAAGCAGGTCAACCACGAAGACATTTGCTCACTACTGGATGGAGTGCATTTGTGAATAAGAAGAAACTTGTTTCTGGAGATGCTGTGCTCTTTCTCAGGTATTAAAGATGCTTGCTTGTAGGAAGTTAACCATTCTTGTTGCTGATTCTCATATAGTGTCTTATGCCAGGGGTGAGGATGGAGAACTAAGACTGGGAATCCGAAGGGCAGCACAGGGTAAACGTGGTGCTAAATTTTCTGTTTTGAGTGGTGAGCAGTTGAACCAAAGCAGTCTTATAGATGCAGTCAATGCTATGTCTAAGAGGAGTGTTTTCAACATTTGCTATAACCCAAGGTACTTATATTCTTGCTTATTTAATATTTCCATGGAACTGTGAACTATGTACTCTTTGATGCCAGTATGTTAAACTTCCAATGATGGGTAGCATAGAGTGACTGCAGCAAATAGAACTTGAAAGTTGTTGAGTTGGTGAGCAGATTTTTGTTTAGAATAATGTTGAGGGTTACTAGCATTTATCCCAACTTTTCTTTACTAACTGATGTGCAACACCCCCACGCATGAATTTTGGTCTGTGAAGCTTACATGAAAAACAAAATTGACTACGTCTACACTATGTGTGCCTTCTAGTGAAAAATTGTCAGTTAAAATGTCAAATCTCTCTTTTACTGTTCATGTTATATTTCCTTCTATTCTTTGCTAATCTCCAGTACAGACATTTAAGTCATTTTTACTTATTGTGTTCACACAGTTACGAACTGATGTTGTAATGTTATTGATTCACTGCTAGAACCAAACTCTGAATTTGTACTCTTGCCATAGATAACATATGACAGACATTGTCAACTGGTTCCTCGCATCTCTGAGACAGAGAAAAGACAAATTCTGGTCACTAAAATATTAAAGTGTATTTTGCAGGGCTAGCTCATCAGAGTTCATAATACCTTTACGCAAATTCTTGAAGAGCCTTGATCTTTCATTTTATGTTGGAATGAGGTTCAGAACTCGTTTTGAAACAGAAGATGCAGCAGAAAGAAGGTTTGATAAACTTCACTTCTGGCATCTTAAATGAAACTACACTACATCAACAGAAGCTTAAAATTTTCTTGTCTCTTGCATAATTTACAGATATATGGGGATAATAACTAGGATCAGTGACCTTGATCCTGTTAGATGGCCTGGTTCAAAATGGAGATGCCTAGTGGTATGCATTTCTCGCATATGCTAAATATGTGAAAAATCAATGCTTGCTGCTTACCTATTTGTGGAGAGTTTCAGTTGTTTTGTGCCTACTTCCAAAAAAATTTGTGCCCCTGAGACTTAGTAGCAGGCAGTGTTCTTTGACTTGATAATCAGGGTTGTCCCTTTTGGTTTATTAAAACACTATTTTAACTCTTATTAGGTGGTTTTCCTTTGGACCTCATTGGAAATGCATTTAAGAAAACCTGCTCTTTCATCTGCTGGCCATAAATACAGATACATTGTTGGCTAATCTTGATATCTCATGAAAATTGTGCTGGCTTTTATGAACATATATCCTTGTGGCTAGGTTGCACTTTGTGATGTAAACTCAAATTGTGCAGCTCAAAAATTTATGGAATGCAATGGTGAGGACTTCCTATTGCTCTTGAAAAAAACAGGGGGGGGAAAATGAAGCATCCAAGTGCACAGAGCTCCCACATTTGTGGGATTTGGGGAAGGGTTAGATGTACTTAGCTTACTTTTGTTTTTGCAACTCAAATCTGTGACCACCTAGTTACAATGGAGTAACATTTTCCGTTACACCAAGGCTTGCCCTTCATTATTATTATCCTCAACATCTTAATCAGAATCTGTCTTTAAACCAACATATCCTAGTCTCTTGCAGGAGGTTACTCAGGAGCCAGGCCTGTAATGAATTCTGCCATGATTATTTTGGTTACTGTATGTTGCACCTTTTTTATTTTGAAGAAGGAATATTTTGTGGTGGTGATTTATTGCCTAGTAAGCTCTAAGAAGTGGCATTATTTGCAACATTCGTCAGTCTAGGGATTTCCATACCAGTCCTGATATTTTCAGTGGCACTTGCATCTATGTTCTCTCAGTTACACTGGATCTTCACATTTGAATAATTTGCTTGTCACTCAATTTTGTAGGTGAGATGGGATGATACAGAGACTGATAGGCACAGTAGGATTTCTCCTTGGGAAATTGATCTATCTGGTTCTTATTCCAGTTCCAGTAGCTTTATGGTACCTGGTTTGAAGAGGAGCAGGTTTGGGTTGTTTTCATCAAAGCCAGAATTTCCTGTTCCCAGTAGGTTCTTCACTTTTGAGGAAATTGCAATTATCCTAACGATTGATTTTGTCTATAGTCCACATATGGTCATTGATTGGTTTTCGTACTTTCCGGGCAGGTGGGATTGGGGCATCTGACTTTGGGGAATCATCAGGCTTCCACAAGGTCTTGCAAGGTCAAGAAATTTTGGGTCTAAACTCCCTATATGATGATGTTGATGGCCAAAATCAGCATCCATCTGATATAAGGAGGTGTTTCTCAAGTTCACATGGTATTGGGATTTCAGCAGTTAGCAATGTGGTTGGAGACCAAACCATGGATTCTGATATTTCATATAAAGGCACAGGCTTTGGGGAATCTTTCAGATTCCATAAGGTCTTGCAAGGTCAAGAAATATTTCCACCTTCACCATTAGGAAGAGTGACCAATGCTAATGAGCCCAGTGAAAATGACTGTCTTGCTGTTCCCAATGGCGTTCAACTGTTTAGCTCCAGAAATGGGCAGTCTGCTGTGATGGATGGCTATCGCACTTCTGTGTGCCCCCCTGCAAAAGTGTCTTCACCATCTTCAGTGTTAATATGCCAGCAGTCTATTACCGCAGCTTCGAACCCAGGCACTGATTGTAACTTTAACGATCAGGAGGGATTTAATGCTCATGGTTGGTTTAACAATCCAAAAACCTGTGAGAAGTTTGCATTTTCATCACATTCGGGTCATAGTCTGAAAGTGGACAATCAATGGGGCACTCGTTCTTCTGGTCTGTCCCATGAGCATATTCAACAAGGAAATTTGCAATCTTGCAGAACTCAATCAACCTGTAGGAGTAGTCAAGATATGGCGTCCTCTTGTAAAAGCAGCTGCCGACTTTTTGGTTTCTTGTTGACTGAGGATAGACAGGTCACCAATGAGGAGATCAATACCCCTCCAATAACTTCTCCAATGACTCCCAGAAGTTCTTTTCTACCTCATGTTGATGAGCAGTTCCATCGAAAGGCTCAGGCAATGGTCAAATGCAATTGGAATCAATTGTGCTAAAGTAAGCAACTTCATACTGCAAGACCTGCTTTTTCATCCTTGTTTTGTTACAGTTAAGCATATTATAGTCTAGGATTTCAAGCAAGGGAGTGTTATACATTTGAAAGTTATCTGGAATCTGGTTGTTATATGCTGTAATACCTGCCATAAAACCACTTGAATGCATTTGTCGGGGAACTGTAGGTAGTCTTGCATTGAAGTGTGAGTGAAAATGTCTAATGTACTTTCAGGAAGAAAATGGTTATTTTTGTTTTTTTGGTACACCAGAAAATTGATTATTGATAGGTCATTTTTCTCTTGGTATCGCTTTGATATTAGTGTGTTTAGTTTGTCTTATGCACAATAAGCTTGTCATTTTATTTTATTTTTATTTTTATTTTTATTTTTTGTTTTAACACATCTTACTTGGTCATTCTCATTATGACTGTTGCATTGTTATGCAGGGTGCTCTGCAACATCAACCTGGAAACTATCGTATATACTGATGGAGTAGCTGGTTTAGTGAGATACTTTGAAGGAAATGTCCAAGTGCTTGAACGTTAGGATTAAATTTTAATTGTTATTCCTAGGTAATTAAGTTCTATCTGAACTCTTCTGGCCATGCAGAAGACCAGTTTGCACTAATCTGTTAGGTTTTTGATCAAAAATCCTTATTTGGGATCAAGCATGGTGGCTTATCTTCCAGGATGTCAAGTCTAAATTTGGTGAATTGTTTTTGTAATCAGCTGCTAGTCGATAAACTGTTATACCTCTTGCACGACATGTTATGCTCCTTTTCTCTGAAGTATTTCCCTCGCCGTGTTTGTTTTTTCTGATACATTGGAAAGTAGATCATACTATCACATGCAACAAAATTTGATCGGAGTTGCTGTTTGCTTTGATTGAATGCCCTTCGCATTTCTAGGTATCAATTGCAGAGAAACAGAAGTCTATAAGCTTCTGGCTTGGCCTCTTGTTCTTATATTAAAAAAAAAGATTGGTACGAGTGTGGACAGAGTGGTGTCCTAATTTTGTTGCATACTGGAGAACTACCTGCCATTTAGATAAATTACGATACCAACTTCCACCCAAATACAGGAAATTTTTGGTAAATTAGCAGATGAAGTGAGAATCTTTAATGGGGGACAGCCTTCGAGATTGTCTCCATGCAGTGCAGCAGACATGGGGATGGCCCTTGGCTCTCCTTTTCCCTCACAAGACTTATCACTGGTTGAAAACCAATCCCTTGAAATACCGATTTCTTGGACACTACTTGACTGGAACTGAGGTTATGATGCAATGCTCATGATTTGTGTTGATGCGATTTTTATAATTTGTATCTACTATTATTTTTTTATTATTTAATAATTATTTTTTATTATTTCTAAATTAATATGTGGAATTATATTAATATGTTAAATTTATATAATTATAATATCATACAACTTTTTGATTCAACTAAATAATAATATTATCAAAATATTTAATTTATTTTATATTGATCCTCTCGAAACGATCATTGGAAACTGATTTCCTCAAAACGATCAATCCTATTTCTTTTATTTCTTATTTTCAATCCTCAATTTATTAATTCATATTTCAAATCCCTAATTTCAAAACCCTAAATTCTTAACATTTGATATCAGAGCCAGGTTTTTAGGGATTTATTTTATCCTTCCCTACCAAAAAAAAAAAAAAGGGTTTATGCCCCTTACCCGACAATAGAAGAAAATTCTAGGTATCACCAATTTGCAATCTTATAGTATGTCTTCACACAACTCTTCTGATTCAAATATTAGAGTATCCCGAGTTGAAAAATCATTGTCTCTCATGTAAGAATCTTTTTAGAAGTTCGAACAGATGCAAGAGTCCTTCAAAAGGCTCAAGCATATAGTTCTTTCTGAATCACGGAGTTGATCGAGAGACAATACTTCCGGATCTACCAGTAAGCAAGGAGAACCTGTGGAGTCCTGTGGAGGCACCAATCGTGACTATACCCAACCACACACAAGGGTAGAATTTCCTCGCTGGGACGAGAGTGATCTTGTAGGTTGGATATCTCGAGCAGAAAAATATTTTCGCTTCCATTGTATGCTAGAGCTCTCTAAAGTTGAACTTGCTTCTATCCAATTAAAAGGTGATGCAATCCAATGGTATGATTGGGTCGAAACCTATGGTGGAGTTCCAACGTGGGTTGAATTCACTAAAGGCCTTCTTGTGCGATTTGGGCCCTCGAAATATCACAACGTTGACGGAAAGCTTGCAAAAATTCGTCAGATATCCACCGTCCTCGAATATCAGAGTCGATTCGAGTGACTTGCCAATTGAGCTAAAGATTGGTCCGAAAAGCAATTGGTGGGAACATTCATTAAAGGGCTTACTGCTGACATCCGATGGGAAGTCAAGGCTCGCCAACCACAAACAATGGTAGCAACTATCTCCTTTGCTCACCTATAGGAGGAGAAGCTAGGTGTTGAAAATCGTTGGCCATCTGCTAAAGTGGCCAGCAAACCTATCGAGGGTAACACCAACTCACCCTCTTTTACTCGTCCTTCTAACACTAGACGCTTAACCCAAGAACAATTGAAAGAGCGAGTGGCAAAAGGGTTGTGTTGGCACTGTGATGAGAAGTGGCACAAGGAGCATCGTTGTAAGTAAGGGAAGCTTTTAATGATTGAGCCAGTTGAGGAGATTGAAGAAATAAGTGATGACCACATGGGCCCAGATGGTGATGAAACCATTGTTGAATACGTAGATGAGCCTACAGTGCATGCTTTAGTTGGGTATTCGAACCCACAAACTATGAAGATTGATGGATTCCTCAAGGGACGGCCAGTAATGGTATTAGTTGACTCAGGTAGTACCAATAACTTTGTGGATGAGAAGATCGCCAAAAGGCTTGCGTTTTCAATTGAGAATTGTGACAAGTTTGCTGTGAAGGTTGCAAACAAGAGAAATTTGACATGTCAAGGGAAGTGCACAAAGGTAAAACTCGTGTTACAAAGTCAGATCGTTTATGTTAATCTCTTCTTACTACCCCTAGAAGATTATGAAATTGTCCTTGGCATTGATTGGTTGTGACCTTGAGAGATATTACTTGAAATTTCTCTAGGTTAAGAATGAAGTTTCTATTGAATGGACATCCAGTGGAATTACACAGAAGACGTGGGGGTAAAATTACCACTGTTAGTAGTCATCGAATGGAGAAAGTCCTATAGAAGGCAGGACAAGGGTTCTTAGTATAGTTGACAGGTGCAGAGGTGACCAAATCGCATTCTATATAAGGGAAAGAGGTTATAACATTACTGATTGAATTCTCTAATTTGTTTGCTGAGCCCACAAGTCTACCCCCGCAAAGGACACACAACCATCGTATTCCGTTATTATCTGAGAATACACCTGTTAACGTTCGACCCTACCATTATCCACACTTCCAAAAAGGAGAAATTGAGAAAATTGTTAAGGAAATGTTGGAAGCTGGCATCATCAGACCGAGTGTTAGCCTATACTCATCTCCTATCCTTTTAGTTAAAAAGAAGGATGGTTCTTGAAGGATGTACGTGGACTATCGGGCACTCAACCACATCACTGTGAAGGATAAATATCCTATTCCTGTGGTTGATGAACTTTTAGACGAATTGGGAGGTGCTCAACTATTCACTAAACTTGATTTAAGGTCGAGATATCACCAAATCTGGGCTATAAGGAGGATATTCAAAAAACAGCTTTCAGGACACATGATGGCCATTACGAGTTCCTGGTTATGCCCTTTGGGCATACCAACGCACCTTTAACATTCCAGAGTTTAATGAATGATATCTTTCGGCCATGTTTATGTAAGTTTGTCCTAATATTTTTTGATGATATTTTGGTGTATAATTCTTCCCTTAAAGTGCATTTGCCACATTTGTGGACTGTGTTCACTACCTTGTATGAGAACTTTCTATTTGTTAAGAAGACAAAATGTAGCTTTGCTAGCCCAATAATGGAGTATCTTGGCTATATTGTCTCCAAAGAAGGTGTGGCGGTTAACCCTTCCAAAATTCGAGCGATGCTGGATTGACCAATTCCAAAGACGATCAAGGCACTATGAGGCTTTTTGGGATTGATTGGTTATTATTACAAGTTTGTTCGTGACTATGGAAAGATTAGCGTTGAATTGACAACTCTGTTGAAGAAGGATTCATTTAACTGGAACAACAAAGCAGAGGAGGCGTTTGATCGACTCAAGAGAGCCATGACCATCACCCCAGTTCTTGCCTTACCAGACTTTAGTAAGGTATTTATTATTGAATCTGATACTTTTGGAATTGGAATTGGTGTAGTATTAATGCAGGAAGGTCGCCCTATTGCCTTTACCAGTAAGACATTATTACCAAAACATCTCAGTATGTCTGTTTATGATAAGGAGATGTTAGCTATTGTTCATGCAGTTTCGAAATGGCGTCTGTATCTCATTAGGAGGCATTTTCAAATTCGGACCGATCATAAAAGTCTGAAATATTTATTAGAGTAGTAAATCTCTTCTATGGAACAACAAAAATGGATTTCTAAATTACTGGGTTACGATTACGAGATCATTTATAAAAGGGGGAGCGAGAATTTGGTAGCCGACGCATTATCTCATATTCCGGAGTAGGTTTAAGTGGTGGCACTCTCTATCCCTGCCTGCACTACAATTGTGCAAATTAAGAGGGAGTGGTGGGATGATCATGAAACTCGAGAGATCATTGAGAAACTACAGTCAAGTCCTAATTCTGTTGCTCATTACACTTGGGATTCTCAAGATTTCGTTATAAAGAGAGATTGGTACTTGTTCCTCATTCTCACTACAAGGACACAATCATGCAAGAATATCATGCATCCTTGACTGCCGGCCACTCAGGATTTCTTCGTACCTATAAATGTGTTGGTAAGGAGTTTTATTCGAAAGATATGAAGAAGGAAATAAGAAGGTTTGTAGTTAAATGTGATGTATGCCAACGTCATAAGAGTGAATCTGTGGCATCTCTAGGACTTCTTCAACCTTTACCTATCCCAGAAGAAGTTTGGACAGACATCTCTATGGATTTTATTGAGGGACTCTCACTGTCCCAAGGTAAATCCATTATTTTTGTTGTTGTCAATTGCTTAACCAAGTATGCTCATTTTTGTGCAGTTAGTCACCCTTATACTGCTGCTAGTATTGCTCGAGTTTTTGTTGACAATATTGTAAGGCTCTACAGTGTTCTTAAATCTATTGTCAGTGACCGAGATAAGATCTTCACCAATAATTTTTGGAATAAACTATTCCACTTGCAAGGAATGCAGCTGAATATGAGCACTACTTATCACCCACAGACAGATGGACAAACTGAGGTAGTCAACCAATGCTTGGAAAACTACCTTTATTGCTTTGCAAGTGACAAGCTAAAGAATTGGGTAAAATGGCTTCCTTGGGCCGAATGGTGGTATAATACCACTTATCATTCCTCTACAAAGATGTTCCCATTTCAAGTAGTTTATGGGCGAGTTCCACTTACTCTTACAAGGTATACAGCTGGATCATCTCACGTGGATCAAGTCGATAAGGACTTACAAGACAAAGATAGGTTGCTCCAACTCCTGAGAGACAATCTTATTGCAGCCCAAGCTCGTATAAAGCAACACATGGATATGCATCATACGGAGCGAGAGTTTTTAGTGGGAGATTGGGTCTATCTTAGACTCCAACCATATTGGCAGTTATCTGTCACTATCCCCTCCTCAATGAAATTATCTCCTCGTTTCTTTAGGCCATACGAAATTCTGGAACGCATTAGTTCTATTGCCTACTATATTAACTTACTAGCAGGATCAAAAAAGAAGGTAGGAGATGGTGTGGTGACACAAAGCCAACTGCTTGACATTACCTACACAGGAGAGGTTAACCTTCAGCCGCAAGCCATCCTAAACCAACATATTATCAAATGTGGAAATCAAGCTGTTGTCCAAATCCTGGTTCATTGGACTAACCTCCCTGTTGAGGATGCTACTTGGGAGTTCTATCATTCTTTTACAGATTGATTTCCAGATTTTATTGCCAGTCAGCCTTGAGTACAAGGCTATTTTTGAAGGACGACGGAATGATGTAATCCCCATGATTTGTGCTGATGCGATCTCCATGATTTGTGCTAATGTGATCTCCATGATTTGTGCTACTATAATTTTCTTTTATTATTTAATAATTGTCTTTTATTATTTCCAAATTAATAGGCGAGATTATATTCGTAATAATAGTCTATCAAGTTTATATTTTTGTAATACCCTATGGCTTTTGGATTCAACTAAACAATTAATAACATTATCAGAGCGTTTAACTTTTTGGAGGCTGATCCCCTCGAAGAGATCATTGGAGGCCGATCCCCTCGAAGAGATCATTAGAGGCTGATCCCCTCGAAGCGATCATTGGAGGTTGATCCCCTCGAAGAGATCAATTCTATACCTTTTTGCAAAATCCTTATTTTCAATCCTCAATTCCTCATCCCTATTTCAAATCCCTAGTCCCAAAATCCTAGGTTCTCAACATCTGGTATCAGAGTAGCGTTCTTAGAGATCTGTTCCATCCTTCCCTACCAAAAAAAAAAAAGGTTTATGCCCCTTACTCGCCAACAAAAGAAGGACCTAAGTATCACTGATTTGTAGTCTTACACCATGTCTTCACATAACTCATATGATTTTGACTATAAATTTTCCAGAGTCGAGCAATCACTATCTCTTTTGCAAGAATCTTTTAAGAAGTTCAAACTAATGCATGAACAGATGTAAGAGTCTTTTAAGAGGATTGAACAGATAGTTCTTTCTAAAGCACAGAATCAGTCAAGAGACCATGTTGATGGAGAGCTCACAGCGATTCGTTAGACATCCACCATCCTAAAAAATCATAGTCGATTTAAGTGACTGATCAACCAATCTAAAGATTGGTTAGAAAGGCAATTGGTGGAAATTTTCATTAACAGACTTATTCTTGACATTCAACGTAAAGTTAAAACTCGTTACCCATGGACAATGGTAGCTGCTATTTCCTTTGCTCGCCTGTATTAAAAGAGACTAGGCACTAAAATTTATCACCCAATTGCTAAAGAAGCTAGCAAACTAAATGACGATGAAGTCAATTCAAAGCATGAGGATACTAATTCAAAGCATGACGCTATGGATGACAAAGATTTTGGTGATGACATTAATTTAGAGATGGAAGTTGTGAAAGGCTAAGATTTTGGTGATGATATGAACTTAAAGTATGAAAGTATGGATGACAAAAATTCTGGTAAACTTATCATACTTTTAATTGAATATTCTAATTTGTCATCCATGAAAATTGATGAATCGTTCAAAGAATTTATGGAGATGGTTGAATTTTTCAATGAAGAACAAGTCATTGTGGTTGAATTAAATAAAACTAGTGAGTTCATGAATGAGAAGCTGACCAAACAACTTATTCCTTCAAAGATGTGCAACAAGCTCAATGTACAAGTCACAGTTGATATTTTATGACATTTTTCAAAGAGAAATTATTGTGCTCAAAGTAATGCAGTATTCAATTATCATATGAGAGAAGTTCCATGGAAGAAGGTGAGATTGAAAAAGACCGTTGATCGAGACAACCTTTTAGAAGACCTCCCATGGAAGAAGGTTAGACTGAAAAAAATAATTGATTAACACAAGCCTTGAGGACAAGGCTAATTTGAAGAGGGGAGAATAATGAGATCCTTCTAGTTAGGAAAGTATTATTATTAATTATTTTATTTAATATTTATTTTTTTATTATTTCTAAATTAATAGGTGAGATTATATTTGTAATAGTAGTCTATCAAATCTATATATTTGTAATACCCTACAACTTTTGGATTCAACTAGGCAATTAATAACATTATTAGAGCATTTAACTTATTGGAGGCTGATCCCCTCGAAGAGATCAATTCTATCCCTTTCTGCAAAATCCTTATTTTCAATCCTCAATTTCTCATCTCTATTTCAAATCCCTAGTCCCTAAACCCTAGGTTCTCAACCTAGGGTTTTGAGATTAGGGATTTAAAATATGGATTAAGAAATTGGCGATTGAAAATAAGAAATAAAAGAGATACGATTGATCGCTTCGAGGAGATCAGCTTCTAATGATCGCTTCGAGGGGATCGACCTCCAATAAGCTAAATGCTTTGATGATATTATTATTTAGTTGAATCTAAAAGCCGTAAGATATTACAATTATATAGACTTGATAGATTACTATTAGGGATATAATCTCGCCTATTAATTCAGAAATAATAAAAGACAATTATTAAATAATAAAAAAAAAATTATAGCAGACACAAATCATGGAGATCACATCAGCACAAATCATGGGGATCGCATCATTCTGCCATCCTTCAAAAATAGCCTTGTCCTCAAGGCTGACTGGCAATAAAATCTGGAAAGCAATTTGCAAAAGAATGATAGAACTCCCAGGTGGCATCCTCAATAGGGAGGTTAGTCCACTGAACCAGGATTTGGACAACAGCTTGATTTCCATGTTTGATAATACGTCAGTTTAGGATGGCTTGCGACTGAAGGTCAACCTCTCCTGTGCAAGTAATGTTAGGCAGTTGGCTTTGTGTTACCACACCATCTCCTACCTTCTTTTTTAAGCAAGAGACATGGAAGACAGGATGTATTTTTGATCCTGTTAGTAAGTTAATACGGTAGGCAACAAGACCAATGCATTTCAGAACTTGGTATGGCCGAAAGAAACGAGGAGATAATTTCATTGAGGAGGGGATAGTGATGGATAACTGCTGATATGGTTAGAGTCTAAGATAAACCCAATCTCCCACTAAAAACTCTCGCTTTATACGATGTATATCCATGTGTTGCTTCATACGGGTTTGGGCTATAATAAGGTTGTCTTTCAGGAGTTGGAGCAACTTGTCTCTGTCTTGTAAGTCCTTATCAACTTGATCCACGTGAGATGATCTAGCTGTATACCTTGTAAGAGTAGGTGGAACTTGCCCATAAACTACTTGAAATGGGGACATCTTTGTA
Organism: Rhizophora apiculata; assembly: GCA_037832385.1. Taxonomy (NCBI): domain Eukaryota; kingdom Viridiplantae; phylum Streptophyta; class Magnoliopsida; order Malpighiales; family Rhizophoraceae; genus Rhizophora; species Rhizophora apiculata. The sequence continues at coordinate 1,509,669 of CM075438.1, read as the reverse complement.
GACGAGTGATAAGTGGTATTATACCACCATTCAGCTTAAGGAAGCCATTTTACTCAATTCTTTGGCTTGTCACTTGCAAAGCAACGAAGGTAGTTTTCCAAGCATCGATTGACTACCTCAGTTTGTCCATCTATTTGTGGGTGATAAGCAGTGCTCATATTCAACTGCGTCCCTTGCAAGTGGAATAGTTCCTTCCAAAAATTACTGGTGAAGATCTTATCTCAGTCACTAACAATAGATTTAGGAACACTGTGGAGCCTTACAGTATTGTCAACAAAAACTCGAGCAATACTAATAGTAGTATAAGGGTGACTAACTGCACAAAAATAAGCATACTTGGTCAAGCGATCGACAACAACAAAAATAATGGATTTACCTTGGGACAGTGGGAGTCCCTCAATAAAATCCATAAAAATGTCTATCCAAACTTCTTCTGGGATAGGTAAAGGTTGAAGAAGTCCTGGAGATGCCACAGATTCACTCTTATGACGTTGGCATACATCACATTCAGCTACAAACCTTCTGATTTCCTTTTTCATACCTTTCCAATAAAACTCCTTACCAACATGCTTATAGGTATGAAGAAATCCTGACTGACCGGCAGTCAAGGATGCATGATATTCTTGCATGATTGTGTTCTTGTAGTGAGAATGAGGAACAAGTACCAATCTCCCTTTATAACTTAAATCTTGAGAATCCCAAGTGTAATGAGCAACAGAATTAGGACTTCACTGTAGTTTCTCAATGATCTCTCGAGTTTCATGATCATCCCACCACTTCCTCTTAATTTGCACAATTGTAGTGCAAGCAAGGATAGAGAGTGCCACCATTTCAGCCTGCTCCAGAATATGAGATAATGTGTTGGCTACCAAATTCTCGCTCCCTTTTTTATAAATGATCTTGTAATCGTAGTTCAGTAATTTAGAAATCCATTTTTGTTATTCCATAGAAGAGATTCGTTGCTCCAATAAATATTTCAGACTTTTATGGTCGGTCCGAATTTGAAAATGCCTCCCAATGAGATACGGACGCCATTTCGAGACTGCATGAACAATAACTAACATCTCCTTATCATAAACAGACATACTGAGATGTTTTGGTGATAATGCCTTACTGGTAAAGGCAATAGGGTGACCTTCCTACATTAATACTGCACCAATTCCAATCTAGAAGCATCAGATTCAATAATAAATACCTTACTAAAGTTTGGTAAGGCAAGAACTGGGGTGGTGGTCATGGCTCGCTTGAGTCGATCAAACGCCTCCTCTGCTTTGTCGATCCAGTCAAATAAATCCTTCTTCAAGAGAGTTGTCAATTCAGCATTGATCTTTCCATAGTCACGAACAAACTTGCGATAATAACCAGTCAATCCCAAAAAGCCTCGTAGTGCCTTGATCATCTTTGGAATTGGCCAATCTAGCATCGCTCGAATTTTGGAAGGGTCAACCGCCACACCTTCTTTGGAGATAACTTGGCCAAGATACTCCACTGTTGGGCTAGCAAAGCTACATTTTGTCTTCTTAACAAATAGAAAGTTCTCATGCAGGGTAATGAACACAGTCCACAAATGTGACAAATGCGCTTTAAGGGAAGAACTATACACCAAAATATCATCAAAAAATATTAGGACAAACTTAAGTAAATATGGCCGAAAGATATCATTCATTAAACTCTGGAATGTTGAAGGTGCGTTGGTAAGGCCAAAGGGTATAACCAGGAACTCGTAATGGCCATCATGTGTCCTGAAAACTATTTTTTGAATATCCTCCTTATAGACCTGGATTTGGTGATATCCCAACCTTAAATCAAGTTTAGTGAATAGTTGAGCACCTCCCAATTCATCTAATAGTTCATTAACCATGGGAATAGGATATTTATCCTTCACAGTGATGTGGTTGAGTGCCCAATAGTCCATGCACATCCTCCAAGAACCAACCTTTTTTTTTATTAAAAGGATAAGAGATGAGTATGGGCTAACACTCAGTCTGATGTTGCCAGCTTCTAACATTTCCTTAACAATTTTCTCAATTTCTCCTTTTTGGAAGTGTGGATAATGGTAGGGTCAAATGTTAATAGGTGTATTCTTAGATAATAATGGAATACGATGGTCGTGTGTCCTTTGCGGGGGTAGACCTGCGAGCTCAGCAAACAAATTAGAGAATTTAGTCAATAGTGTTGTAACCTCTTTCCCTTGTATAGAATGTGATTTGGCCACCTCTGCACCTGTCAACTGCACCAGGAACCCTTGTCCTGCCTTCTGTAGGATCTTCTCCATTCGATGACTACTAACAGTGGTAATTTTACCCCCACGTCTTCTGTGTAATTCCACTGGATGTCCATTCAATAGAATCTTCATTCTTAACCTAGAGAAATTCTAAGTAATATCTCCTAAGGTCCACAACCAATCAATGCCAAGGACAATTTCATAATCTTCTAGGGGTAGTAAGAAGAGATCAACATAAATGATCTGACTTTGTAACACGAGTTTTACTTTTATGCACTTCCCTTGACATGTCAAATTTCTTCCATCTGAAACCTTCATAGCAAACTTGTCACAATCCTCAATTGAAGAAGCAAGCCTTTTGGCGATCTTCTTATCCATAAAGTTATTGGTACTACCTAAGTCAACTAGTACCATTACTGGCTGTCCCTTGAGGAATCCATCAATCTTCATAGTTTGTGGGTTCGAATACCCAGCTAAAGCATGCACTACAGGCTCATCTATGTATTCAACAAAGGTGCCATCACCATCTGGGCTCGTGTGGTCATCACTTATTTCTTCAGTCTCCTCAATTGGCTCAATCATTAAAAGCTTCCCCTGCTTACAATGGTGCTCCTTGTGCCACTTCTCATCACAATGCCAACACAACCCTTTTGCCATCTGCTCTTTTAATTATTCTTGGGTTAAGCGTCTAGTGTTAGAAGGACGGGTAAAAGAGGGTGAGTTGGTGTTACCCTTGATAGGTTTGCTGGCCACTTTAGCAGATGGCTGATGATTTCCAGCGCCTAGCTTCTCCTCCTGCAGGCGAGCAAAGGAGATAGCTGCTACCATTGTTCATGGTTAGCGAGCCTTGACTTCCCATCAGATATCAACAGTAAGCCCTTCAATGAATGTTCCCACCAATTGCCTTTCGGACCAATCTTTAGCTCGATTGGCAAGTCGCTCGAATTGACTCTGATATTTAAGGACAGTGGATGTCTAACGAATTTTTGCGAACTCTTCGTCAACGTTGTGATATTCTGAGGGCCCAAATCGCACAAGAAGGCCTTTAATGAATTCAACCCATATTGGAACTCCACCACAGGTTTCGACCCAATCATACCATTGGATTGCATCACCTTCTAATTGGATAGAAGCAATTTCAACTTTAGAGAGCTCTAACTTACGATGGAAGCGAAAATATTTTTCCGCTCGGGATATCCAACCTACAGGATCACTCTCGTCCCAGCAGGGAAATTCTACCCTTGTGTGTAGTTAGGTATAGTCACGATTGGTGCCTCCACAGGACTCCATAGGTTCTCCTTGCTTACTGGTAGATCCGGAAGTATTGTCTCTTGATCGACTCCATGATTCAGAAAGAATTATATGCTCAAGCCTTTTGAAGGACTCTTGCATCTGTTCTTACATCTATTTGAACTTCTTAAAAGATTCTTGCATGAGAGACAGTGATTCTTTAACTCGAGATACTCTGACGTTTGAATCAGAAAAGTTGTGTGAAGACATACTGTAAGATTACAAATTGGTGATACCTAGAATTTTCTTCTGTTGTCGGGTAAGGGGCATAAACCCTTCTTTTTTTTTTTTTTGGTAGGGAAGGATGAAACAAATCCTTAAGAATGCGGCTCTGATACCAGATATTAAGAACCTAGGGTTTTGAGATTAGGGATTTGAAATATGAATTGAGAAATTGGGAATTGAAAATAAGAAATAAAAGAGATAGGATTGATCGCTTCGAGAGATCGACTTCCAATAAGCTAAATATTTTGATGATATTATTGTTTAGTTGAATCCAAAAACCATAGGATATTACAATTATATAGACTTGATAGATTATTATTAGAGATATAATCTCACGTATTAATTCGAAAATAATAAAAGATAATTATTAAATAATAAAAAAAATTATAGCAGACACAAATCATGGAGATCACATCAGCACAAATTATAGAGATAGCATCAGCACAAATCATGGGCATCGCATCAGGTTTGTTGGCCATTTGGATTGTGGCAGAAGGCACAACTAAATCTGTCATTGAAGGCAATCAGGGTTTTGTTGAGCTTTTTTATGTATCTCGACTCTACTTAATGAGATAGCAGTCGTTGGTCTCAACCTAAACCCACAAGCTTTTCTCAATTATGGGCAAGGAAACTTCTTTGTGGTCTCTGGAACTTCAACATACAAGCATACATTAGATCAAAGGCATACAACTAATGTTTGTATCAACAACACCACTGCAACTTCAAAGGCCTAGATATCCTACAAGTGGAGGTCTCACTCTCACGCAAGAATAGTTTGAACATCTTATATCACTGCTGTCTTCTGATAGAAATCCTAATATAGCCAATTTTGTCAGTAAGGTCATTCAATCTTACAAATCATTTGATTGAATTTTGGATACTGGTGCCTTAGATATCTAATGTTTGACGAATCATCTTTGTCTGATGTTAGTTTCATTAATATTTCCTTACCTATTTGAAGTCCAACATCTCTTTGAATAATATCCTTTACATACTTTTTTTTTTTTAAATGTAATATTGTTTTTGTCAACAAATTGACAAGGGATCTTAATTATTTTGTAACTCTATTTCTTCCCTTTTGTGTTTTGCAAGATCTCAACTTGAAGAAGCTGATTGGAGTGGATGAGTTAAGGGATGCTTTGTACTACTTTAATGAGCTTCAGGGGCCAATCATTGTCGCTGCTTTGCTCTCTTCCACACTAAACTGATGGCATAGCACCTAAATTACTCATTCTTAGATTATTTGGCGTTCAAAACTTTCAATAAGTACTGTGATATTTAGCATCGGGCAAAACGAACCCAACAGTTTTTTCTTTAAATTTTAGTAAATCTGAGTTACCTTTTGATTTGATGCATTGTGATATTTGGTAACCTTATTAAACTCCATCTATGTCGGTGCATGTTATTATTATTATTATTAGTGTCGTTGATGAATATACAAGATTCATTTGGGTTTTCAAAAATAAATCATATACGTATGCATATTTTACCCTGTTTCATTTTATCGTCAAGACTCAATTTTTGTCACAATATTAAACAAGTTAGAAACGAAAATGTATTAGAGATTTTGCTGTTGGTTCCATGTTGGTTTTCTTTCAACTTAATGGAATTGTTCATCAAATAACCCATAATAAAATGGAGTTGTTGAGCATAAACACAATCATCTTTTAGAAATAGCTCGTGCTCTCTAATTCTTAGCAAATTTACTTGTCAAGTTTTGGGTTGAATGTGTGTTAACCTACCTATGTCATAAATTATACTCCTACGCCAAAACTATTTGGTAAAAGTTCCCATGAGATATTATTTTCTAGACTTCCATCGTACTTTCATTTATGAGTTTTGGAATGTCTTTGTTATATTCATCAAAAGAATAGATCCCAGGATAAACTTGCTTCTTGTCTATGTCCATGTATTTTTATTGGTCAAGAAGGCTATAAAGTTTATGATTTGAAGTCACATAAGGTTTTTACATCATGGTATGTCCATTTTTATGAATTTTTTTTTTTTGTTCAAGATACTTGATGTCCCAAAAAATCCAAATGTGCTTAATACGTCATGAGGACCAGTCCATTCAAAAGCCTACCATGCGACCACAGAAGGAATGGCAGCCACCTGCTTTTCTTGATGACCATGTTTATATGCTCACAAAATAGAGAAGATATCATCACATATGTCCAATATAGTTTCTTCAAGTAAGTCTTATTCCATATCTTGTAACTTTTCATATTCTAGTTTTGTTCCCACTCACAAGGCTTTTCTTGCAACAACTGTTTTTCATAATGAGCCCAAGTCTTAAGGATTCCAAGCGGCGTGATATCATGAAACATGAACTCTCTACTTTAAAAAAGAATAATACCTAGAGCTTGGAGCCCTTACCCAACAAAGAAAAAGCAATTAGTTTCCAATGGGTTTTCCAAACAATATAGAAGGTCGATGAATCTATTAAATGCTACAAATCATGTTTAGTGGCAAAAGGTTACACGCTAGTTAAAGGCTTGAACTATACAAAAGCCTTTGCACTAGTTGCAAAGTTACTCATTGCTCAATAACTCTTAGCCATTTGCAGCAGCAGAATTGGGAATTACATAGATTAGATGTCAACAGTGCGTTCCTTCATGGTGACTTACATGAGGAAGTTTATATGACATCACCTCTTGGCTATGTCTCTACAAGAGATAATCATATTTGTCAACTTCATAAATCTTTATAAAGGTTTTGGCTTCTTGACAATGGTTTGAGAAGTTCTCCGTCTATACAAACCTAATATTATAATTCTTTATTTACCTTCACTCAAGATAATTCTTTTCCTACTCTTTATTTAATGTCGATGATATAGTCATAAATGATTCCAACAACTAAAAAATTATCTTCATGAGTATTTTCTTATCAAGAATCTTGGAAATCTCAAGTACTTTTTAGGTCTGGGAAGGTGTCATTCTTTGTCAATAAAAATATACTCTTGATATCTTGGAGGAAACTAGTATGTTAGGCTGTAAGTCTACATCTTTTTCTTTTTCAGCTGTAGCAACATTCTTCTTTTGATTGTGGAGAATCTTTAAAGGATCTAGGCCAATATGGCCATTTGATTGGTTGCATTATTTATCTGATGCACAAACCTTGTCAACCACGTTTTGATGCAGTCTTCTATGCTCTGCATTATCTGAAGGCATCTCTTAGACAAGAAATTTTCTTTTTGTTTGCTAGTGTCTTTCGCATCAAGGCATATTGCGGTGTAGATTAGGCTAGTTGCCAAATGACTAGAAGGTCCTATTTCTTGGAAATCCAAGAAGCAACCCGCTGTTTCTTGTTATTCTGCCGAAGCCAAGTATCACTTCTTGGCATTGACTTACTCAAAAGCTTTCCTTTCCAAAATCCTCTTACTTTCCCACTTGTTTCACTTATCACTAACGTTACTTGCATTCTTGGCTATTCTCTTCAAGAAAGTCTCTAGTTGGTTGAAAGGCTAACTTAGTCACCAATTTGAGTGGTTGGCTTAGCAAAGAACTACACAACTTAACTCCCAAAGTTTTTTGGTCATGACAAGTGGTATTAGAGCCTTCGTCATAAGGCTTGTGTGTGTTTAATTGATCAAACCTGGCTTCTTGTGAGGTTTTACTAATGCAAGATGTCAGATGGTAAGAATGCCACTGCTCCTACCATAAGTGAGGTCTAAGAGATGCAAGCACCACAAAGGGGAAGGGACCACAATGCCTATGGAAGGACCTCAAGATGTGATGGGAGCTTTCAAGGCAAGGCTTGCAAAGGTAGAAGTGGAAATGGGCAATGCAAGAGAGTGTCCTAATATCCTTGAACAAGAATAAGAGGAGAGATTTACAAATCTTCAATAAATGAAGGATATCATGCTTTTGACTCCTAATCTGGTGGAGCCGTGCATGCATTGTGAGCACCATTACCACCCAATGATCCAAACTAAAATACCCACTCAACTATTTAAATTATTTGGGTCCTTCAACCCTTAAATTGGCCTGAATTACCAAACCATTATCAAAATTTTCAAGCTAGCATTACTATGTCCTCAAGTTACCTTCCCAAATTCAAATACTGGGATTACAAATAGGCATAGTTTAATGCTTTCTATTACTAAAATCAATCCTACAAGTATTTTTAGATGTTTTTCTAGGAAAGTGAAACCACCATTACCTTTCATCTCTAGTTTAACCATTGGTGGAACTAGTTTGGTCCAACATCTAAAATCTTTTTAGACTCAATTCAGGAATGTTTAAATATCTTCTAATCAAAATTCTAGCCCTAAATTACCCAAGTTTATTTTCCTTAATTATTACAATTTTGTTATAATTTCAAGTTACTTTGGATTTGTGAATGGAAACTCCATATTAAGCATGATCCTTTCATAAGAACTCTAGTTCTTGGCCAAATCTATAAATTCAAATTTTGGTAATAGTTTTTTGCTATTTATCAACAGAAAGCTCACAAGTATGGTGTTATACAATGGTTTATCCATGGTGCCTTCCTAGCTAGATTTAAAATAAAGCAAGAATGTTTGATTGTATTGACAGATATTCTCCAACAAGCTCAATAAGCCATGGATAAAGCTAAGTCTAGCTCATCATTATTATATGATCTTTTTTAGAATCGTGATCCAAATGAAGACATTTTTGGCCTTATTTACATCAAGCATAAAGATAAAAGGTAAAAAGTAAAGGTGAAATGCTTTAATTGAGGGTAAAAGGACAAAAACAGAAGGAATATCTATTTTTAATCAAAGTTAAAGTAAAAAGTATTTGCTTTTTTGAAAAGTAAAAAAGTACTTTTTAAAAACTAAAAGCATTTACTTTTCATTAAAAGTAACTTTGTCTTCAAGCTCCAAGTATCCAAGGCCCAAACAGCTATAAAAGGTAGCACTTATCAAGTATTAAGCAAGCTTTACATATATATAGAGAAGCTTTTAGAAAAACTTTTCCTTAGAGAATAAGTTCTAAAAACATTAAAAAACATTTTGGGAGGAAGTCCTTATAGAACAAAATTCTATCCTTTATAAATATTTTCCTATCTTGTAATGTAGTAGCTCTCTTGTAAGTATTCTCTTACTTTACTCTTTTCAATTTATAAAAAGGCTGTTGAATGGGAAATCCCTAAGCTATCCTTCAAATGCCTATATATTTTTAATTCATGTAAATGAATTTCAATATTTAATTTTAATGTATTTACCAAGGTTTCATTTGAATATTTTCAAATGCATATTTAATATATTTGCTAGAAACCAGTACCAACTTAAAAGACTTATGTTTGAGTGACCATTGGTATAATAATGCCACATACTAGATAAATTTATCCTTCATATGCATCATCATGCATTTTCATGTAAAGTCTCTATCCCATAAGATCCTTGCCTTGAGTGGTAAGCTTTTACAAAAAGAAAATGCTTTTAAAAAGAAGAAACTTTATGAAAAAAAAAAAAAAAAGCTATTCTTTGTAAATATTTTCCTATCCTGTAATCTAGTAGCCCTTTTATAAGTGTTCTCTTACTCTTTTTAACTTGTAAAGGGACTCCAAAATGGGAATTCCCTAAGTTATACTTCAAATGTCTATATCTCTTTAATGCATGCAAATGAATTTTAATATTTATCTTTAATGGATATACTAAGGTTTCATTTAAATGTTTTTAAATGCATATTCAATATATTAGCTAGAAACCAATACTAACTCAAGAAACTTATGCCTGAATGACCTGTGGTATAACAATGCCATGTACTAGATAAATTTATCCTTCATATGCATCATCATGCATTCTTATATAAAGTCTTTATTCCATAAGATCCTTGTCCCAATTAGTATTAAAGCCTAATCTTGTGTTCTTTTTGTAATGGATGAATAGGTATAGTATTCTTAGTCTTCATGTTACAATGGTTTGTTTCATCTTATTTAGTTGCCAAGGGGAGAAATCGAGTATGAGTGCACATAAAGGGATGAAAATGAATGAGTTTGGTCTTAGAAATAAGTCCTAAGGGTAAGGTAATGAGACTGTTGGTCAACACTTAGACGTACGTGAAATCCTTGTATCTTAAGCTCCATTGTAGGACAATCCTTGTAGCAACTTAGCCAAGAAAGGCATATCCTTGTACCAAGTTACCATGTCTACTATGTCTATACCTTCATCCTTAAGTCATATGTACCCCTTTGAGTCCATTACTAAGAACAACATATCTTGGCAAGAGATCTATATAGAAACCTTTAGCTAAACTATATACTATTGAAGTATAGTATGAAAGAGTACCTAGTATGATGAATTTTAAAACAAGTCTCTTTAATGTCATTCATTCACATCTCATCTTTCTTAGATTAGTTGCATTAGATAGTACCCTAGAAATTATCGTTGAGTTGAATCACTTGCATAATATAGAAGAATTAGAATTTTTAGAAAGCTAGTTATTAGATTGAGTCCACTTTTTACAATTTAAACCTCCTACTTTAGATAATTTTAGGAATTTTAAACTCTTCTAGATGCATTTTTACATTTCGAGTTAACACATGATCATAGAAAAAGAATCTCTAGAATAAACTTTATGAATAGTTTGTTTAGTAGCATGGAAAACATAAAAGTAGATAATTTGCTTAGTAGTATCAAAAAATTATTTTTGATAAGAGATGATAACATATTTACTTGTAAAGGATGCATGTCCCAAAATCAATATCTTAGTAGGATAGATGCAAAAGTGTTCATAAAACATATTAAATAGTGTAAGTATAAGATATATAATTTGCATTATAGGCATGCTTCTTAAACACATACAAGTAAAATATTCGTCGTAAATTCATCCATAGGCCATATATCACACTATTTGTCATAAACTCATCCTTTAAACCTCCAAAATATGTTCATAGATAGTCCATTCCAAAAATCCAAAAACAACCCAAACAACTCTTTAAACCTAAAATCGAAATTTAGTACACTCTTAAAATAACTTACTTTACATGTAAACAAATTAGACACTTAGCCCTTATTGTAAAATTATACACAAAGTCCAAGCCCAATTACCTAAACTAGTATATGAATAAGTCCATAACTTGTTCATTGACTCTTTTGATTTACAAACCCAATTTTTCATCTCTTGATCTAACCATCACTAACCTAGTAAGTAGTGTAGCCATTCCCATCAAACTTGTTTGTCCCAACAACTTGAACATTTCTCCTAGTATAAATCTAGATGTGAGATCAACTTTCCATATCCCTAAAACTCCCATAACATCTCACAAGACCTATACAAAGTTTTATCCATATAGTTTTAAAATTAGGATTACCTTTCTCTAACCATATTCTTTAATAGTATATCTTTGTTCTCATTATTTTCTTCTATTTCAAATGGCAAGTTTTGATAAACATTAGTTCTTCCAAACCTACCAAAGATATAAGGGCATCAGTTTACCTAAATATCATTTTGAACCCTCTAAGTTTAAGATCACTAGACCAAATTAACAATAGTTAATAGGACCAAAACTTTAATGCATCTTAGACAATCTTTAGAATCTTATAGTTAGAAAGAATTTTTTACTAGTTCTCAATAGTCTTGTCATTATTTTTTTTTGCTTATATTAGACAACTAAAGGAGTTTGCATCTATTCACCATTAACATCGTTTATGTTTTTCTTCTCTAAATGCACATAGTCCTTGTTCACCTTATGTTCAAAAATGTTATGATTATGAAGACATCATCCCTCATTTTTAGCAACTCAACCTCTAAATACAACAACTTGAGAAAGATCACTCCTCTTTACTATAATAGCATCAAAAACTCGAAAAAACTCACTCATCATTACTTCAATAGTTTCAAACTCTTAGTATTGAAATTTTAATTCTTAGAGAAACCTTGCTTGAAGTAAACTTTATGGCATTAATTCCTCTACCTTGTCCAACCAAAATAAATACCAATACTCAAACTTCTTTTCCACAGTTTAACATAAATGTTAGTACATAGACTTCTCCATCCTTAGGTAAATACTAATATTCTTTAACATACAAAAGATATGTCAATACTTAAACACCTTCTTCATCCTTGAAATGATACTAGCCTCCTTCAAAAAATAGAAAGAATGTTAGTACCCAAACCTTTCCTAGATCTTTATATCAATACCAACCTCCTTAATAGTTTTGCCATTATCCTCCTCAAAAAAATTTTCTTTTCACCCTTATTTGTCTTACTCTTTCCCAGTTAGAAAAACAAAAGGCACTTGCCTATTTTCCTAAAGACCCCTCTAAACACTTCAAAAAATTAGTCAAAATAGGATTTTTGGAAACATTATTAGTAATTGTTGATGAAGCTTGACAACACATAGTCTCAGAGCCCAGCAAGCCACATTAATATTGGAAATGGACACGGAAATATGGCACAATGTTCAATTGCAAAGAATGTAATCTAATGTCCCCAAATTGCCAACACCAACTTGATTTAAGTATTCCATGATTAGTGGTTCTTGATCTTCACCAATGTCTTATTAATTATAAAAGATTCTATGACTATGGACTTCTTGCAAGACTCCATATTCATAGAAGAGATCTTCTTCAAACTTCTTAATTTAATTGATTTGGTAGAATTTTCCAAGAAATTCTCACAAAGTAGTTCAAAAACTTCTACCAAGGCAACTACTTTACTAGCATTACTATAAATATTATTAGTTCTCCTCCAAAAAAAATTTTTTTTTTCAAAATTTCAATTGGTTGTCCATCACCTCTATATTCAATAAAGAAATCAATTAGACATTCCAAGAGATATTCCTTAGCCTTGTTAGCATAAAGCATTAGTGGCTCAAGTCAATCACTAGTGGGCTTCTATTCAAGCAAACAACTGGAACAGAATTGGTTCTTTAACAATACTCACTACTATGAAATAAGGACCACTTACCTATGATTCTTCTGAAAAAACATTGACATTGTCCTACATTAAGCATCACTCCTCTACAACACAAAAAAAGCAAATCTCCTTGATTTTTATGCTTAATAATAAAAAATAACAAATTATCCCATGGATGATCTAGATTATCATATGGAAGATGAAGAAGCCTTTAACATTGACAACTATCAAGAAGGAATTCAATATTAATTTTTTTTTAAAATTTTCCTCAAAATTTTCTAGTATTCCGTTATGAACCAAGTTTCATGACTAGTCCATTGTATTATTCATCTTAATATTGCATCTTACTTAGTTCCTTGTTGCGTTAGAGTTAATAGTCCATAAGAGTCCTTATTTCATTGCATTAGTCAGCATAATAGAGCTCGCATGACATATTGCCTACACAAGGAGGCATTTAGTTCCAAGACCAATCCACCACACCATTAGCGTCCTATCCATCATCCAAGTATCCACTTATATCCATAAGTCCTTGTTGTGTCTATCAATACATTCTTTGAAAGTCAATGAGTCCATTATGTATCCAAGTAGCAATCCATTAAAGCAAATAAGTCTAAATTTGCTTAGTCTTCACATTATTTATTCAATCATCATTATTAAGTGTGTTAAGTGTTTAGTTCACTAAAATTAGTCCAGTGAACTCATCCAACGAGTCATAGAGATAGTCCACTACTAAGTTATGTCAAAAGTTAGTTGATCAACAAGCTCCTTTTGAACTTTGTGCAAGTCTTGATAATCATTTCCAAAGGATTCCAAATGTTGGCCAAATCTAGTACTCCAAGCCTAAATAATAGTCTTTTGCTACTCAACAATAGTTGATTATTACCTAGAATTCAAGCCTTTTGTTAATCAATAGAAAGAAATTTGCTAGCAACAAGTTCCTATTATTTGTTAATAAGAACTCACAAGTAAGATGTCCTACAATGGATCTCTAAACATCCACAACAGTCCACCACCAAGCAACCTAAACTTATTGAGTGTCCTCTTAACTATAAGCTGGTCATGATAAAGATTTCTAAATACCTTTTCAGATATTCTCTAGGACACTCTCCAAGCTCTTGGATAAGGTCAAGAATGCATCATTATATTCTCCTTAGAATCATAATTTTGACCCATTAATATCAAATATCAAATTTTAAGCATCAAACATGTGAAGGACCTCTAATAACATTGCTTGAGATTCTCCACAATTATCAATCAAGCCTTGTATGGAGCCAAACGTCATGGGCCCTATTCTTGATTCTTTTGGTCCCATCCATATAAAACATAAAGACAGACAAATAGCAAAGGTGAAATTTTTTTATTAAGGGTAAAAGGACTAAAGCAAAAGCATTTACTTTTTATTAAAAGTAACTTTATCTTCAAGCTCTAATTATTTGAGGTCCAAACATATATAAAAGGCCTCACTTATCAAGCATTAGGCAAGCTTTTATAAAAATAAAAAAAAAATCTTTTAAAAAGAAGAAGCTTTAAAAAAAAAAAAAAAAGAGAGAGAATAAGCTTTTAGAAAATCTTTTCCTTTGGGAATAAGTTCTACAAACCTTAAAAAACATTTTAGGAGGAAGTCTTCCTAGAATAGAATCATATCCTTTGTAAATATTTTCCTATCTTGTAATATAAAAGCTTTTCTATAAGTGTTCTCTTACTCTTTTCATCTTGTAAAGGGATTCTCAAATGGGAAATCCCTAAGTTATCCTTTAAATGTCTATATATCTTTAATGCAAGCAAATGAATTTTAATATTTATCTTTAATGCATGTTCCAAGTTTTCATTTGAATGTTTTCAAATGTATATTCAATATATTAGTTAGAAACTAATACCAACTTAAAAGACTTATATCCAATCAACCTCTAGTTTAACAATAGCATGTGCTGGATAAATTTATCCTTCATATGTATCATCATTTATTCTCATACAAAGTCTTTATCTCATAAGATCCTTGCCCTAAGAAATAACAAGATTTTTAGGCCATTCATTAATAGGATATCCTTTTAGGCAAATTGGTAAAGGACCCAAAATCAAGAAAAATTATGGGTAAAGAATAGTCTAGGGAATGAAAGAAAAAAAATTAATCACCAAAAAAATGGTGGGGAATTTAGTCAAAGGAAGAACAAGAGCAAAAATTAGAGGAACCAAGAACTTGAATGGGGTACCTTTATTTTACTTCCTAACAAGCAACTCTCTCCATCAAAATTCAAACACAAACATTATTTCTAATCAATAATACATTGATCAACAAAAGATGTTAAAGTAGAAACATGCATGTAATATGACACTCCTTAGGTCGATTCTCACGGGTCATCATCTCATTAGTACATTTTTCTTCTCTTTTTTTTCAACATTGTAATATAATTTAGTTTTTTCCTTCTTAGGGCTTCACTAACATGTTTCATTTGTTCAATTTGATGATGTTTCTTTCAATTTTAAACTTTGTAAGAGATGCTAAAATCTGTAATTATGATTATGAAAAATTTCCATGATAGAAATTGTGGGTGATGCTTATGTTACAAGTATTATTGTGTTTAATCGTTTAACTATAATTTATGTCCACCTTATTAATAATATTAATTATGTATTTATTTAGTTATTATGAAAGCTTAGATAGACAATATAATGCCCAATTTCATTTCATGATATTAATTAGTGACATTTCATTTATTTTATTTCAAGTATATTTTATTGTATTTTATTGTTATATATTCAATTAATTAAAGATGTATTGACCTAACTAATAATAATTTAGTTGTTAATGTCATATTCGTTATTGTGTTGGCTTTGTTGTATTTAGCATTTGTCCAATCTAGTTGTTGCCACTCATATGGGTAGTGGTGGATAGTGAAAATGATAGGACAAATAATTTATATTTTGAGATTTTTGTAATTGGATTACTAACATTTGCAATGATTGTGCATCAAACATAATGTATGTCTTGACTAATATTGATTTCAATCATATTTCCTATTCAAACCTTTCCATCCAAGACAAAAATAATCCTAATGATGTACCAGAGTCAATGACAATTCAAGATGTCTTTAAATTATTAGGATTCTAAGTAAATCCTAGCTTTTTTTACATACGTATAGAGAATATGCATATTTGTGTTCAAATAATTAAGAACTCAGAAATTTCTGAAAAGTTTTTTCTTCTTTTTTATTTATTTATTTATTTTTGTTTTACAAGGGTATAAGATTTATGGAAAAAAATGGACAAAGAGAGCAAATATGGTTATGTTGGGTAGCCAAAAAAAAAAAAAAAAAAGGAAAATATTTTTATTTTTATTTTTATATAGTTTTATTTTTTAAGTAAATTTTTTAAATCCTAAATAATAAACAAAATGTTTTGGATGCATTAGATGTTTTGGTTTTATACTCTTATAAAGGTAGTTAGCTCTATTTTCCATAATAGAATAACTTTTTTAAAAAAACAATTTTAGATGCAAGCATTATTTTCAAAGAAAAATTTAAAATATAATCCAATCCAATTTTCTCCTAAACTACACATAGCAGCATCATATATGACTCATGAAAATGAAAGTATATTGCAGAAGAGATGCTAATAGACTTTTCAACCATTTTGCATTTTTACTTTCTCTTGATGTTATATAAATTTGTTCTACTAAATATGTTTACTAAGGAAGAGCAACATTATTTGTAGAATATAAGATGGAGAAATAACATCCTCCAAGATATTGTCTATAAGACCATCTCATTAAAAAAAAAAATAACAAATGTATTAAAAAGGGAAAAATAATAAAAACACATTTCATTTTCTCATAATTGGCTGTCATTACATTTCTACCATATAAGATATGAGCCAAAGGTCTACCAAGTCCCTCACTTAATTTTCCAAACTAACTTCCTACATGCAAGACATAGAAACAAAGGTAAAATCTTTGCACAATTGCAAACTTGGAAGTTGAGTAGAATGAATGTTATAAAGCCAACTAAAAAGTTCCCACGTCTATATTCACTGGAAGCAAGGATGATGGAGATGAATAAATCATAATTAAATTAAGACTAACATAGAGAAACAAAAACAACAAAGGATGTATCTTATATCAATTTTCTCTTCCAATTTCTCTAATAACATTTTCAATTGTCAAAAAGGAAATTGACAAATATTTGAAATTTGCTACATTGCATTTTTTTTTTTTTACTTATGTTTAATTTCTTGTACAGATATGACAAGACCCTTAGTCCAGATATTAACTTCAATCTCTTGCATTTGCACAACTAACCATGCATCAAAATGACAAGAAATATTGAACACAACTTTCTAATGGTCATGTGCTTCATAAATCATAAACACTAACTCAATGGGGCAAAGAACCCAAAAAAGACAAAGGAAACTAACTTAGTAGAAAATTATGAAGAGGACTAAAGTTTTTAATACTAAAACATGAGAATACAATCTATACAATAACATGCAACAAGTTTAGAAAAATATCTTGCTACAGTGATGCTTGTTGCTAGAAAACATAACAAAGTTTATATTTGTTAGCACTAAGTAAGAATAATATAGAAGAGTAGATCCTTTAACTTAGTATCAACATAGTACTAAAAATGTTTCAAATTCTACCACATAAATACACTATTATCTCAATGATAGAGGTAGACTTTCTACTAACTTATATGCTTTTTCTGTAAAATGTCCACGTCTTCAAATTTGATTAGACAACCAAAAAGTTTTAATAGTTCCCTTGAATTCTCTCTCTATACTAGCCTAAATAAAGTAACAAGTACTAGTTTTAGCAAGTTAGGGCTCAAACAAAATGGTATTACAAGTCTAATCAATTAATGGGAATTCTCTAACATTTAACCCCAAATCCCTCCTCTTCATTTAACCCATTAATATAAATTCCTTTATAATAATTTCATCCTTTTGACTCAACAATCATGAGAATTATGTTAAAAGTAACACCATTTTGCACATAGGAAAACATATTCTTAAACTACTTGTAGGCATAAGCATTGTATCCAAAAAATATATTTTAAAAAAATAATCTTTCTACATATATATATATATATATTTAAATCAACATCCTATCTAAACCCTTTTGGGGCTAATGTAAATGTAAACTCAAAGGTCTAAGGTGAATAATATGTTGGATGTGATTGAATCAAAATTTGCAAAATTTGCCCATTTACGGGCTAAGTCAAAAAGGGCAAGCCCATGCTACTCTCTAGAAATTGTTTGGGGCCAAACAAAACTTAATTAACCCACAAGAGTCCAAAAGCAAAAATCATTTGTACTTTAACATTAGGTGATATGATCTCATATTAGACACTTGGTGGGTAGTGGTTCTTTTACAATAGTTTAAAATCATTGTTAAAAACTCCAAAGGCAACAATTATAACCATTGAATAAATATATTTTAAAAATGTGTGACAATAGCAGACTTTAAGCAATGGTTTAAAGGCAGTAGTTCTAAATTGACGTGATATATTTTCTCAGACCGTGATTTGACATAGTGATTTCAAATACATACTACTATTAAGTAATGGTTCAAAACTATTGCCTTTTGTTGAGAAAAGATAAAGGTTTTGAAATGTTTCAATAAGAATTCATGAAATAAAAGGTAATAGTGGTATGAGAAGGTTAATGTAATGACCTAAAACCATTGATTATCTTTTTTTTTTGGTATGATAATGCAACAGTCTAAAATCACTACCTTATACCTTTTTTTTTTAAGATAATGCAACAGGTTGAAACAGCTACTGCTGCTTTTTTTTAGATTTGCTTTTTCTTTGTAAAACATCCCTATCTATTTTTATACCTTTAAAACCTAGGTGTCACCTTGCTATACCATTGTCCTTGTCTTCCTCATCCTCATCCTCCTCTTAGCCCATGACCTCTTATCTCCCGACCCTCTTTCTATCTTTATCACTCTCTCACTTATATTTTATCTTTCTTCTCCCCTCTTTATAGAGATATGAACATCACACTATCTTCTTTTCTCTATCCCTATCTCTGTCTATATATATATATATCTCTCTTTTTTTTTTTTTTAATTTCTCTGCAGAGATCAACATAGATGCACTAGATTTAGGTTAATCTCTTCCTATTCTAATTGTTCATAATTAGCTACATTTTGATGTTATCTTAAAACTAAAATATTTATTATTTTATTTTTTATGATTTTTTTTATTTGATTAAATTCCATGGCATTTGATTTGTTTGCTTTAATTTGTGTTAATTGTGAGTGGAAATGTCAATAATGGCATGGCATCTCTATGTCCTTTAAGTTTCTTAACTTTGCTTTCCTTTAATACTATTTCCATCTTAATGTTTGGGTTATGTATCTTCTTTATATTTTGCTACATTGCTTTCCATGGCTGCAACGTTATACTTTAAGTAGAAATTTATTTATCCAACTAGGGCAGTTATTATTTCAATATTACAAGCATTATTTGTTTGAACTTATTTGAGAAAGTACATGATCTAGATGGTTTGAAATAATTTATAGTTTAGTTTTTAATATGTTCAAACTTGTTGGTTTAATCTCTTCAAATTTGAAAAGGAGCAAGGACACAAAGTTTAAGTGGAATTTGAAGGCCAAAATTCTTATAGCCTTGTGTAAAGATTCTAAGTTATGTATGGAGGCTGTGTGTGCCATTTATCAACAAAAAACTTCTAAGGAACAAAAGTGAAAGGAAATATTTTGCACTAACAAATGTGGATTTTGCAAATTTGATGCTATTAGGTACAAAACTTAATCCTATGTCATGATTATTTTGTGTCTTTTAAAGGTATATCCTAGATATTTAATATACAATTTTTGTTACTTAAGTCATTACACTAATGATGTTTGGATATCCTATAGAGGTTCTCATTTGGCTTAGTTTCTCACTAGTGGAGATCTTACAAAGGATGTTAAGAAAATTATTCAGGAGTTGAAAGAGTATGATGTCGAGGCTATTGAATTGTATTGCACGTTGGCTACATGTTATTCTAAGCAACTATTTGAGATTTATAAGAACAAGGAGGATCCTCTATTTCTCCTCCATTAATAATGTAAATCAAGTCAATAGTATTGAGAAAAAAAAAATTAAAGTCAAAAATCTAGCAAAAGTAAATTTCGTGGAATAATATTTTGCTCTTTTTCCATCCTTTGCTACCAAGTAGGTCTTTTTGATTCTTTGTGATGCTTATGTATGATATTGTAGACACTTGTATTATTTAATAGCATTATATCTCTATATGTTGTATTTTCATCATAGAAAATTAGGTACTTTGATGTTATTGATATATAATTTGTGTTTCTTTTGTCTTATCTTTATTTTGTGTTTTTCTTTCGGCTAAAAGGATTTTCTCTCTCACACATGGCATTTTATCTAATTGGTATACCTTGATATAAGTGCTAAGTTCCAATTATGAGTACAATTTGGTCACTTAAACTTAATTACTGAAGTTTAAATCATATTTCATTTTATGTTGTTAACAATTCTGATAAAAACTACCACCTAATACATAGTAAACATTTCCAATTTCACTAGAAATTGTCGCATATTTTAAAAATAATTACTATTTATTTCTTTAACGACTATTATTTATTTCTCTAATGACCACTGTCTATTTCTCCAATGATTACTAATAAATGTCAAAATCTCACTTCCTAAATAAATAATAAAATATTTTCTAAAATAATAAAATTGTCATATATACTTTTCATAATCATTGCATATTTAATACAAAAAGTATTATAATAATCATTTAAAATTATTACGTAAAATACGTTTATATAGTAGTTTCATAATTGTTACTTTATGTTGAGAAAATTGCTACAAAACATCTAATACAATGTTCACAAATTTAGTATACTAGAAATCATTGCATTTAACTTCAATTAGTAATTTTTACCATAATAACAATAAATTTGATTTGTTGGTAATGAAAAAAAAAAAAAAAACACTACCTTTATTGTTAATCAATGTGCTTCCTAAATGTGTGATAAAAGAATGACATTATTCAAGTTAGGTGTGTCCTTTCATTGTATAAAATGCCTAATTCCCCATTTGCAATTTTCTCCTCCTAAGTAGGAAAAAGTGAAAATAGGCACCTAATGAAAATCTAATTGAACAAGATTTAAATCCATTTCAATAATTCTAAAACAATTTATTATGTCATGTAATAAGATAATAAATCATTTTCATGTAATTGCATTGATAGAAAGGAAATGCCTAACATTGCTAAAACATACCCTATACAATTAATTTGGAAATAGCTTGCAAGATTCTACTTCATTTTTTTTATCACCTCATAACCTCCATAGATCTTGGAGAACAAATCTCATTGCTGAAGTTGCATATGAGACTTAAGAGTCACAAGTGAATGAATGGAATTTGGACAAAATGTGTCGATCAAAGCTTTAGAAAGAAAACATCTATCTTGAAGTTCTTATATTTAAATCCAGGAACATAGATGCAAAATTTAGAGAAAATTAAAAAGTTATTATTTTTTTTTTTTTGTGTTTTTCATAATTTAATAAAAAAAATACAAAAGCTCAATTAAATAAAAATGTATTTCTTGGTTATATATCTATATATGCCATAAAATCAAATTGTTAAACTCCAAACCTCACTTATAGAAAACTTTCTTCTCTTCAATTGAGCTGGACTAAAACAAGAATAATAAGAGGTTGTACTTAAAAGGTGTCTATGAGTGTTTACATTTGCTATCTCAATATCAAATCCTATTGTTTTACTTCAATTTCTTATTCTATTTATGAAGAAAGAAACTTATTTCTTAAATCATAATATCTTCAAAAGTGTATATAATAGTTAGAAGGATCATGCTAATGGGTGTCCTTTATGTAACCATCAAAAAGCGATTATTATTAATTTTTTTTCTAATTAGAATGGGGAAAGAGACATAATCTCATCTAATTAATGGAATCAAAGAATCAATCTTTTCATGGGTATATTAATCATATAGCCAAGGTACTCATTAAATACCCTAGATACCATTTTCTTATTACAATCCACATTTGTAAAAAGATCAAAATAAAAAGAAAGAAATGTGATAGGTTGTGCTGCTTATGATTTGAACCCAAGATGGGTGTGTGGTGCCAAAGGGCACAACCATTAGTCCAATTACCTTCAAACAATTATTTATTGTGTTTAATGGATTTTAAACCCAGGACATATGAGTTGTAACTATAGGTTATGACCATTGGACTAAATGATTATCGTGTATTAGTCATCAACTAACTATTTTATATGTCATTTCATAATAAATGCATAAAGAAAAGTTGTGTCCTTAGTATTTAAACTCATGACGACTCAATGAATGGTCAAGATCTTAATTGCCAGACCAAAGGGATCTATTGACAAATGGTCACTACCACATATATAAATACTAAAGACCTATTATTTGTTAAAGAGATCAAAACATTTTTCTTTCTTCTATTGGTTCCTCAATATCAAGAATCCTTTTGTCTATAACATTGTTGTAGAAATATTATGGACATTTTAAGGAGTAATTCTAAAATTACACTAACTTTTCAAGGGTTTAATTTTAGTAATACAACCTACAATCAAGTGTGCTTTATTTATCTTGTAAGGGAATTTTCATAAACCATTGCCACAAATTAGTAAGGGCAAATTTTGCCTTAAGAAGAGTGGCATCGGATACACGACTTAAAGCAATCAACTTTAAAATTTCAATAAAGTCAAGAGTTTGTATCAATAATCTTAAAGCAAAATTTTATTGATTATGGTTGGAATGTGGAAAGAATTGGCTTTAAACTTTGTGAAATTAGAGATGTTTGATGAAGGAAACTTCATATAATGGTGGAAGATAATTCACTTTATGATAGTGTCACTACAAGTGGCTTATGTTCAGAAAACTACAAGACCAAAAGAGTCCAAAAGTGAGACAATTGCTGATACTAGGAAGAGACAAAAATGGGCAATTGATGATAAGATATGTAAGAGACACATCCTAAATACCATGAGTGATTCATTATTTAATATCTACTATAATTTTCAAACTACAAAGGAACTATAGGAGAAATTAGGGATGAAATACATTTAAGTGGATACAACAAGTGAGAAATTTCTTACCTCTAATTTCAATAATTATAAAATGATTAATAGTAGACTAATAATGGTGCAATTTGTTGAGATTGAAAGAATACCTAATCACTTTTCACAACATAAATTGTCTATGGATGAAATAATTATTGTGAGTTCAATAATAGACAAGTTGCCTCCTTTATGGAAAGATTTCAAAATAAGCCTTAAACACAAAATATATGATATATCTCTTAAAAATTTGGCTTACCATCTTTATGTAAAAGAAGAATTTCACATGCAAGAAGAACACAAAGAGCAAGGTTCTCATGTTTCCAAAAAGCATGTAGTCAAGGAAGGACAATCAAACAAGTCCTCCTATAAAAGGAAGAATTAATCCAATGATCACAAAAAAAAAAAAAGAAAAATAACATAAAAGGGAGAAGAGAAATGGTAAATGTCATTTTTGTCAAAAGAAAGGACACTACAAATTTAAGGTCATACGTTCAAAAAGTGAAAAGAAAAGCAAGCCTCTTCTAGAGCAACAAATGAGAAGATGGTTACTATATGACAAATTCGACTGTCGCGTCAGTCAAATTAATTCTTAGGGTGGCTTGAAAGCTTGTAATTAGTGGTAAGACCCTAGTTGTCTCCTAATGAATCAATGTACTTTTTTTTTTTTGACTATATAATAAGAGACTAACTTCAATAATTCTTGAACCTTGATGACTTATCCTTAATTCCTAAGGATATAGGAATGTATGTTTAGTTGGTTAGCCCTAATCCTAGCCAAGATCTCACATTAGACGACTATACATGCCCTAAAATCTCTAGACAATCACCTAGATTTGACTAACTATGACTCATGAAAAACCCGTTATCACACAATTATCATGCAATCTAACTAGTCTAAGCACTGGAGTTTACTAACCCAAGTAGCAAATCTGCCCCTTAATCTAATCCTAAGCATGACTCAAGTCTCCAATCGGTAACTCTCAGGACAGTCCTCAACTCACCCAAAACCAATCGGTATTATCACCTAAGGAATCTTATTAAGTGACTGAATGAGAATAAGGTTAGAATGAGAAAACCAGAATGCATTTATTCAGTGATAGAACATGATCTCTAAGTATATGAGTTTAAGAACCCAAGAGTTGAAATAATTTACACAATCATGGAACAAAGAAAAAAGAAATGCAAAAGTGAGCAGAATCAGTCATTTCTGTATATCCTTTCCCCCCCTCATTTTTTATGTTCGTTCACTCCTCTTTATCTTTCTTGTACTTAATGCTTCCTTGGTCATTCATGCTTGCCTCTTCATCTTCCTTGGACTTTAATTCTCTTTTAGCCATTCATGCTTGCCTTTTCTTCTTCCTACCTTTGAGAATGGATTATTCCTCAACTTGGACATTAATCCCAAGTGGTTTGGATATAATTTTAGGCCTTAAATTCGGATGATGGAGTATGATGGCTTAAAACATACAAATCAGCCTAGTTTCTAGCTCCATAGAGGCTTGTTGAACTTCACCCATGCATAAGTCCATTCAAATGGCCATATCTTCTTCTGTTTCCTTACAAGAGTTATAACCCTTTGAGTTAACTTTCCAAGACTCAAATTTGGCAGATAAGCTCCTTCCTGTTTATGAGATATGACTGAAAAACTAAGTAGTGCGCAGCTGATCTGCTCTATCCAGCACCCCTCTCATGATCAAAGTTCAATATTTTGCCTTATCCAATTGGTTCAAAATTTGCACATGGTTTCTTGGTGAAAGTCATAGCTCAGTCTCTTAACTATCCATAGAAATTGGTTTCGTTAAATGAAACCTCTTGTAACATAAGAAATAATTAAAGTACATAAACTACATAAAAACTGAATTTTGCTAGATTTTTTTTATAATTAGGCATATGGACAACTAAGTGAGAAGCCAATCAAATTACATCATCTAAACTATCAAACACACATAAAATATTAAGTATGAAACAAAATATTATACAAAATTTGGTTGTTATCACTCCCTTACACTTAAATGTTTGCACATCCTCGGCAAAGCAAAAATAAAAATAACTCCAAAGGGTTCCTCAACTTCCTATCCCATAAATGCTATGTTTATGCAAGATGCAACACTTTTCCGGACATTTCCCACTTTAGATGACTTCCTAGGTCCAAGAATAACTCATCAAAAGACAAACAACCAAACTTGAATGACACCACACATCATGGTTCTCATTCATCTACACCATGAAAGTCATATAAAAGTTACCATCATATGAGAAACTTCGGCCAAGTGGTAGGTCCTCATGGATTCTCTCAATTCTCTCAAGGATTTAGGGATCTATTTGCACTCAAAACACCCTCATGAACATATAATAGTTGAAAAATAACAAGCTTAAGGTTTAATAGGGCTAGCAATGGTCATAATTTATAAGGAGCGGTTTATTTAGCCCAAACTTAGGAAGAAAAAGATGTCTTTATCATTTTCATGCATACAAATGTCATGTGATTTTGATAAAGAATGAGAGCAAGTTCTAGTGTGCAAAGTTCCTAGGAGTGAACACTCATGAAAGAATGATGAGAATGGCATGTGATGTAATCCATTCAATTAGGCTCAAATATCCTCACCCAGTTTTCATCTATCAATGTGGCCGAGCAACCCAAAATCTAGCTCCCAACATGCTTATTCCATGATGGAACTCATTCAAACCAATCAATGCCATAGAATATAAGTATGTCATTTATTGTTCAATAGTTTTTCATCAGTCTAAGTCATTAGCTATCATGGCAACTATCCAGGAAATTTTATTCATGAACATAAATGAAACTACCATGCAACTATCCTTATTTAATGCAAACAAACACCTACAACTAAAAGAAATTGATGGGATTAAAAAGCTTATCAAGGTGCTGGGTAATGTGCATCCAACAAACATGATTCCTCTCCTAGTGGTTCTTCATGGCTAAGTGCTTAATGGAAGTGCTTGAGCCTATGGTCATTCATTATGAACCTTCTCTTTGATGCTAGTTCTTCCACTTGCACAGTACCATAAGGATACACATGAGTAACTAAAAAAGGTCCTTCCTAATGAGAACATAACTTACTTGATATGAACTTAAGCTTTGTGTTGTAAAGAACTCGTTGCCCAAGCTTAAATGTCCTACAGTGAATCATTTGGTCATGTAGCCACTTTGTCCTCTCCTTGTAAATCTGAGCATTTTCGTAAGCCTTCATTTGAATCTCCTTAAGCTCTTAAAGTTATAGCATCCTTTTAGCTCTCGCTCAGACTAGATCCAAGTTGCAACACTTAACCGCCCAATATGCTTTATGTTTGATTTCCACTGGCAAGTGACACGACTTCCCAAAGACTATTTAGTATAGGGACATATCAATTGGGGTTTTGTAGGTAGTGCAATATGCCTATAATGCTTCGTCTAGCCATGCACTCTAATCCTTTCGATTTGGTTGAACTTTTTTTTCAAGTATGCTCTTGATTTCTTAATTGGAGACCTTGGCTTAGCCATTTGTTTATGGGTGATACAGGGTGGAGATCTTATGAACTATACCATATTTTTTCAACAAGGCTTTTACTTGTCGGTTACAAAATGGGATCCCTAATCTGAGATGATAGCTTGTGGAACACCAAACCTACAAATAATCTGTGAATGGACAAAGCTTGCCACTACTTGGCATCATCAATTCGGGTAGCCTTAACTTTTACCCACTTAGAAACATAATCAACTGCCAAAAGAATATAAATATAATCGAACGAAATTGGGAATGGCCCCATAAAGTCTAAACCCCAAACATCAAAAATTTCACAGAATAACAATAGTTGTTGGGTCATCTTTTACCTATGTGATAAATTCCCAATTCGTTAACATCGGTCATATGTTTTACAAAAAACATGGGTATCACGAAATAAAGTTGGCCAATAAAGACTTGAATCTAGCACTTTCCTAGTTATTTTAAAAGAACCAAAATGGTCATCACATGCTCTAGAATGATAGAACCTCAAGATAGACTCATGCTCAGGCACACATCTCCTAATAATGTTATCACTACAAAATTTCCAAAGGTAAGGATCATCCCAAACATAATATTTAGACTCACTTTGAAGCTTGTCTACTCAATGCTTAGAAAAATCAGAGGGAATCACCCCAACAACTAGGAAGTTAACTAAGTTAGCATACCAAAGAGTGTGTTGATGTTGGGACATACCATGGATTTGCAAGAGGTGCTCATCTGGGAAGTCATCTTGAATGGGAAGGGGTTCTAAATTCCCTTCAATTTAGTTAAGATGATCAGCCACCAAATTGTTAACTCTGCTTCTGTCCTTAACCTTAACATCGAACTCTTAGAGTAATAACATCCATCAAATCAGTTGTGGCTTCATGTTGGGCTTTTTCAAGAGGTATTTAAGCGCTACATGATTAAAGAAAATTATAACTTTAGAATCAAGTAAATAAGATTTAAACTTGTCAAGAGCAAAAACAATAGCCAAAAGCTCCTTCTTTATTGTGGTATAGTTGGATTAAGCGGCATCGAGTGTGCAGGATGCATAATGGATGACTTGTGGCTGCCCATTAAATCTCTGTCCCAAAATAGCTCCCACTATATTGTTGGATGCATCACACATTAACTCGAATGGTTAAGACCAATCCAGGGCTTGGACAATCGGCGCGATGGTCAAGGCATGCTTGAATTGGTCGAAAGCTTCACAGCAATCCTTGTCAAACTTAAACTCCATGGTCACCTTTAGAAGGTTAGTCAATGGGAGACCTATCTTGCTAAAATTCTTTATAAATTTTTGATAAAACCTTACATGACCAAAAAAAAGATCGAACTTCCCGCACATACATGGGGTAAGATAAACAAGAAATAACTTCAACTTTTTCCAGATCAACTTTAATACCATCCTTAAAACTACATGTCCTAACACAATTCCTTACTCAACCAAGAAGTGACATTTTTCATAATTAAGGACTAAGTTATTTTTTATGCACCTCTTAAGAACTCGAGATAATCTTTCTAAACATTCATCAAAAGAGGAACCATAGACAATAAAGTCATCCATAAAAACTTTCATTCCTTCCTCCAAGAAATCAAAGAAAATACTCGCCATACAACGTGGAAACGTGCCTGAAGCATTGTACAACCTAAATGGCATCCTCCGGTAGGCATAAGTGCCAAAAGGACATGTCAAAGTAGTCTTCTCTTGATCTTCAAGGGCGATGTAAATTTGAAAGTATCCCATAAAACCATCCAAAAAATAAAAGTGAAATTTCCTAAACAATCTTTCAAGAATTTGATTAATGAAAGGTAAATGATGATGATCTTTCCATGTTGCTTGGTTAAGTCACTGGTAGTTTATACACACTCGCCAAGAATTTTGCACACGAGTTGGCAACAATTCATTATTCTCAGTCTTAATTAGTGTAACTCCATATTTCTTAAGCACCACTTGGACTAGACTCACCCAATCACTATCCAAGATTGGATAAATAATTCTAGCTTGAAGCAATTTAGACACTTCTTTCTTCATAACATCAAGAATAAGTAGGTTGAGTCTTCGTTATGGTTGCCTTATGGGTTTGGCTCCTTCTTTGAGGAAAATTTTATGCATGCAAATTGCTGGACTAATCCCCATAATATCCCCAAGTGTCCAACCATTAGCCTTTTTGTGCTCCCATAAAACTTTAAGCAATCGTGCTTCCTACAACTCATTAAGCCTCCTAGCAATAATCACTGGAAGTTTGCTATTCTCAGCTAGGAATGTATATCTTAGATGTTCAAGAAGAGGCTGAGCTCGAGATGTTGTACAATGGATGGAAGAAGTCTAATCGACTTGCTCTCAATTATTTCTAATTGAGCCTTCTCTGTTATTCTCGGTTCTAAACTGTCCATTCCTTGTTGTTTTGCCAAATGTGCCACTTGTTCTATCCTCTCAAGGACTCCTCTAAGTGTGCATGAATTAAAGTTGTTGCATACATCATTCCTAAGCTGTGCACTATGACAAGGAACTGGAAGAGAGGGAAAGAGTGCACTTTCCAAGCTATATTGATCAACTTTGTTTCTACCACTTCTTTCAAGTTGTTCTGAGCTAAGTGGTACTTCTTTCTTTTGTTCAAATTCAGCACCTTCTTAGACTCCTTGTCCCCCAAAAAGGGTCATGTAATAAGTTAGAGAGTCATCACAATGAGCTATCTCTGGGAATTCCTTCTCAAGTTCGAGTTGCACTTCCTCCACCAAATCCTTAAAAAACTCAATGTGGAATAATGAATGATCCTCCAATGGGTGTTTCATGGCTTCAAGAATGTTAAATTGAACAATTGAGTTGCCAAATTCCATTGATAACACCCCATAGTGCACATCAATTTTAGTTCGTGCTATTTTAAGGAACGGTCAACCAAAAATAAGAGGTGAACAGTTGCTTTATGTCTCACCCTCCATTTCCACAATACAAAAGTCAGCAGGGAAGATCAACTTACCGACTTGGACTAAAACATCCTCGACTATTCTAAGTGGATATGCGTTACTTCTGTTAGCCAATTGGATGACCAATTCTATTCCCTTGAATGGTCCAAGATCCAACTCAATAAACATCGAAAGAGGCATAACATTGATTGAAGCTCCAAGATCCAACAAGGCCTTGTCAAACTTTTGGTTACCAATAATACATGGAATTGTGAAAGTACAAGGATCCTTGCATTTTTGTGGTAGAGACTATATAAAAGCTAATACATTCTGTCCCATACTAACCTTCTCCCTTCCTTGGAGCCTTCGCTTATTTGTGCACAACTCTTTCAAAAATTTAGTGTACCTTGGTACTTGCTTGATTGCATCAAGGAGCAGAATGTTGACTTCCACCTTTCAAAACATCTCCAAAACTTCCTTATCCTTTCCCAGAATGTCATCCTTTTTCTTAGACTTCATTCTCTGAGGAAATGGGAGTAACTCAATGGATTGGTCAGCTATCTCCTTTCCCTTGGTGGTTGGATCTTCGTGGCTCGTCTGGGTCTTGGTCGGGTTTAAAGCAAATGATTGTTTTTCATCCTTCTGCTTCACTGGTCTTAGCTGCTTATCCAGCACCTTTCTAGACCTTAATTCGATGGCATTTACAGCCCCCTTTGGGATTGGGGATGGATTGGCTTGGCAATTACCTAGAGACTTGAAGTTGAAGGGCATTCATCAAAGTGGCTAGTTGAGTCATCTGTGTTCACAAATCTTGGATAGTTAAGTCAATTTTCTGCTGGAATTGAATATTTTGATTAGCCAACTGCATGTTGTGAGTTGTTAGCTGCTTCATCATATCCTCTAAAGATGACTCGAACCTAGGTAGAGGTAGTTGATGTGTCTGGCCATGCAATTGCTGTTGGTGCTGACCTTGGCCGAATCTCCAAGGTGGTTGTCTTGGTTGCTCTTATGATGTTGATCCTGAGTTCCCATACTGAAGGTTGGGATGATCACACCACCCTAGGTTGTATGTGACTAAGTATGGGTCGTACCAAGGCCAATCTTCCTGTTGATATGGCCTTCCTTGATATCCTCCAACTGCAAGGACTTGATCTTGTGACTCCTCTAGCAATGTTGGCCATGATGCAGTAGGATGCCCTAAACTTCTACAAATACCACAAACTTGGCTCCTAGGGGCAAGTTGAGAACCCTCTTGCCTAGTTGTTGTTGATCTATAGCCAATCTTCTTACAAGCAAGGTAAGTTCATCGAGACAGTGCTTTACTCTTTAATGATCTTGACATGTGGTTGTTACTTTGTGTACTCCTTGAGATGGAACTATGGCCTTTGTGCTAAATTGTTCGGAATTCATTGTCATGTTTTCAATTAACACTCGAACGGCCTGGGGTGTCTTATCCACTAGTGTGTCACCACTCGATGCATCGATCATACTACAATCCATTGGAAGTAGACCTTCATAAAAGTATTAGATCAAAAGTTGTTTTAATTTCTAGTGAAATGGACAGCTCACACACAATTTATTAAACCGATCCCAGTATTCATAAAGGGTCTTGCCATTAAGCTATCAGATCCCCAAAATCTCTTTGTGGATAGCAACAATACGCAAGGCAAGAAAGAACTTTTCGATGAAGGACTTTTTCATGTCATTCTAACTCCAGATGGCCTCGGGATAGAGATAATAAAGCCAATCTTTTGCAGCTCCCTCCAAAGAAAATGGAAATGTCGAGATCTTGACATGGTCCTCAAAGATTCATTGTGGTCTCATTGTCAAACAGACAATATGAAATTCCTTGAAATGTTTATGAGGATCTTCACTTGCAAGACTAAGATATTTAGGTAACAAATGAATGAGTCCAAATTTAAATTCAAAGTTAGCTTCAACACCCGAAAACTGAATACAGAGAGGTTGATAATTGATATCAGTTGCCGCTAGCTCTTTCAAAGTTTGATTGTTATTTTCGGGGCTGACTATTGAAAGTCTCACAAATCTAGGGTGGCCATTGATAGGGAGAAGAGTGGTAAAGAGGAGGAGGGACCAAAAAGAACGGCTTCCCGAGTCAATTAAACACGGAAAAGTTCATGCATTTTCCTGTAATTCATTTTGGGTTCATGTATGGTGAAGTTAACGCATGTTCCTTTTCGTCAAAGAATACTCAAAAGTCCCAAAGTGGTTAACTACCTGATTGGTTAAAGAGTCAGATTTTAGAAGGGAAATAAGAAATTTATGAAAAAAAAAAAAAAAAGGAGGCAGAGAGAGAGAACAAACCTTATTAAATAGTTTACAAGCGTCTCTATTTTAAAAATATTTAAACAAATAAAAAAAGTAAGAAAGAAGGAGAAACGAAAGAGATGTTAAGCATACAAGTGGTAAATTAGATGTATTGCGAGTCAAATCTTACAAACAAATAATACAAATATATTATTTTTGTTGAACACATGAAATGGCACTTACGCGAAGACCATAAGCTTATCGAGGATGCAACTCTGTAATTGAATCCTCGTTCCCTGACAATAGGACAACTTCGTCAACTTTGGATTGTAAAGAGGATGACAAATCTGATTCAATCCTGCTGCCCATGAAATACGCTGGCAGTGAGGGTACTGGTAAAGTTACGGAGTGGCTGTTCAGCATGAGAAAAACTGAATTCATGGTGAGTCTAGCAGATGCATTTTCTTGAACACAGAGTAAGCCTATATGGATGCATCTAATCATTTCGATTCTCGAGCCTCTATTCAAATTGGGATCTATCATATTTTCTGAAGTGCCTTGCCTCCAATTCTTCCATGCCTGCAAATTTTAACGGCTTGTAAAGTGAACTAATTCAACAATCACAAAAGATTTGCCAAATGGAATAATAAAAATAAATGACCATTCTTACATATCCCAGAAGGTCTTCTACACTCTCTCCATTGCGGAAACCAGTGTTTTTCTGACCGCTCATGATCTCCAATATCAGCGCACCAAAACAAAATTTTGAACGCACTATTAATTGTTAATTGATTGACACAATGTGGTCTATGAATATGAGGTTAGAGTTGATAAAACCAATAACAAGTCATTTAGTCCAGGCTTTTGGTATACTTACTAGGTCCCAACAGTTCTACTTGTTTTGTCTTGAGTTTGATCTTGTACAAACAGTCTTGCCATGCCGAAATCTGCAATCTTGGGGTTCACCTCTGCATCTAACAAGATGTTGCTGGCTTTGAGGTCACGGTGGATGATATGCTTGCGAGGCTGATAGTGCTGAAGTCGAATTGCGAAGATTCTGCACTCTTTATTTCTTCCGCGGCTTCATAAAGATGAACAGGTTAACACACGGCAAAATAAAATGCAGTGCTCATTTATTAAGCATAATCACCGAGAAATGTGGAATAAGAACAATAAGAATCTGTCGGTAGAATGCAAGGAGAAGATTTCATATGATGGACAACCCTTTCACAACTCTCACATAACGGGAAGGGTCGTGCACTAAGATGCCTTTTAATGGTTAGGTATACTTATAACATCATTGTATTCTATATTTAAAATAAATTACTTAAATTTAAATATAATAAAGAGTTAATTTTAACTTATTTTCAATTTTTTTCTTAATTTGTTCAATCTCAAAACTATTTAGATATAAAAAATAAGTATCACAGTACTAATACTTAGAATAACAATGATAACGATGGTCTGTGTCTTGTTGTTGCTCTTTCCTGTTGAAATCAATACGATACAATAAATTATAATCTTTGAATATTGAACCTGAGCGCAGGCTTACTGTTTGCTCAAACTTCATGAGAGGACCAAGGGTGCAAAGCCGTCACTTTTGTCCTTGTTGAAATTGGCAATAACACAGGATATTGTAAATAGGGAAAACAAGTTTTCAACAACTTAGAAATTAGTGGACCGTGCTGGTAAGTGAAATCAAAGTGTGTGTGGCAGGGATAGTTTATAAGGCTCAGAATCAATTAAAGGTAAAAAACCTATGGTCATAGTCAGTTACAAGACTTATGTTCATTGTCATAAGTCCCACTCGCCCCATTCAATTAAAAATGATCATGCCAGGTCAATCATTTTCCCGATCTCTTTAATCAATAGAGATGGGTGGATTGATGTGGGTAAGTTTTTAAGCACTTGATCTGGAATGGGGAACTTTTTGACTTGCTCTTTTTATGAAACTCTTTGTAAAATTTTGAGTACCCGGTAACATGGCTCTAATTTGGTGATAAAAAGGCCAACATATTTAATATGTTAAAAAAAAAAAAAAAAAAAGATAATTGCTTAGAATATTCTATTGATAATTTCTATCCAAGGTGGAAAATTACTTCTGTTGGTTAAGAAAGGTAAAAAGGTACGGATCATGAAATTGACCTCACCTCCAGTCCCTAGCGGAGGGGAAGTAAGAGCCACCGGGGAAGGAGACGGTGCCACCGCCAATGTCTCGTTGTAAAACGGATAGCTTTCGTGCCGAAAATTACAGCTTGGGAGCAAGACACTTCCTCCTACCTTCCCATTACAGCCGGCGGGATACTGCGTGATAGCCCATCGAAGACATCTATCACAGTCGAGCATCGACAAGTCCGGTGTGCACTGCACGAGGCTGTACAGGAATTCACTCTCTTGACCGCAAACTTTTTGGCACCCGGCGGAGAGTCGACAGCCACCGTGGCTCACTCCCCCAAAGTGGTCTGCGCCAGCGAGTTGAAACGCGTTCGCTCCTCAGTGACGTTTTCAGGATTCGACATAGACAAAGAAGGATTTTCATCTGCGGTGGCAAAGAAGGACTTGTCTGAGTCACGTAAGAGGCAATTATCGCACCATACAACGGCCACATTTTGGACAGGACAACTTTGGACTGTACTGCAAACCTCTGTGCTGGCGTCGCCCCGGCATAGAAAGAGGCTTTAAACAAGATCCAGGTCGAGTCCTGTTGCGGAACCCATTAAGGTAATATTGAGTGGAGTTGGTGGAGTTTGCAGATTGAGAAGAGAGGAGGCGATCAAGATTGGTCTTGTAGGTGCTGTTGCTCAGGAAAGTCGTTGTGCTGGGGCAATCGATACCAAGGGGATCGGCTTCAGCGAAATTGGCAAAGCTAAGCAAAGCGAGAATCGATAGAATTACGGAGAATTTCATGAGAACCTCCATGTGTGTATATTCTTGATCCAATCTATCTCTGCTTTTGCTTTGGGAGATTGTCTACTTTCCCTGAACATGGGTTGGGATCTGTTTCTGTTTTAGCTTTGCCTTCTCATCATAATTTGGTTAAGTCTGGTGAGGATGTCTATAAAAGGGAGTTGGATTACCCGAGTCTTTCCACAGTGTTTATATCGACACCATGCATTATATTTGAAATTTAATTTTTTTTTTTTTTTTGGTAATTTTGGTCTTTAAATTGGCTCTTAAGCCATAAAAAGAAAATAAGGTTCCAATTGTCTACTAAATAAAAATTATTTTGCCGATGTTTATACATAAGAATAAACAGCAAAATGTTAAGTACAAGTATTTTTCGAGAACAATTTGAACAGTCAAATGAAAGGAAAAGTCTACGTCAAGCTCCCCGCCCGAACAGGATGCAAATAGTCATTCTTCGAGAACAACAGCAAGGAAAAGCGCAGTCATATTGGTGGAAATTTGAACAGTCAAATGAACCAGGACCGCAGAAGTGAGAAATACAGCGCCCTAGTTCACATCTTCCTATCTGGTCCCTCAAAAATTAATATTAATATTGAGGGAGCAATTATATTAATACACAATTTCATAGATATATTATACATATTTAATAAAAAAGGGGTGTGTTAAAAATAGTTTTTTTAAAATTAAATTTTATAACGCTTGTCTTTATTTATTAATAGAATAATTATTTTATTGATTATTATTTACATATATAGGGAGTCCAATAAAAAAAATTGTTTTATTTCCATATTATTAATATTAATATTAATATACAACGCACGATGGCTGCTCGTGCAACAACCGAGATTTTGCTGAAGAAAATGAAGGAAAAGTCCAAAATGACAGGGTCGAGAACATAAATAAATGTGTCACCACTTTCTCTCTTTTATTTATTTTTTTTTTTTTTCTTAGGAAGACACTTTTCGCTTCTTCTTCTTTCCATTTTCCTTTTTCCTTGTTTTTTCCACTTTTCCGCGTGGCACTTTGGATTGTTTTTCGATTCTTTTATTTTTTTAGAAAAATATTTCAATGTCAATGAATATTCCGTAATTTACAAGGGAATAAAGGGATTATTGGGTTCAGGTGAATCATAAAAATTATACTCAATATTGTATAATTTTTTTCCAAGAGATGTCAGGTTAAATTAGATAAATTTGAGATGAATTATTACATTTATATTATTTTTAAAATTGAAACATTTTAAAATTTATATATTCAAACTTAATTCTTAATTAGTAATATTAAGTTATTTAGATAATATTTAAATTTTATTTATTTATTTTTATTTTTTTAATTTATTTTTAATTTTATTATAAATTTAAATGTTTAAAAAATATATTATTTATTTATTTATTTATTATATATTAATTTGTATTTATTGATATTAATTCAGATAATGAGTTTTTTTTTTTATTTCCTTTTGTAGCTATAATAGTAAGTACTGATTATCCAACTTGGGCGGCAAAATGTTAATTATCAAACCCTTTACTTTGTAAAATTTGTGTGAATTTAGAGCCATAGAGTAAAAATCTCAAATATATCAAAAATATATATATTAGTTATTTATTTATTATATGTTAACTTGTATTAAAAGTATAAAAATTTATAATATATCAAACTAAATAGCTATATAGAGAGAGAGAGAGAGAAGAATTTGAAGATAGAGAAGAGAGGAGACGATAAAGATTGGCTGTTGTTCGTGAAAATTGTTGTGTTTGGGCAAACGTTGTAGAGGCCTCAAAAGGGCATCGGCTTCAGTGAGATTTGCCAAAGCTAAGTAGAGCGAGCATTGGCAGAATCAGGTAGAATTCTGCTTCCTTTGGCAGCAAAATTTTGCTTTGGGAGATTGTCTTCTTTTCTAGAACATGAGCATTTGATTTTGTTTTTGCCTTTTTTTTTTCTTTTTTTGTTTTTTTGTTTTTAATATAATAACGAGAGTAAGTAAAATAAAAAATACACAAATCTCAGCTAGTCACCTTTAAGAATGACAACTCCAATCATGTTCGCTTGCAAAATAACACTCATATCAAGAAAATAATTATCTCATAAAAGAATAAAAGCCAGTCTCTCTAAGATACCATTATAATTGGTTAAGTTTGTTTATGATTTAAGATATAAAATATAAATATTTTTATCAACTTAGTAATTATTTTCAAAATTTCATAACATTTTTTTCTATTTTTTTAACATAAAGCATTTTTTTATGAATAATAAATAAAAACGTATAATATATATTTAAAGGACGAAATTTATATTATACATTGTAATATTTGTTATTATTTATATTATTTATTGTAATATGTGTTATTATTTATAAATAATATATATATATATTTATTAATTATATACGATCAGTCTAGGGTATGTTTAAAAAAGTATTTCTGTATCCTATATGTATGCCCTCGAGTCTTCTAATAAACCAATCAGTTTAACTTGTCAAGATGCCATTGTGGACTATTCAACGCTCACAGAAAATCCATAGTCTACTCGGTTCAACGACGGCACAAATACTTTTGCCCCACAGTCAACCCAACATAGTAATCACAATAATTTATGAATAAGATAAAAGGATTCAAAATTTATGAATAAGATAAATAAAATCTAATCTAAGTTATCAATTATAGATATAAAAATTAAGTAATCACAATAATTAATTACAATAAACGCTTTGGTCACACACGTCTATAAATATTGAATCTTCCTAACAAAATCCTTCAATTTTACACCCATACATGCTTTATATAAAAGGTACCAGCAGTTGCATCATAAAAAGCAGAAGCTGCCTCCCAATTCCAAGAGGGCAGAAATTGGCAATGGGTTCTTCAAGACTTCTCTTGGTCTCTCCCATTCTCAATCAATGCTATCTCACCGTTGCACAGCCAGCCAGACCCCTTATACAAGGTATGTTCTAAAAGCGGCCATTTCACCAGCAGTAGTGCCTACAAAACCAACCTTGATTAAAATTGTATTAAAAACTTTAAATAATTAATTAAATTAAGAGTACATTATATTGTAATGATTAAATATAAAATATTAATAGTTAAAATTCTCCCAAGAACAACAAATATAGTTGTATTGAAAGAATCACATTTTAACATTAAATATAACAATAACATGCAAGGAACTTCCACTTACTTGTATGGTACCATCGAGTTGGAGCAGGGTAGTGCATGAGCAGGGGAGTGCTTAAGAAACGCCGAGAATAAATAAATAAAATGTGGGTACCGGAAAAGAAAATAGACAATTAGGAATATTGGAGTTAGAGGTAACCGCAGCAATATTGCGTAAGTGGGCGGTTTCATGGGGTGAATATTCTTAAGATTGGAAAGCAATTCTTGAGACATCCATTAGGCAGAAATTCATGAACCAAATCAAGAAAAAGAGAACAGATACCACATTAATATGGTATCTCCAGAGACTTGTTTTGGACCCAGTTACTATGTCTAAATCGAGGAAAGGTGCTTGTGCCATACAATGAGTGAACCTTACATATAAATAGAAACTAGATTGTAACTTTCCAATAACAAGTAAAATGCATTTATTTAGAGTACACATAAACAGATCCATACATCTCATGGATGGTTCTAGCTATTCATGCACTAGAATCAAGCCCGAACTGATGATTGAGCTGAATACTTTCAATCCAGAGAAAGGTAGCTGTCCTAATGCACTATACTCTCGTGGTCATACCCTCATCTATCGCGGGTGTACTTCAGTGATTGACTCTTCATCTACAGAACATGGCACTGATTGACTCGTAGACTGACTGGACAGCACCCCCTTCATCTGCATGTTCTCTGTTGTACTGCTCAGGAAAAATGCTGGCTCCTCAGGCAATTGCAGAGTGACAGAGTAACTATTGAGCATGAGAACAATATTTGCCATTGTGGGTCTATCAGCCGGATCTTCCTGGACACACAACAAGGCAATGTGGATACACCTAATAACTTCGTTTCTTGAATATGTATCTGCCAGAGTAGGATCCAACACCTCCAAAGGTGTCCCATCTCTCCAGTGTCTCCAAACCTGCAAAATTGTCCAACACAGGAGAGATGTTACGCCTTCCCAACCTTGATCATATTGAGCATAACTGGTGGAGATCATGTTTATTGTAATAAACAAAACTTCATACTCACATAGCTCACGAGGTCAGTTGCACCCTGCATTTGAAAGAAAGAACTGTTTTTCTTTCCACTTATTATCTCAAGTAGCAAGACACCAAAACTATAAGCATCCGATTTCACCGAAAACTGTCCATGCATCGCATATTCTGGAGCCATATAACCACTACAAAAGATGAAAAGATCACAAGGCAAAACACAGTCATTTATACATGTATCAACATATTCTATGTCAAGAAGGGTGAGGAATGAAATCTGAAACTTACTATGTCCCAACAATTCTATTAGTATTTCCTTGAGTTTGATCAACTCCAAAAATCCTAGCCATGCCAAAATCTGAGATTTGGGGGTTGATATCTGCATCTAACAAAATATTGCTAGCTTTCAGATCACGGTGGATAATCCTAAGCCGAGAATCCTCATGAAGATAAAGAATTCCGCGTGCAATCCCTCCAATTATTTTGTATCGTCTTGACCAATCCAAATGCCCTTGCTTTTCAGGGTCTACGATTTCATCATAGAGATCAGAAATTCAATTCAGCATGCAGGGATTTGAAAATATTAAAAGAAAATTCACACGGGTTGAGAATGTTCATACCAAAAAGAAAGTAGTCAAGGCTTTTGTTGGGCACATATTCATATACAAGTATCTTTTCTTCTCCATCAAAGCAAAATCCTAGCAGCCTCACTAGATTTCTATGCTGTAGATTGGCTACCAAAACAACCTCGTTCTTGAATTCTTCAAAGCCTTGGCCAGAATGTCTTGACAACCTCTTAACAGCTACTTCTTGTCTATTAGGTAGTGTACCCTGAGAATGCAGTTTAACAAATGTCATATAGTCTCCTTCATTACCAAGTATATTTCAGAAAAATTTAAAAGAGATTAGAGGTTACAAAATAATCACCTTGTAAACCACACCAAATCCACCTTGTCCTAACTTGTTATTATCGGAGAAATTGTTTGTGGCAGCTTCAATGGTTGCGAAATCGTAGTGTAAGGACTCCACATTTGTAATTTCATTTCCAACTACACAATGAATTAGATTGATATGCAGTGAACATGGTAAAATGACACAGCAGGAGAGAAATGTACCAAAACAAGAAAAAAAAAAAATCTTTCATTTATGCTTGTACCATTATCTTCCAGAAGAGGATTGTACTTCTTTCGTGCTCGCCTGCTTAAGAAACAACAGCCAATGCAGCAAAGCACAACAGATACAGAAATTGGAGCAACAATGGCTACAATTGCAGCTGTTGATAGACCACCTTTTCCTGCATAAACAATCAAACGATCCAAGAACATGCCATGTTACCAACTCTTAAGCTAAGTCTGCTATTTTCCTGCACTAAGATATTTCATGACCAGCAAATTATTGCTCTTGAGTTACTGCTTATTAGACGTTTGTATCGGTTATTAAGAACTTGAACTTTCAAATTTAAGCTTATAATTTCAAAATTTATGTTTTATATGAGGAAAGAACACTATGAGATAAAAAGGGGCCGCTGTCTCTTTTTACACAACTCTTAGCTGACTGGAAAACGAAAATTAAATTGATATTTTATTTAGAAATGAGACAATAAGCAAACTTACAAAATCCACAGAACAAAATACTTCACGGACACTGGCCGGAGTTGCCCCCAAAAATTAGATAAACAGAAGTAGCTTTTACGCCACTAACCATCTCAGCGAGCATTTTTCTTTGTGGATGGTGGATACATTATTAGCTCCTTAACATCTAACACATACCTCAGTTTCTCCAGTTTATGTACCTCTTTTTGCCCACTTCATTCAACTTTCAACTGATTAAAATGATCACTTCAGGTTAATCATTTTTCCAATCATTTTAATCGCATAGAGTTTGGTGGCTTAATTTTTTAGGCACTTGCTCAGGAATGGTGAACTTTTTGCCTTGCTCTTTCTATGAAATCCTTGTAAAATTTTAAGTACCCCTGTCATTTTTCTAATTTGATGATAAAAAGCCAACACATCTAATATGATAAAAAAAAAAAAAAAAACAAGATAATTACTAAAAATATTCTTTTGATTATTTCTATTCAAAGTTGAAATTTAGTTCTGTTTGTGGAAAAAGATAACGCATCATGAAATTGACCTCACCTCCAGTTCCTAGCGGAGGGGGAGGAAGAACCACCGGCGAAGGAGACGGCGCCACCAGCATCGTCTCGTTGTAAAACGGATAGGTTTCGTACCGAAAATTACAGCTTGGGAACAAGACTCTTCCTCCTGGCCTCCCAGTACAGCAGTTGGTAAACTGCGCGATAGCCGATCGAAGGCATCTATCACAGTCGAGCTTCGACAAGTCCGGCGTGCACTGCACGAGGCTGTACAGGTTCTGAGACGCCGTGAAATTCACTTCCTTGACCGCAAACATTTTGGCACCCGACGGAGCGGCGGCAGCCACTGTGGCTAACTCACCCAAGGTGGTCAGCACCAGCGAGTTGAAACGCGTTGGCTCCTCAGTGACGTTTCCAGAATTCCACATATACACAATAGGGCTATCGTCCATGGTGGAAAACAAGGACTTGTTTGAGTAACGTAAGAGGCAATTATCGTACCATACAATGGCCACTTTTTCGACAGGACAAAGTTGGACTATATCTTGGACGGCCTGTCTGACGCAGTCCCTGCAAACCTCGGTGCTGGCGTCGGCCCGGCATAGAAAGAGGCCGTAAACATCATCCGGGTCGAGCCCAGACGAGCTGTTGCGGAACCCATTAAGGTAATATCGAGTGGAGTTGGTGGAGTTTGTAGATAGAGAAGAGAGGAGGCGATCAAGATTGGTCTTGTAGGGGCTGTTTCTCAGGAAAGTTGTTGTGTTCGAGCAAATATTGTAGAGGGGATCGGCTTCAGCAAAATTGGCAAAGCTAAGCAAAGCGAGAATCGGTAGAATTACGGAGAATTTGATGAGAAGCTCCATGTGTGCATATTCTTGATCCAATCTATCCCTGCTCTGCTTTTGCTTTGGGAGATTTGTCTATCTCATCATACCATTACAATTTGCCTAAGTTTGGTCAAGGATGCCTGTAAGAGGGCGTTGGGGTACCCGAGTCTTTCCTCAGTATTTATCCCGACAACACGCATTATATTTGAAATTTAATTTCATTGGTATTTTTGGTCTTTAAATTGACTCTTAAGCTATAAAAAGTAAATAAATTTAGGAACCTGTAATTATTCTCCAGATTCCAATTGTTTACAAAATAAAAATTATTTCGCCGATGTTTATACATCAAAACAAACAGCAAAATGTTAAGCACAAGTATTTTAAAAAAATAATAATAAAATATAGAAGTGATACTTTATATTTTTATCAAGAAAGATTAAATATTATTGAAAGACTAAATTTTGTAAGCATATTTTTAATTTCATAAGCGCGAACCATAATATTCTTCGTAGCAAAAGGAGATTTCTTTACCACTGTATAACATAGTTCAATTATTTTGATATAAATATGCATTTTTGGCACAGTACCGTTTTTACTGACGCACTGTTTGACTAATGAATGCATGGGAGACTCGGGAGTCGCTCGACTGAGAGGGAAAGTCCAAGTCAAGCCCCCGCGCAAACAGGAAGGAAAAGTCCCAAATGACAGCGATCGAGAACATAAATAAATGTGTCCCCAGTCCCCCATTTTTCTCTTATTTATTTATTTATTATTGTTGTTGTTGTTATTATTTTCTGAGAATGCACCTTTTCGCTTCTTTCTTCTTTCCATTTTCTTTTTCCATTTTTCCGCGTGACACTTTGGATTGTTTTTCGACTCTTTTTTTTTTTTTTTTCAGAAAAATATCTCAATCTAAATGAATAATTTTATAAGGAAATAAAGGGCTAGTTGGGCTCAAGTGAATCATAAAAATCATACCTATTATCATATAATTTTAAGAAATATTAAATCAAGTGAATTAAATAAATTTGAGTTGAATTATTTTAAATTTTTATTTTTTTTAAAATTAAATTATTTTATAAATACATATATTTAAATTTAATTTTTATTAGTAATATTTAAGTTATTTGAATAATTTTTAAATTTTATTTATTTTTTTATTATTTTAATTTATTTTTAATTTTATTATAAATTTAAGTATGTTAAATATATATATATATATTATTTTTAATTATATATAAGTTATAATATATTAAATTAAATAAATATATATATAGAGAGAGAAGAATTTGAAGACAGAGAAGAGAGGGGACAGATTAAGATTGGCCTCGTAGGGCCGTTGCTCGTGAAAGTTGTTGTGTTTAGGTATTAATTTAAATTATAAATTTATTATAATAAAAATTAATTTAAATTATTTATTTATATAAATACTTTTTATTTATTATTTAAATATTTTTTATGTACGGTAATTTACTTTATTAATAAAATTACAGTCTTCTTTTGTCAGTCGTATCAGAGCCCGGTCCAAACGTTCCGCGCGTGTTTAAGCCACAGAGTTTGATTCCGGTAATCGACCTCCACGGCCTGTTCCCAGACAGAAGGCGCCCTGTTGAAATCCTTCTGAGATTCCTCCCACTGCGCGTATTTGATCCACATGCTGGTATTCCATCTGACGCGCCGAATCTGATCCTCCGCTCCCGCCGCCTCCATGCAGCACACTTTTCAGAACCGCCGAACACCTTCCGCCGCCTCCACTGCTGTTGTTGCTGCTGCTGTCGCCTCCATTGCTGTTGTTGCTGCCGTTGCTGCTGCTTCTTCTTCCTCATCGCTGTTGATCCTCGAACTCCTTCCGCCTGCAGAGCCGGTAAACGGCTAGCTCGGTTGCGTCGGTGTTTGTTTGGGGAGGCCGGATCTCGGCCTCTCCGCCTCTTGTCGTTCGCAAGCTTCGCGGAGACTACTCCGCGGTGATATAAAAGAGAAAAGTATAGAGAATTGCCCTTAATAAAGGGTCAAAATATAAATAACAAAAATTTCGGGTTATATTGAAAATAACAAAAATTTGAGGGTTATATTGAAAATAATAAAAATTTGGAACCAAATTAGAAAAAATATGAATTTCAACATAAATAACACAATTTTTATTTTAGTTCTATTTTGGATGAAAAATATTACAACTAATAGTATATGTAGATAAAAATTTTATTTAATTATGATAAATTATTAAATATTATAGAGAATAAAATTACAAAACTTATAATATATGTCACATAAGTATAAAAAACTATTCATTAAGAGTTACAAAAAAAAGATAAAAAGACATTATATTTCATCCATCAGGGGTGAATGATGAAATTTTTGAGAAAATTACAGAAGCAACCTTATCAAAATAAGTATAAGATATTTTAACAATATCATTTTAAAGTGCAGATAGAGTTAAAAATGTGAAACTCCAAACCTTATGATATTAGTATGAGTTTTTGCAGATAGAAACTTTAAAACCAGTTTTAGTTTATATAAGTAGAGTATTTGCCCTAACAAATCAAATGAAAATCTATATAAAGCAACTGAATAATTAGATGAAATTTGAAAAGATCTTACGGACACTCATATTGTAGTATGAACACATCATGGTTGCTATAGAAAAAGCACATAATTTGTCCTAAATGTTAGTTGATGTACTAACAGACATGTTGCAAACTTATGAACAACACATGAATGAGAAACGCACTGAGAAACTAGCAAAGCAAGCACTTCAATGTCAGGCTTTTACCAAAAGCAATCAGAGTAATCAATCAATACAAAAACAAGATTCTTCTCATGGTAAAGGACAAGGACGAGGACGTGGTAATAGTCACTACAACAATAGATGTCAAAGAGGTTCTTATAACAACTATGAAGATGGTGACAATCAATACGATGACCAAAGGAGATCAGACCAAACTATATAAAAGTCGAGGTTGAGGATAAGGAAGAGGTCATGGTAAAGGAAGGTATGACAAGTCTCATGTTGAGTGTTACTTTTGTCACAAGTATGGTCATTATGTTAGTGAGTATAGGTCCCAAACGCATAATTAAACAGCTTATTATGTACAAGAGAGATATTTAAATGGTGGAAATGAAGCACTTCTGATGGTTATTATAGTTGCTAAAAAACCAAATTATAATACTTGGTTCCTTGACATTTGGTGTACCAATTATATGTGTGGGAAAAATGAGTTCTTTATTGATCTTGATGAGTCAATTCACTCTACAGTCAAATTTGTTGATGATAGTAATATTTCAGTGATGGGAAAAGGGCGAATTCTTATCAAGTTAAAGAATGAAGACCATACTTATATCTCAAATATATTTTATGTATTAGATATGAAGAGTAATCTACTCAGTTTGGACCAATTATTTGAAAAAGAGTATAACATGTAGTTATATGATAATTGTCTCTCAATTCTTAAAGGGAGAGGTACACTCATTCTTAAAACCCATTTAACAAAGAATCAGATGTTCTAAATTAATATTATCAATGATATTTATACTTATTTTAATACTATTGTTAAAGATGAGTTTTAGGTGTGACATTTTCAAATTGGTCATTTAAATTTTTGCAATTTAAAATTACTTGCATAAGGAAATATGGTGACAAGTTTATCTAAAATATATCATCCTAATGAAATTTGTGAAATA
Source organism: Rhizophora apiculata (assembly GCA_037832385.1). Lineage (NCBI taxonomy): Eukaryota > Viridiplantae > Streptophyta > Magnoliopsida > Malpighiales > Rhizophoraceae > Rhizophora > Rhizophora apiculata. Next base: position 1,464,709 of record CM075438.1, on the reverse strand, counting down.
TGTATTTTTACCAAATAGAGTAGATAACCGTTTGTGACAAGAACTTGACGTGTAAGATAACTATTCCAACTTATCCATTTTAATGTTTGTGGCACCTTCAACTAGAAGATATTCGAGTCAATTGTTGATAACTTCTAATCCATATTCTAATCGATCAATCCTTTGGCCATAATTTTGTAGTATCACCTCTTGGTCATGAATAGTTAACCAGATGACTTGTATTCCTTAATCTTTGTTAGTAGGAGGGTTGCTATTTCCTCCATTTCGTGCTTCCATCAAAATAGGCGTGTCCTACTTTGATCCTATTTGACACATTGTTTAGCAAAAAAAAATTAATATTTGATTAATTTAAAAAATAATAATTTTAAAAAGAAAGATATAAATAAAATTAATATTTTTATTAAAATATTTATTTATTTAAATTGATTTAACTCTTAATTTTACACATATTTATAATTAAAATCACCTAATTAATTAAAAAAATATTTTAATATAAATTAAATTAAAAAATATGTAAAATAAAAAAATTAAAATTTTTAAATAATTAATATAATTATGAAATAATTGTATATAATACCTAAATAATAAAATTATAATTAGAAATATATTTTTTAAAATCTTTGTTTTTTTTTTTTTGAGTTTTTGACAATTTTTTTGATCTAAGAAATTTTGGGTGACCCATTTTATATCACCAATTTGATTAACAAACAAAAGTGATTATGTCCAACTTTTTAGAGAGGAATAAAAAAACTAAATTTACATTAATTCGAGTTAAATGGGCTACAAGGTAATATGGGGCTTGGCGTTTCCTGCCGCAAACTTGAGGTGAGAATGATCGAAGTAGCGCGGGTCGTTAGTTTGTCCCAAATACATATTTTACAGGTTAAAGAATAATAACAATTTTTTTTTTAAAAAAAAACAGTAATTTATCGCTTACATTGTTTAATTTAGCACGGGCGGTTAGGTGTGGTATGTGTATATATATATATATATATATATAATTATTAAGTTTTAATATTAAATTAACATTCAATAAGAATGTTCTTATTTAAAAAAAATCTATTATAATTCATAGGCACAATTGCTGGTGAAATTTCCATCGTGTGAACAGCTGTAATTCAGCGACTCTGACTGTGCAGGTGCCAAGCAGATAAGTTGAACAAGAGTGAGAAAAAAGAACATGAGTACTGGCAGTCTGGAAGAACCCATTTCTTTTGATGGCATGCCATTGCAATTCGAAGAGTAAGAGTTAAGCATTCGGATTTGTAATTCCGGGCCCATAATAGCAATTGGGTTAGACTATTCAAAATATTTAGTCAACTGGGGTCACCCCATTACTAAAATCTGCCCCCCCCCCCCCCACACAATTGAATTTGGATTATTCAATACTTAATTGAATTTGTAATATTTACCAAATGACAATTCACAGTTCCAAATTGGTTCATTTACTGTAACATTTACATTAGGATTGATCATTCATGGGACCAACCTAGAGTGTTTTTTTAGCTATTTGAAACTAACGACAGTTTGGGGTTACTCCAAATAGGGACAATTTAAGTAATTCAATCTACCCGTACATAAGAAACCGTAACCGATTCCAATTATTCGACCAAATATGAATAACAATGACACGTTAACTTACGCCAGGTTTAACCATATTAGACACCAGGGAACAAGTAACTAATGGAAAAAAAAAAAGGGTGAAACTACACGAATAACTAGTTAATTTAGATTGAAATGGTTAATACAATAGACCATAACATTTGAGTTATGTGTCCAATTTGTATTCTAACCCAATCTGCAGAAGGTCGTTCGGTTAACAATCAGACATGATTGCCAATTATGGACCATGGTTAGTTTAGTGGGACATTTTACAATCTAATCCAAATTAGACTTACGACCTGATAATTATCCAAGTAATAGACCCATACAACTTAGTATGGTCATGAACATTTTGTCATTACTCAGCGGTCTCTGCAGTTACCCATTTGAGTAAGCTGGTCGATTGTAATGCTACCAAAACGTTACTCCAGCTAAGTCATCAAATGGGTTGTACTAACCCAACATCTGGACATTCATGACCAATTATGTCTGTTTGTTTGTTTAGGAAGTGTAACTTGGACACATGACATTTGATGACTATTGTGAATACCCTAAATGATAAGGTTGTTTAATTGTCAAGGGATAAACGACCCCACAACCCAAAAAGGGGACTGTTAACCAAAATTAGATGGACAATGGATGATTGGCAGCATATCAAAATAACCAAGATTGGCTTGATTTACCCAAAAATGTAAGATTGTCCAGATTTTGGTCATTTTTGTCTAGTGTTAGGTCATGTCATTTGTTGGTCAATCAAATTACCCTACCATGTGAATTTTTATATCATCATCCCCGTTATTATGATATTGGATTGCCTCATAATTTAACATTACATAGTCCAAACGTTAGACTAAGTGGATAAAATTGGTATTCCACCCCAGTTGGTACCCCCAGACCATTAATTTAACTAACCAGTTCAGTAATCTAATTTATCATATGAATAACAATAGATCATATCTAGAGATTTCTTTTCCCAGACTTTTTTTACTCAGTCTTTCTGATACCCATTTATTACTAAATTTGGTAATATGGGCATAATTATTGGGTATGGGTCTAAATTGAAGGTAATATTGAAAAGGATATATCATGACCATAAAATTAACAGGTGTTATCATAACTTGGTAAATACTCAATACTGGTATTTGACCATAAGTTATTTGCATGACACGCTATGGATTCAATTTTAATGTGAATCAATGAGGTCGTTAATCCAAAATATTTACTGGCTCAGAGCCATTACTGATCTAGCCTAACCATAGACCATCAACTGTACTTCCCAACTCATAGTTCCTGTAATTTATTAGAGCAAAATTTGCATACCATAGACATTTTTGAATAAATTTCTAGTTGCAGTTTGGATTTATGGATTATTTAATCCATCAATTGGACTATTTAGTAATGATCAGACCCATTAACGTAGGAATGGGTCAACCGTTAAGTGGATAAAATTGGTATTCCACCCCGACCAGTACAAAAATGTCATTTTTGTAATCAAACCGAATGTTACCAACAAATGAAAATAGCTTACTAAAATCAAATTAAAGTGAACGGTTAGATTGAGTAATTGACCATTAGACCTATTAATTTACTCTAAAACAAAATTTGATTGGTCCATATTTCCTACCAAATGGGTCCATATTTGATTATAGATAAGATTACTCTCACAATCTAGTCGGTTTGTGTAATGAAATTGTAGGGACCGATAAAATGGTCAAACTTAAAAGTTGGATAATGTAATTGCATTTGTATAAACTGATTTGAAGGTTAGTTTGACCATGGGAACTATAGGTAAAAAAAAATGGGTCACTCAGATGGAATAACCAATTGAAATGAAAATGCATCATATATAGTTTAGTGACCCTAAACTATATTTTTTGTGTACCATTGTGGTCAGGACGATAGTCGGGGACAATTGTAAGTGGGACATACTCGTAAATCAAATGGATGCATTTCCATTTAACCTATCATGAATTTCCCACCATGATTATTCCCAATAGGTAGTCTCATTTATGTTCTATCCATTGTCAACCGATTCAGACCCTGTATGATCCGTAGTTTGATTGGTAATACTCAACCATTCTAGTCACGGTGGATTACCCCATCCACTATTTGCTGCAGAGTCCCATCAATATTTGGATGAACACACCAAGATGGTTATGTCCTATAAGTTGACCATATTGCCATGTTACCCCACAACCAAGCTTACTCCACAGAGCAATCAGTCACTGAGGGTAATCATGCTTAGGTCATGCTATTAGGTTACTATTCACCCATTCAAAATACTCGAAATTTGACCATTACACTGGTTACCCCCGTTATCACTAACTTCCACGTTACCGTAGTCTGGTCTATTATTGATATTATGGTCATGAGAATTTGCCGGAAATAACCAAAATATTGGGTCCCACTCGAAATTTGGTCCCACCAAAATCTGGATGTAAAGGTACGATGGTAAATTCCCTCTGTAAATTGGCGGGAAATGACCCGTTTAACCTATTGCTAACCCAATTGTTTAGTCGGGACTAATGTCTAGGCAAATCAATGACCCTTATGATCTCTCTGGGATCATTGAATTAATAAAATCTTGCTGAGTAAAACGGAAGATTTCCATCATGGGAAAATACTACAATCATTTGAATAAAACCTGATATGGGATGTGATTCATACCCTATAATGTGATTTTCTGGGATTTGGAGTAACCTTTTGAATAATCTTAAATTTGAATCCATAATTCGTTTACGTACATTTTGATTTTTTTTCTATTCAAGTTTACGAGCACTTGTAAGTATTGCATTATGTAATTCATTATGGAATTTCAAATGTGTGCTCTTTCTCAATGCTATGATTTCCAAGACTAGAATTTGAAAATGACCATAAATAATGCGATATATAATTGTCTCTAATATGACATGTGTAATAAAACTCATGATAAGTGTATCGTGAAATGCTACATTTTTGGTTTGTAAACGATGCCAAGAGCAAACCATAAGAGGCCATGGTTAACCCAATTTGATGAAAACTAGAAGTTAATTAAGTCTCCAACACTTCGACGCTTAAAGTACCTTAGAATCTTACTCCCTATATATAATATTGAAACATTAGGAGTAGTTTCAAATTTTTATAAAAAAAAAAATATTAATTTTTTAGTATCAATAAAATAATTTTTTTTTTTAAAAAAAGTAGAATTGAGAGGAAAAGACTTTTGAAGAATCTCCTATTTTTCCAAGATGACCATGTTCATTAGAAAATTTGTATGCTCAATTTTCTTTGTATAAAAATAATATTACATTAAAATATTTATATTTGGAGATTAGAAATCAAAAATTGGAAGTAGAATAAATAAAAAATGAGATAAATTTAATCAAATTAAAAATTGATAATAATAAAAATAAAAAGATATTTATGAAAGAAAATTTTAATACAAAAATTTTTCAAATAAAATTTTTGAACGTCATGACTAGAATAGAATTTTAAAAATAGTATACAAAAGTAAATTTAGTTATCAATAATAAGTATCGTATGATTTTACTAGTATTAATCAACTCTAATAATAATAATAATAATAATAATAATCATATATTAAAAAGAATTATAATTATAAAATATTAAGAAAAGATAAGTCAAATTTTAAGAAATTCTAATAAAAAAATTAAAAATTAATTACAAATTTTTAGATGCTCATATTTATAAAATATAAATATAAAAAAAAAAAGAAAAACATTTATTTTAGTCAAAAATTTAAACTAAGTTTTAATCTTTATAAATAATTCATAATAGTTTATATAGATGTTGTATTAATATTTTCAAAATATATAACATAACATTCTAATAATTTTAAAAAATTGATTAATATTATTAAAACAAATGATTTATTCCAATAATTTGATGAATAAAAAAAAAATTATGTTAATGTCAAAAGTGGATTGGATCAAAATATTTTTCGCATACATTTTTTAATATTGTTACTGTAATTACATTTTATTAAAAACCTCTCCTTTTATAATTGAAATCCTATTGGCGCTATATATAAATATTAGTATTTTTTTGTATCAATTACACAAAATTAATATTCTCCAAACATTCACATAAATATAATAATTTGTCAAAAAAAAATTATTTTAAATTATATCAATTAGAGATAATATTTTTATTATTTGGTATAATAAATTTTATAATATAAAAATTTAATTAAATTATTATTATAAAATAATAAAATAAAATTAATTATTTTCATTTAAATAAATAAAATTAAGTAAAATTTAATTTAATTTGTTTTAACATCTAAAAAAATTATTTTATTTTATTTAGTTATTTAAATATATATAATAAACTAAAAATTATAAATATAATTAAATTAAATTCTATCCATGGAGTTGCTAAATTTTGTTAAAAATTAATTATAAAAAAAATATAAAAGTAATTTCATCTATGTACAAATGGGCTTTTACATACTTATAACAACCTTGTTTGGAAGTATTAAAAAATAAAAATGGCTACCTATTTCTTGCAATAAATCATGCATTCGCATCGCACACTCCCCATTCCCATCATCCATGAGAGACTTATCAACGAGAACACTTAATCCAATTTTAGTTGAAAAACCACAACTGTTTAGAAATTTTATAACAAAATCCCTTGTCTTGCCTTTAAGACAACAAGCAATCCAGAGAAAGATCTCTCTTTGCTCCCTTTCTAAGCTGGAGTAGCTAATTCTCAAGACATCTTGGATTTCCTTATTCGGAGCATTTTCCAATTTCTTCAGAGTACTTTTCCACTCTCTTTTGCTTTTACCAAACAAGGAGGAACCCAACACTTGGAGAGCTAAAGGAACGCCTCCAGCGTAACAGACAACCAAACTCTGACAATTTTCTCAGATCATCTGTCGGACCATTATCTCTAAAGGCGTGCCGACTAAATAATTGGAGAGTATCTGGGTGCAATAATGCCTTCACCTCATAGGAAACATCAACAACATTTTACCATAGCAATCACGATCCCCAAGTAAAAATTCAAGTTGCTTCCTATCATCCGCGTCATTAAGAACGATCAAAACCTTTTTACCATGAAGCATATTGAAAAATTGCCCAATATTAAGCAGGCTGGTTATTTTTATTTATAACTCTAAGACCTCGGAGAGAACCTTTTTTTCCCAATTTTTCTAATCCACGTTTTTCTGATTCTTCACTTACATTTGCAAGAAAGCAGCATCCTCCAAACTCATATTGAATTTGGCTAAAAAGAGCCTTGGCAATAGTTGTCTTGCCCATGCCGCCCATACCCCGGAAGTCCTAGGATTAAAACACTACCGGACGAACCATGCCCAAACAATAATGTTCGGAGTTCCTCAATGCGGGGACCTATTCCCACTAGGCCTTTTAAAGGACTTGGCCGCATCTTTTGCAAATCTTTCCAAATGCGATTTACGATTTCATCTACCATGGCCGACTCCGACCTACCAATTAGGAAAGTATATAGACTGAAATTAAATAAGTGTGGTCTAAGAAGAAATCAAATGTAAATACAATGAAATTCAACATAAGGAACTTAAATGCATCGTAAGAGAAATGAAACAGTGCCTGCAATCCTTTGTGGTCCATCCAGAAAGATTGGCAGCTATAGTCAAGGCAGCCCTCCATCTGTGCAGTTTCTCTATATTTGAGTTGGAACTGGCCTCATGTCCAACACAAGCTTCTGCAAAAGTCCCAGTCTGTTTCCTTACATCAGACGGATCTACGTGATAGAATACCGGGATGACCTTCTGCCCTCGGATGTCAATACATTCCACTATCTTCGCAAGTTCATCTAAGCACCATTTGGAATAAGCATGGTTTTTGGAGCAGACAACAACGGCAAACATGGACTGACTCTTCTATGGCATTCAAAAGCCCCTGCGAGATCTCTTCTCCTCTTTCGAGATCATTGTCCACGAAAGATCTGATTGATTTTCCGAGCAAAGCAGAGTGGAGATGGCTTGTGAAGCTTTTACGAGTGTCTTCGCCACTGAAGCTCAAGAAAACATCGAATTTGAATGAATTGGTAGGAAAAGAAGAAGTGGAACTGGTGGAAGCCACGAAAAAAGGTATTGGGCAACCAGCCTCGCCTATGTGCTCTACAGACGTGGGCTGTAGAAAAATTCTCGCGAATGCACCCTGAATTCCCACCCACGGAATTCCCACTTAATTTCGAGCCACTGAATTTCCATTAAGTTTCCTGCCTGCTGGATCCCACAATTTTCAACGTTGAAAAGAAATAAAAGATAATTTCCATTCACCATCGTCGACATTGTACAGTAAATCTTTGGTTTATGGTTTGTTTAATCCACCTAAAATATATATTCATTAATTTTTTATTTAATTCTTTATTTTTTTTTTCATTTTATTTCACTATTTATTAATTTTAAAAAAATTAAAATATTAAAATTAATTTAAATTTATATAAATTAAATAATTAAATTTATATATTTTTTAATTATTAATAAATTAATATTTAAATATAAATAATTAAATTTATGAAATTATAAAATTATATTTTATTAAACAAATTTTATTATTTTTATTTTATATATAAAGATATTAATTAAAAATAATTATATATTAATATAATAAAAAATATTTTATTAATTATTAATTAAAATAATTATTTAGTTAATATATATATTTAAATTAAAATTATTTTATTAAAATATTAAATTTTATATTTATATATATTAAAATTATTAATTAAAAAAATTATTTAAATTTAATAATAAATAATTTATAATTTTAATTTATATATATCGACATATTATTAAATTATTAAACATTTATTTTTGTTAAAAAAAAAAAGTAGTTCACTCAATTTCCACCCACGCAATTTCAATTTCTACCTGCACCATCGTCAACATTGAAAAAAACAAAAACAACACCCAGTAATTTCTGCGAAATTTCCTTGATTGCCCAAAAATCTTTCTTAATTTTTCGTTCCGTTTAAAATATATGTTCATACTAATTTCTTAAATTTTTGTCCCCTTTTTCTTTTAACTAAAAAAGAGAGATTAAAAAGTTATAATTTAATGATTAAGTAAAAAAAAGTGTAATAATTTAATGTTATATTTTTTTATTAATTTTATTTAAATTTTTTATTATAATATTAAATTTTAAATTTATTAATATTAAAATTAAATATAAAAAATTATTTAAATTTAATAATATTTAAAAAATAAATAATTTTTAATATTAATTTATATATATAATAATTAACATTCTACAAACAACTTTTTTTTTTTTTTAAAAAAAAAACCTCTCAACTTTCACCCACGAAATTTGCAAGAAGTTTCCTGCACGCGGGTTGTCATTATCGTCAATATTTAAAAAAAAAAAAATGCCCACTCGATTCAATTTCCATGATGTTTCGTGCCCACCGGACCTCACCATTGACTTTCCTGCCTATTTCGTGGAATATTTTATTGCTCTCTCCCGCTAAAAAAGTATAGTGAGCCAGTCTTGCACCATTTACCGGAAATAAAGAGGAAAGGCTAATTGGCTGCCTTTACAGGCTTGTCCTTGAACAGAGCCAGTGCTTGACCCATAGCAAGCAGCGGACTACGTAACATGCGAACTCATTTACGAAAGGAGTGAATATATATATATATATATATATATATATACACGGTATTTAAATTTGAAAGTTATATTAATTTTATATATTGACTGAATTTAATTTAAATTATTTTTTATAATTATTTTAAATTAAAAAAATAATTAATAAAATAAAATTAATTTTAAAATATTTTTTATTTTTAAAAATAAAAATTTAGAAAATTTTTGTTAAATAGAAAAAATATTTATAATTTAATTTTTTTTAAAAAAATAATAGAAGGAAAACAATATGGACTTATATTACACATATTTTTTTATCTTGAAAAAAACATTGAGAATTATAATTTTTTTTTCTTTTTAAAGAAAACAAAAAGAGTAACTCAATTTTTTTAAAGAAAATTAAGTGAATTTCAGATAATTTTTTAAAAAAATAAAAAGAAAATTTTATGAGTATATTTTTTTATTTTTTTATTTTTTTTTAAATTGACAAATTTATAAAAAGCTATTGTATAAGTAACTTGAAGTTTTCTCTTAGTTTTGCCTCTCTCCCTTTCCCTTTTTCACTCTCAATATATATATATATATATATATAATAAGTTTAGGTTCATTTATCTTGTTAATTCTAAATATTTAATAAAAATATTAAAATATAAAAATTTAAATTATATTTATAATAATAATCAATTAAACTAATTTATTTTTAGTTTAAATTTTAAAAATAATTAAATTAAATTAAAATTGATTTAGTTATTGAAAAGAAATTAGTATCTTAATTAATTTAGAAAATTTTAAATTTATATTTATATTTGAAAGATTAAATAAAATTAAAATTAAATAATTAACTAAATTATGAAATAAATTTTATTGTTATATATAGATTATAATTAAATTTATAATTAAAATTTTAATTAATAATATTACTGTAATTAAGTATATGAACTCACTTTGAAAAAAAAATTTAAATAAAACAATTAAATTTTGAAATTAAGTAATTTAATTAAGAAAAAAATAAAAAAGTATAAGACGTGACTAATTATATATTAAAATCTTAATTTTAATAAAATATTATGAAAAATTAAAAATTAATTATTAAGTTAGTATCAAATATTACAAATTATAAAATTTACTAAGAAAATCATAAAATTAAACAAATATTATCATAAAAATATTTTTTTTGCTCAAAGAATTACTCAAAATTGTTAGATTTTAACTCAGCACAACATGTGATTTGGTAAGTATTTTGTAAATTAACAATTAAAATAATAATCACAATTATTATTTCATTACTCACAAAGTAAATCTAAAATGAATTAAAAAGAAAGTAGAACCATATACTACACCCTTTTGTTGAGATTTAATAATGTAAAATAATCATTTAAAAAATATAAAATATAAAAATATGAAATAGAAAATACAACATTTTAAATTTTTAAACATATGAATCTAAAATAAATTTATAGTTAAAATTATTGATCAATGAATTTAAAAATTTATCATTGTTTTCTTCTAAGTTCATGGAGAAAGGAGCTTGTAACTAAAAATTTTGTATCAAATTTAGTATGATGTTAGTCATCAACAAGCATTTACAATGATTTAAATAAAAATGACTTAAATTGTTAATTTCTTTTAAAAAAAAAAAAATTGAGAGTTTGATATTTACAAAACTTTTGCTTCTATTTTATAATAATTTCTAAATTTGCCCTAACTAAAATAAATTTTGAAACTAAATGACAATTTTGGATTAGATGGTGCAAATCAATATCAAAGTAGCAATTCTTATGAGTAGCTCACCAACAAATGAAGTTGTTAAGGGGCAAAAAACCTTAAGCAAGGTGATCTTCTATCATCTTTTCCTTTTATCATAGCATATAAAGGCTTAAATGTTATCATGAAAAAAGCATCTGAACTTGGCATTATTATGGCCCCCCTAGGATTCTTGGGGTCTTTGTCCACTCATTTGCAATTTGTAGATGACAGCTTTATTTTTTATTGTGCAAACCCTAATGATCTTCTTATCATTAAGAAGTGCTTTTAATTAATTTCAAGTTTAAGATTTAATTTTCATAAAACATCTTTAATAGGTATTTATATTGATATTTAGCAGCTTGCAATATACATACATACATACATACTTACTTACTTACTTACATACATACACATTGGGATGCATAGTAAAGAACTTGCTAATGAAGTATATTGGCCAACCATTTAGTGCCAATCTTGGCAAGTTAGTCATATGAACTTTGATTATCGCAAAAATATCAAAAATAAACTTACTAGATATAAGTGTAGTTGTTATTAATAGGTGGATGACTAACCCTCCTTAAAGTTAGACAAAATAACCTGTCTATAAATTATCTTTTTCTATCTAAAATGTCAAATAAGGTTACAAATGGTATCATCAGGCTGCAACAACAATTCTTGTAGTCAAGTGCATGAGATCAAACAAAATAAACAAAAAAACAAAAAAGAAACAAAAGTGAAATGGGAAAATGCCTAAAAGCAAATAAAATGAAGTATTCATGGAATTAATTATAGTCTAAAAACAAATATGTGTTATTGATTAAATGGGTATGGCATTTTAGCTTGAAGTATTCATTATGGGAGAACATATTTGTTCCAAATATTTAATTGGATTTGATGTGTAGCCCTTCTCCTTACCACCTCATAATTTTTCACATATATTACTTACTCAAGGTGCTTTAACCATATTAGTAATGAGATTATCTAAAAGGGTATTAGACATTCCTTCTTACCAAGATAAGAAATAACTACTCTTGTTGTTAGTAGAGCCTAATGCAAAGGAGGGAGTTACCAACAAAAGGAATAAGATAAGAAATTAGTGAGGGTAGGCATTTAAAAAATGGGTATGAACCTTGGATCCTAATCCTCCCTCAGTTCAAAATTTAGTCCCCTAAACCCTAGATGTAGAGGAGTTGATAAAAGGAGGTTTCATCTATGGTTAGTCGAGGAAGTGTAATAAGGAAAAATTGAATTAGTCATTTCAACTGAAAATAGTAAATGTGGTGGAGGCTACTTAGCTAGGGATGTTTCTAAGCATTATATGTTTCTTTGACATCTCTACAAATTAGGGGAATATTTAGTTAAACAGGACATCACTTACTAGAATTAGAAGTTTAACTTTTTGATCTGAGTAAAAGAAGATTGATAGAGGTGCTACAAACACTTAAAAACACCTATGGTCCTTGAAACTTCACCTAAAGTTAAACATTATATCTAGATGGCCTATGTAAGTGTCAAGTAATAAAGGATTCATACTACATCATTGGTGGCTTGCATTCTGAAAATATAATGGATATGTTATTGGAGTGATTTCACCCTTGAACTACATAGCTCTCTAGTGACTTAGGATACTAATTAAGTGTTATCCATTTGAAGTTTTTAATGATTAATGGCTAGCAGTAGAAGAACAATTCCCTAAGTTTTCCATACAAAATAAATGTTGTCTATTAAAACACTTGGAGGCAAGGAGTGCCTTCAATATAAAGTAAAAGAGAATTAATCTACGTTGGACACTCCAATGTGCATATATTGAGATTAGAAAGACTAAACTCCTAAATCTCACAATTCCTTATAAAATGGAAGCCACCTATCTAATAGCCAAATGGGTCCACTATTAGGAGAGGTCAGAGGGGGAGCCATTTGGCTTAATTGTGATGTAGCTTATGCAAAGAAAGGCAACAAAACAGGTATTGTAATCTTGTGTAAAAATGGTCAAGGAAGAATTGCTAAGGGGGAAGCAATGTGTATAAGTACCTTATTACCTTCAGTAAGGGAAGTGCTAATGCTTAGACTTGTAACACAGGTGACTAAAAAAAAAAGTGTTGTAAAGTGATTTTAGAAACCAATAGTGAAATTCTATTTAAAGTTCACATGTATAGCCAAAACATGGTTCTAAGGAGATTCATTATATTATAGAGAATATTAGAGAAGGCTAGGTAGAATAGAGGGGAAGGACCTCTATCTTATTAGTTGGTGAGCATACTATGTGTGGCAAATTGACTTTACCCATTTTTGTCATGGAGGCCTCTTTAGTTGCACCTTTTTACAACTATTGTTTCCATTAATATATTTTAGTCAAAGAATAATGATATATAATTTGATAAATCAAACAAAGGACTTATAGGATAGTACATAAACATAATACAAATTTTAATGTCAGTATGTCTATGTAAGTTAAAAGAAGTTTTCTTTGAGAGCATCTGAGTTCTTTTGAGTTATTTGGATCATCTCGAGTAGCTTTAAAGCTTTATTTGTTAGTTTTTTGCCCTTGTTTGTAAGACACTTGTAAGTAATATGTCTAAATTTATTACAATTGTAACAAATAATCACATCCTTGTTATAGTTACACTTAAAAGATCTCTTATCACTTAACTTTTTCTTTCTATAAAGTTGTGTGACTCACTTGGTTAACATGGCAAGCTCCTTATCATCTTCTTGACTAGATTGATCACTCTTATTATTAGCATTGCTTTCTTTAAGGGAGGAGACCTTAAAAGCAACTTCTTTCTTCATTTCAACAACTTTTTTGGAGAAAGTCATATCATGGGTTAGTAAGAACCTAATCAACTCATTGAAGTCTAATGTGTTTAGTCTTTAGATTTTGTGATAATTATCATCTTAGGGTTTCAAGACTTTGGAAGTGATCTTAATATCTTCTTCACAAAATCACTTATCTCTATCTTCTTCCTAAGGTTTTTAAGTAGCTTAATAATGTTGGTGAACCTCGTATATATCTCTATGATTTTCTCATCACTCTTTATCTCACATAGTTTGTATTCACACATGGGTAAGTTAATCTTCATATTCTTCACTTGTGTTGTATCCTTATGAATAACTCTAAGCTTGTCCTATATTATTATCTTACATTAGAAACTTTGTTATATTCATTTAAACTTAAACTATAATGAAGCATGTAAATAGCTTTGGAGTTGAGAGTTTTTAAATTCTCCTCCTTAATGATTGACTCACTCTCTTTCCCATTAGTTCTTGTTTTTAGGTCTTTTTTCAGAGCTAATTTAACTATTTCCTAAAGTTTATAGTTATGAAAATTAGTTATACATAGTCATCTTGTTTTTCTAGTATTTATATTTGGTAGCATCAAAGATGGAGGTCTAAAGATGTTTTCACTTTCAACATGATACATGGGTATAAAGGATTTCATGAATCGATTTTAGAAGGTTGGGTCTATGAAATAAAGATTAAGCTCTAATACCATTTATTGGTCTTTGAGGCAACCTAAGAGAGAGGATGAATTGGGTCTAATCAACTTGGTTGCTTAACTCACACTTAATCTTAACTCCAAAAAGAGATAATAACATAAATGATAACAAATAATAAAACAAACAATTAAATGACTAAAAATAAAGAGAAACTAGGGTAGAAAAAGAATGAGCATAATGATTTATAATCGTTTGTCTCAAATTAAGAGTTTAAGTTCACTTCTCAAGGTTCCTCCTATAAAAGTTTTATTTAATTATCACTTTTTTCTTTTATAGGATTAAAACAACTTTATACATATGGTCACCTTGACCTTGATTATAATAAAGTTTTTGAAGTTTTCACCAAAAACTAAATATTCTTTAACATATAAAAACTTGTATTTATCTTTTTTTTTTTTTTTAACTAGGGTACTCTTGCTTTTTCACAATCTTAACTTTTTTCTTTTAGAACTCTTGCTTTTTATTTTTTTTCACTTTTGATTACTTTTTTTTTTTTCCGCTTTGATCTTACATTAAGTTCAATATAAATTATTCAAGGTCTTACTTGGTCTTTCACCAAAGGGTTTCCAATTTCTCTTATAGTCTAAAACAAAAAAAAAAAGTCATTAGATATTGATTTTTTTTAATAAATAAAATTAATTTTAAAAATGGAAAACTTTAACTTTGAGGCATTAGTTTATTGATTTAAAATTTTTATAACTTTCCCAACTTTTGCTCTTCACATTATTCAATCTTTTTGATTGACCATAGGCATAATTTGGTCAACCAACCTGAATTTTCTAATAACTTTTTAACTTTAAAACTTTTAGCACTTTAGCTACTTTAAGTTAGCTGGTCTAAAATTTATATAACATTTTGCACTTTAATGCAAGATGTCTTCTTTAATATATGATTAATTGTAATGATTGCAAGCACTAGTTTGGTTGACCTACCCAAATTTTTAATTTATTTTCTACTTTTCTTATTTTTTTTATCAAGTTGTTGGTTGATAATATAAGTTGACTAACCTAAATTTTTTTTGCTAACTTTGAATCTTTATAATTCTTTTTTTCATATTTATCCAAGATATCAACCAATACCTTTTTAAAAATAAAAACTTGACTAAATATAAAATTTTTGTAATATTATTAGCTTAATATAAATTTAAAATTTAAATATCTTATTATAAAAATTATGAATCAAAATAATATATTGTAAAATTAAGTTCTTATTTTTATCTACCAATCAAGTAATGATAAAAGATAATAATTTAAATAAATTGACATCAATCAAGTATGAAAATATATCATAATATATAACAAAAGATAAATAATCTCAATAGGATTAATACTAATTTTATCAACACTCTTCTAAAATTACTTTAGGCAAACATCCTCCCACCCACTGGTAAATTTGCCAATTCCATGCTATTCACAAAGTTCCGAAAACTATTCAATAGCTAGATTATCATATAATGATCGATCTTCTCCTTCTCTACTATCCATTAATCACAACATTGAAGTCTCCACCCCCAAGTATCATAGACCATCAAATTCACTTTTCAAAGAACACTGTTTATAGCCCATAAGACTCTATACTCTTGCCATGAAATAGGAGCATAAATATTAAGCAGCATAATAGTCTTATCTAAAGGTTTAAAAATACCTTTTCCAATAATATACAACTATTTGATGGCACTTTCTTGTACCTAAAGCATAACACCATTCCACATGAGAATCAACCCGTTAGCTTTTCTAGTTGAATTGGAGAGAAAAGAATTAAATATAAATTCTTAGATTACATTCCCAACATTTATGTATTAAAGTGAGAGATGTTTTAAATCATCTTGCATAGGGACCATCTTATTTTGGTCTAGGAGTGTAAATAAGATCATGATGGAATACATTTTTGAGCTACAGTGAGAAGTCAAATCCCATCACTTAGTTGTCATGAATTGATCTGGTATGCTTTGACTGTGACCATCTCGTTTGAATTTTCCCTCCTCATCTTCATCTCCTTAAACCATTTGTTTGTCTTAAAACTACATGTGAGCTAACAAGAGGGTTTTCTTAATTTTGTTCTATAATTTGCTTGTGTGTGTATGTGTGTGTGCACCTGGGCTTATGTAGTAACTATACAACCTCCTCACAATATTATAAGTAATTAAATATTATGAGTACTATTGTATTGATCCCATTGATTGATCATTTGGAATATCATTAGCTAAGATGACAAAAAAATTAGGATTTGATGGCTAGAATTATATTTTCTTAATAGTCGTCTCAATAAGCTTTTTGGTTCCTAACATATTCATATATATGTATGTTTATATGTAATACGATTAGGCCCACACGTTAGATAGGATTAAGATATTTATTTAAGCAATATGAATTTCGTTGAATATTGCAACAAAACTTTATGAAGACTAAATTTTTTTCAATTTGTGTCAATAGATAATATTGGCTTGGTACACTTAAGGATTTAAGGGGCTTATACAATTCATCTTCTTGATAAATCAACAATAACGACCCACTTTTAGGATAATTCATAAGTACATTATAAATTTTAATGTCAATATGCATGTGTAAGTCAAAAGAAGCAATAAATAATTTTATTTACAATTATAATTGGTAAAGTTACATGACAAAATAAACAACTAAAATAAAAATTCAACAACTTAGCCTAAAAAATAAAGTTCATATGAACAATGGAAAAATTAACTATGAACTATGAATTTAGAACTAAAATGACCATTATTTAACAGAAGCTATAACATTATGAGCCCACCATTTAAGATTATCTTTCAAGTTAATCTCATTACCAAAAGGAGTAAAGTTTAATAATGGAGTAAATGAACTTAATGGCTAAACCAAAATAATTTAAAGAAGGAAGCAAGTTTCTATTGATTCCTTTTCTTCATAAGGAGTCAAGCTCCATTATGTTACAAGTATAATCATTAAGTAAGATATGGATAGCCTTACTTAAGTAAAGAAACAAGCAAAATTAGTCAAAGAAGTAATCTGATCTTGCTCTAAAATCATGAAGTTGATGGGATTACTTAATCCCATTAACTAGCAAACTAATGTTCCACTTTTAACTTAGTTAACTTATAACATTACTTCTACTTCATTAGAATATTAGAACTTAGTTAGAAACAAAACAAAAACATGTCCTAAAGCTTGAGTGAAAAGTCTTCTTAGGCTACAAGTCTAAATGACTCAATACTATGTCATCTTTATAGGGTTAATGAGGTAGCTCAAATAGCACGAAAGCAAAAATTTCCAACATTCCTCCAGAGATTCCTTGATGTTTATGCCCATCTTCAAGCTTAAGTGCTCAAATCTATTCTTCGATATAGGTTTGGTTGGGATATCAACAATTTAACCTTTTGAGCTACAATGAATTAGCTTCACTTCTCCTTATCACTACACTTCTCTATTAAAGTGGAACTTAATTTTAAAGTGCTTTGTTTTGCCATGAAAAACAAGGTTCTTTGATATGGCTATTGTTGGTTTGTTGTCAATATTAATCTCAATAGCTTCATTATGGTCTTGCTTCAAATCTCTTAGCATTTTCCTCAACCCTATTGTATGATTCATTGTAGTTGTAGCAACAATTTTTTAATGGATTGTGCAACAATTTATTGTTTCTTACAACTCCAATTAAATATGTCTAATCCAAGAGTAAACAAGTATCTAGAAGTGCTCTTTGTATATCATCATTATTGTTTGCCCAATCACTTTCTAAGAAGCTAATTAATTTGCTATTTACTGATCTTGTAAACCTGATACCATGGATGCAAGTCCTTTTAAGATACCTTAGGACTCTTTTGTAGCTTTGAAGTGTATCTCACTTAAAGCCTACATGTATCTTGACAAAACACTTATGGCATGCATTCAATTACATTTAGTGGTTGTCAAGTATAATAGACTTCCAATCAAGCTTTTAAAAGTTAAGTTATTAACTCCTTTTGCACCATCTTCCTTACTTAGCTTCTCTCATAGATTCAATGGAGTTGGAACAAGTTTACAATTGATCATGTTGTATTTCTTGAGTAGTTCAATGGCATACTTCATTTGATTGATGAAAATGCCATCAAAACCTTACCAAATCTCCATTCTTAAAAAATAGGTCATTTCACCTAGGTCAGTCATCTCAAAAACCTTTTTCATTTGATCATTGAAGTGATCAATCAGTGGCTTGTTATTGCTAGTGACCAACATATCATCAACATAGGTAGACATAACTAGTAGGTCACTTCCTTTTGACTTAGTATATAAAGTAACCTCACTTTTGCTTTTGGAAAAACTAGTGGTAAGCAAGTGGGTGTTAATCTTGCTACATAAGGCTCAAAAAGCCTGCTTAAGACCACATAGTGGTTTCTTCAACACATAAAATTTGCCTTTAACTCCCTCAACGTGAAATCTTTTTAGCTATTCCACATAAATTACTTCATCCAAGGTTCCATATAAAGAGGTTAATTTACACTTAACTAGAATATTTTCTAGCCTTTTATAGTATACAAGGCCAATAATAGTTTGATTGTATCATGCCTTGTCATAAGGGCAAAGGTTTTTGTATAATAAGTACCAAATTACTGAAAATAACCTTTAACCATCAACCTTGCTTTTTTCTTATTGATTGAGCCATCTGCATTCAAATTAGTCCTATACACCCCTTTAACTCCAATCACTTTTTTGTTGATTAGTCTATTAACAAGCTCTTAAGTCTAATTCTTATGGATCATTTGTAATTCATCTTCCATTACAACCTTCTAGGCATCCTATTGTAAGGCTTGTGAGAAGCTTTCTAGTTCTATCATAGCCACATTTTCTTTTGCATAGACATTTGTTAAAGACTTGACTCCTTTTATTAGCTTATGGTCAAAATCAGTTACTTGAGTTGTAAGAGCATTTGCCTCTACCATCAAAGGAGTGGAGTTAAAACTAAATGGAAATCTCAAAATTGAAGCATGCTCAATGTCCCAATTCTAACTTGCCTCCTTATTGAACTTAATTGATTATTATGCTTACAATTACTTTTCTCACTGTTAGATCATAAACCCTATAGGCTTTAGATTGGTTGTTATATCTTAGAAAGATACCAACCTAACACCTATCATTAAGCTTGTCTTTTTCTGCATCAAGTATTAGGATATAACAAACATAGCCAAAGGCCTTAAGATGTTGTAGAAAGGGTTTAACTCCATACTATGCTTCATATGGAGTCTTTCCCTTCAAAGCTTTATTAGGCAGCCTATTCTGTAGAGAATTGAAAGTATTTACAATCTCTACCCAAAAGCATTTGAGCATGCCTTTTTTAGATAATAGGTACCTTGACATTTGCATTTGGGTCTTATATTTTCTCTCACTAACTCCATTATGCTATGGAGTATAAGACATAGTGAGTTGGTGATGAATTCCAGAGTCTTCATAGAACCTGTTGAACTTGTTTGCTATAAATTTAAATCCATTGTTTGATCTAAGTGAGACAATTCTGCAACTAGCCTAGTTTTCTATTTGGACCTTAAATTTAAAGAAGATTTTTGAGACCTTAGACTTGAGTCTCAAGAAGTAAATCCAAGAGAAACTAGTTTTATCATCAATGGAGATGATGAAATATCTATTGTCATTGAGTGAAGGAGCACTCATTGCACTACAAAGATTTGTATAAATCAATTATAATCATTTTGTAGCTCTCTAAGATTGTAATTTAGGAAACAGAAACTAAGATTACTTTCCTTTCAAGCAAACTTCACAAATGGGAGCTTGAATTCTGATTACAAGTAGATCTGAGGCTAGGTCATGTAAATGTCTCATATAAAGAAAATTAGAATGCCCTAGTCTCTTTTGCCATAACATGCTTTCATCAAGAGTGCTAGGGTAAGCATTGCTCATATCTTCATTTAAAGTTACACCAAAGCTTTTGTTTTTCATTGTAACAACTCGAAGATCATGGCCTTTAGGATCAATAATTTTACACTTTCCACCCTTAAATATCAATAAATAATGTTTTTCCATTAATTGACCTATACTCAATAGGTTTTAGTTAGTTTATGGTACATTAAAGACATCAAAGAGATACCTCATAGCTAACAAAGTATTTAGAAACATAGTTTCTTTTCCTTTAACCTTTAAATGCTCTTCAATGCATATCCTTACTTTGAATTGAAAAGTTTGATCCAACTCTTCCTTATCATAAAATCATAAAGGACATAATGATTGGGAAAAGATGAAACAAAATAGTTTAAAGCTTTAGTCATTTTACTAATAAAGATTATATTGAATAAAAAATTAGGTAAAAAGAAGATGGATGATAATGAAAGGGTTCATGTAGGAATAATAATTCTAAAATTGCAATAAAAGTAGTTGAGTTATCAATTAAAATGACACTTGGAAGATTTTTGTCAAAATTAAAACATAAAAGAATACTAGTATCATTTGTCATATGATCTATTGTACTTAAGTCAATAACTCATTTTTGAGAGGATGACACAAGACAAATAGTTGGTTTACCTAACTTATTATTGGTGATTGGACTAGGAGTAGAGGACTATTACAAGGCTTGGTATTAAGTAAAATAAGCAAAATCATTAATAGAAATAAGCACAAACTTATTAGTGGAAGAAGATGTAATATTTATGCCACCATTCTCCTAATATGAAATATTAGTGACTTGAAACTATTATTAAGATTTGCCATAAAGTTTCTAACAATTTGTCTTGTATGACCAAGTTTACCACAATGATAACATGTTAGTTTAGTTTGGTCTTCTTATATATGATGACCATTCTAACCAAAACTATGACTACCACCATCTCTACTGCCTCAACTATCTCTACCACCATGAGTATTATGACTAACCTCATTCCAAGTACTTTAACTCATAAGGGCTTTAATATTACTATAAGGAAGAGCCCAAAATCATTTTGCATGTTTTGATTGAGTAAAAATGTCATGAAAAGAAGTAATCTCTAAACTAGAGAGGATTTATATTTCAGTAGCATCAATTTTAGATGGTAAACCTATAAGGAAACTAATAATAACTATTTGTTCATATTAAAACTATTAAGTTCTCACATCAGGATTAAAAGGAAGAAGAACATTTAACTCCTTACATACCTACGTAAAGTCCATAAAATATTTAGTAAGAAACCTTTCTTGCTTTTGTGGATAATAAAACTCATTGAACACATTATATATATAAGATAAGTTACCCTTATTAAAATATAAAAGGGCTAAATAATTCATAAGTTCTTGAACTAACTCATAATGATTAACCAAACTAATTACCTTAGTATCAATATCATTGTAGATCTCTAAGAATATTTTACCATCATCTCTTAACCAAACCTTCTTTGCCTCAAAGTTAAATGATGGTTCATTAGTAAGATGATTGTCCTTATCAACACTGTGGAGATACACTCACACATTTTTGCTCCAATCTAAATAATTTCTACCTTTAAGTTTGTGTTTTTTGATCTTTGTTATTATAGGAACATCTGAAATTACAACCTTTATATCTG
Source organism: Rhizophora apiculata (assembly GCA_037832385.1). Lineage (NCBI taxonomy): Eukaryota > Viridiplantae > Streptophyta > Magnoliopsida > Malpighiales > Rhizophoraceae > Rhizophora > Rhizophora apiculata. Next base: position 1,442,783 of record CM075438.1, on the reverse strand, counting down.
CGCTCTTAGCCAATTTATCATCAACTATTATAATCAAAGTAAACAACACCAATGGAAAACAAAATGGCTCAATAAGATCACATAACTAATGAAATATATAAAAGAAATAAAGATGAGTGATAGAATATTGTTACTATATCATAGCACTATAAATAAATACAATAATGTAATTAGGGTTTCTCTTATATAGAAGACTCTCTCTTGGGAGAATTCTCTATCTCTCTTAGGAGACTTCTCTCTTTTGGGAGAATATTTTGTCTCTCTTTGGAGAATTTCCTTTCTTTAATGAAATTTCTTTAAATTAGCTTTAATACTATGTAGAATAAAAACTCTTTCATTGTATGTATGTTCATTCATAGTATAAGATATCAATATGTATATAAATAGAAAATCACTCTCTCATATAATTAAGTCTTATATTAAGTCATATGATTTATTTTATAATTAAATAATTATATTTACCTACCATATATGCACAATAATATATTGACTTGCTATATATTTGCAAGAAGAAGAAAAAGAAAGTTTGAAACATGAGATTCCAAAGAAATTAACTCACAATAGCAATTAAATGCTCATCATAAACCCCCACTTTACTGCTAATGTTGATCCTATTATGAGTTGAGTTAGCCCAAAATCAAGGAGAAATCTAAGCAAAGTCCAAGCTAATAACATACTTAAACACTTGACACTATATCTCAACCTAAAACCTTAAGGCATTAAGTTTATGAGTGCTTTTCACTTATTTGTTACTTACTCATCCCTCTCTTTTCTAATATGAGATTCTTTAACCACATAACTTACACATTCACACTTGAAATACCAACATATTGCTCCCTCATCCGTCTCTTTAAAGCTACAGATTTGACCAAATTCATTTGTATTAAGTTATAGACAACAATGGAGGCAATCTTCTCAACATCTCTTATTTAAGTTACTTCTACATGTCTTGCTAATGGCAACAATTACGATGTGTTGTAACCTTGTCCTTGAGTATACAAAGGAATGACCTTGCACATTTTTATTTTGCAACAACCTTGACTTTTCAAAACATTATTCAAGTTGTGAAACGTAAGTAAGACAACATCATTGCATGATTGAGATTTATGAGTATTCCTATGTATCACATTATGCAATTTGTGATCGAATTTCACTAATATGTGCTCTATCTCAATCCTATGATTTCCAAGATTAAATTTTGAAAATGACCACAAAGAATGCAAGAAATAATTGTCTCTAATATGACATGCATAATGAAAATCATGATAAGTGCATCATGCAATGTCATATGATTTGTAATGATGCCAAGAGCAAACCCTAAGAAGCCATGGTTTTGCCAATTTAATGAAAACTATAAGTTGATTGAGTCTCCAACAGTTCAATGCTTAAAGCACCCTAAAATCCTACTCCCCATACATAATATTGAAACATTATGAGTAGCTTTGAATTCATGTAAAGAAAAATATATTAATTTCCATGTATTAAATAAAATAATAGAAAAAACAAAAAAAATAAAAGGTTGGTAGAGTTGGGAGGGAGAAACCTTAATGATGGTTATCTACAGACATTTAAAAGGTTAATAATAAAGCATAACAACTATATTGTGAATCTAGTTATTTGTGAGATTTTGTATCCTTATCAATAAAAAATAGATTACTCTTAATTGTTATGATTTTTTTAAATATCATAACTGAAGTTCCTCATTTCTTCCTAGGATCTACTAGTTTGTGATACTGAGAGGGGGCGTGAATCAGTATCACCACAGTTCACAATTCGCAGGTAAGTGAACAACTTAAACCTCTTCTTAAAAGCAAACTCTGTCTCAGACTCGACTAAGGTAGATATATTGCTACCTACTAATCACAATAGTCCCCCAAGTCACCTTTCAGACACCTTGCCTAATAGACAATTCAGATGTTCTTATTTAGGCCTTCGTTAGGTTATAGGTTGGCTGATACTTTAGCTGCGTTCACAACTCAATTCAAAACACAGAACCTAAAACAAATTAAGAATACACGAGATTTACGTGGTTCCGTCAACGTGACGTACATCCACGGTGGTAGGGACTCTCCCTTACCGAGATTATCCACTATACTTGAGAATTCCAGTTATAATGAATGTCTTAATCCTCTGACTCTTTTCACTATTACAAATACTAAGCAAGTATAATACAAAGAGTGTCACTTACTGTGTCTACCCTTATTCTAGCTTGTCTTGCCTCTATTGAATTGAAAGACTACTTCATTGCCGCTTGTAAGTTCACCGCAACGCTCTCTAACCTCTCTTAAAGAAATCTGGAAATATGTTGAGATCTTTCCGATGCTTCACTGAATTCCTTTTCTAGGTTGTCTCACACAGCTCCTACTTTTACCGTCTCACGGTCTCACCCGTCTCCTTATCTCACGACTCGCCTTATGTTTCTGTTTTTTCCGTCCAGCCTTTATTCTGCCGGATCTCTCACCGTCGACCGGATCTCTCTCACCGTTGGTTTCTGTTTTTCCGTCCAGCCCCTGTTCTACCGGATCTCTCACAGTTGATTGGATCTTTTTTTGCCGGATCTCTCAATCGCCAACCACTGGTGTGCCGGTGGTGTACTGATCCTCACGGGTTTCTCTCTCTTGCCGGTGGTATGCCGTTCCTCACGGGTTTCTCTCTCTTGCTGGTGGTGTGCCATTCCTCACCTTCGCCATCCACTCTGATTTTGCCGTATATAATTTTTCTCTCTCTTCTAACGGCTTCTCTCTTTGGTCGGCTGGTTGTCTAGGTTTTCTGTCCGTTTTGCTCAATTGCTGACTTGTCTTTATTTGTTGTCTTCCAATGGCCTTTATATATTCCTCCATAAAACCCTAATAGAGTTTATTTGCGGCAAATTTACTGTCTTACCCTTCCATATGACTTTTATATTCTTACCCCTCCATATGACTTATACCTTCTTGTCCTTCCATGTGGCTTTACTTTCTTGCACACTTAAACCTAGTTGACAACAATTACAACTCATATAAGGCTGTGGGAACAACAATAACTTTTTGTAATATTATATTATTAAGTGATTTATGAAATATTTTACAATAATTTTCAAATGAAATCCACATTACACTTAGGTAGATAATTAGTTAAATATTTACATTTAGGATTACAATTAGAAAATATTAAAAATTTATCTCATCACTTAAAAGAGTTAATTTTTGAGGAATCTCTTATTATTCCAAGACGATCATATTCATTAGAAAATTTGTATGCTCAATTCTCTTTGCATAAAAATAATGTATATTAAGGTTTTTATATTTGGAGGTTAGAAACCATAAAATGGAAATAGAATCATTAAAAAATGAGATAAATTTAATCAAATTAAGAATAGATAATAATGAAAATGAAAAGATATCTATACCATAAAATTTTAATACAAAAATTTTCAAAGTATAATTTTTGAATGTTATAAGTAGAATAAAATTTTAAAAATGATAAAAAAAAGGTAAATTTAATCATCGATAATAAGCATCATATGATTTTAATAGCATTAGATAACTATCATAATGATAATAATCATATATTGGAAGGAATTATATCTACAAAATACTAAGAAAAGACAAATTTAAGAAATGCTAATGATGAAAAATTGAAAATTAATTACAAATTTTCATATGCTCATATTTGTAAAGGAGAAATATCTTTAAAAAAAATATTTATTTTAGTTAAAGATCTAAACCAAGCTTTAATTTTAAGAACATCTTTTCTTACACAAATTTATCCTTTTAGTCTTAATTCACAAGGTATTATTATGACATTGCTAAAAAAGAAATCTATTTTTGAATTTATATCTAAACCAAAAGTTTTTAAAGTTAATATATTAAAAGATACTTTAATCTTCAAATGATTTATGTTAATACAAAAAAATAGCATTTACATTTATTAAATGAAGAAATAAATTATAAAAGAATATAGGAAAATTTACCAAAGGAAAATAATCAAAAAAATTATTAAATTTTTTTTTTAAAGGTTTGTGCTAATATTTTTACTACATTTTGGTATAAAAAGAAATATATTTTGATGAAAAGAATATCCCTACAAAAAAAAAAACAATATAGTTGAATAAATAATTATTTGAATATTATTAATAAGTAATAAATAAATTGTTAAAAAATCCTATTAGACCTAATAAATTACCATGGTATGTTTTTCTTTTTATGTTAATAACCAAGTTAGAAATAAAGGTGTATCTAGATTTATAATAAATTACAAACCATTAAATAAAGTTTTAGAATGAATTCAATATCCTATTCCAAATGATAGAAATTCAATCAAATAATTAATATGAGTTGTTATATTTTTTAAATTTAATATGAAATTAAGATTTTAACAAATAAAAATTAATAAGAAAAATAAATATAAAATTATTTTTACAATTACTTTTAGATATAATGAGTGGAATATCATGCTATTTGTTCTAAAAATATACATTCTAAATTTCAAAATGTTATAAATAGTATATTTAATCTTTATACAAAATTTGTAATAGTTTATATAAATGATGCATTAGTATTTTCAAAATATATAATATAACATTTTAATAATCTTAAGAAATTTACTAAAATTGTTTAAACAAATGGTTTGCTACTATAATTTTATGAATTTACAAAAAGAAAATGATGTTAATGTTGAAAGTAAATTGGATCAACATCTTTTTCTCATACATTCATTAATGTTGTTATTGTAAGTATACTTTGTTAGAAACCTTTCATTTCATATATGAAATCCTATTTGCACCATATGTAAATGTCAATACATTTTGGCATCCACTGCACAAAATTAATATTCGTAAAACATACATATAGGTATGATACTTTGGAAAAAAAACAAAAAAAAAAAATGTTTTAAATTATATCAATTTGATTCTAATAATTTCATTATTTGGTACGACAAATTTTAATGGGTTATTGCCAGATTGTAACCGGTAATAATCAATTCGGGTATATAAATTCATATTGGAATTGTCCCGTTTGGCTATTGGAACATAGCCTCATTCAAATTATTGTAGTATGCCAATTACATTAACCAAGTTACTTTTGTGGATTATTCAATACTACCCATTATTCATTGTAATTAACCAAATGCAGTGACCCCATGACTCAGTAACCCAATCGTCCCATTTGTCCCCGTAATAGTTTGGACCCATGGATTAGCCCTCAGATTTTAACATTTATAATACCCATTACTTTTGATTAAAAGTAACATTTTCTCCAGAAAATGCAAATTACTTTTTGTCGGGTCCTAATCTCGTTAACATGGGGACATATAGTGTAAACAATGGTTTGGTCAATCAAACCAAATGTCCTTGAAGTTACCTTTTAACCCAACCATCAAATTTAGGGTTAATATCTAATATTTTTCTATATAAAGATCAATGTTAGTCATAATTTGACTAAGCTAATGAATTAATTCAATTATTTGCAATTGATGTAAATCATGTTACAACAGTATTGTTATTCAAATTCGGGTCAATCCAAACCATTGCTACCATTTTACATAGAAATGTTGTATTTACGTTGGGATTATTTAATTGGTAATTGCCAATTATTTATCTGAACATGCTAGACGAGAAATCTTATTTCGATGGAAATATTGTCTTCGGTTTCTTTTTTCCCATTCCCTGGGCTTAAGGAATACTCTACTTCCACTTTGCTTGTATTAAATATGGGTACATGAAAATCACAACTTCCCTTGTACTCAAAAACCAGGAAATAACCATACGTTACAGGGAAAAACCTAGATAAGGGTGATTTAGCAAGCTTGAAGAACTTCAGAAATTTTGGATCTTTCTTCATATGGCCTCAATGGTTCCCTAACAATGCTGCCAGGTACTGCTTGCCCTTTTCTATGGGGTAAGTTTGACAAGTATCCTTCACATAAACCACCCTTACATACCTAAATTAATTTACTATAATCTTTTTCTTTTCTCTGTCTTTTCTTTTCTTTGTTTCATTTTACTAGTATCTTTCCGGTAAACTATCAAATTCATATTTTGTGTAAGCTACACACGCTTACTCAATATTCCCACGAGTCAACATGTCTCATATCACAAACTCAGAACCTTAAGAAGAACTGGATATAACAGATTGTTTCCATGGTTTCTTGCAAACTTTCTTGGAATTGCCTGCTAAAAACAAAAAAAATCAAAGCCAACTCGCATTAAGAAGAAAAATTTGGCTGAAAGATGGGCAAGTTATTTCTAAAGGAAACTAACAGATGAAAATTTAGAAATTTAAACCCACCAACATTCTTTCCAAAACCGAAAATTAAAAAAAAAAAAAAAAAAAAAAAAACAAAACAAAAGGAAAAACTACCCATTCTAAGGAAATCAAGAGCAAGGCAGAGATAAAGACAGAGAAGAGAAAGGGACTCATGAAACCACGATGTAGTTTAATCAAATGAGTGTCATGCTTTGTTCCCTCGGGTTCAAAAAGGGGAAAGGGAACGAAAGAGAGAAGGGAAAAGAGGACTTACAAGCTCAAATGGCAAGGCTGAAAGCAATTCCAAGTTACACAGCTCAGTTCCACCTATTGTGAATCAATCTACCGGGATAAACCTGAAGAATTCTACGAAAGATGTAAAGACAGGTATTTGTTTTGTTTTCAATAAGGCCATTTAAGGGTATGCAATTTCTGCTTATATCAAAAAGGCCATACTTATTTTGTTTGTATTTGTCATGTAATTGTTCTGCCTCTTGTATGGAATTGAAACCCTTAACATCTTCTGAGAGCTCTCCGTATCTCAGGCACCTTGATGCTTATATCGTTTTGATTCCAATAATTGTTGCAGGGCCTATTTGTCTCAAAACTAAGGTTCCAGCTTGTATTAGACAAGACGGCAAACCTGTTATCGTCAAATGTTTGATTCATGCTTTCAATGTTTGTCCTTTTCACCGTCTCTGCCATATATTCAATACAGAATTATAAGTGAGTCATAGAACTCTGATTTATCTTGTACTCATTTGATCTATTGTAGGTAATTTCGTTCAATTCATGTGCAGAAAAGGTGATGGTTGGTAGTATTTTTTTTTTTTCTTTTCCCAGGTAATTCTCCACAATTCTCTGCGAGATGGGAAGCTTGTAAGTGATCATGCGTTCATGACAATCATAGATTATAAAGTGAAAAATTCTTCTTGGACATCAATGTTGCGAATAACTTTATTTAGATATAATAAATTTTATATTATATTTAAAATAATTTATAAAAATATTAGAGAGTTTCGAGGAGGAAGACATTGCAAAATCACGTAGAAGTGACAAACAAAGGAATTAAGTGGTATTCTATAAATTAAACAACTTTCTAAATAATTCTTTCAAGATGATAGACCAGTTTTAATTTTTGATGCATGCGACCTAATTCATTTTTGGCCATGTACATGATTGACACACAGAAGCAAATATCATTCCAGATGACATTGCCTAGCAAGGGGTGTATTCCAACCATGAAATGTTGTGCTCTGTGGTGCAGACTATTCTCATTTTATTAACAATAAATTCAGAACTATCAAAGCGAAATTGCTTGAAAGTATTAGAGCTAGCAAATGAGTAAACCAATTCCCTTGTAGATGGAATAGCTCCATGAGAGGAGCACACAAGGACATGTTTAGAAGGCTTTGACTACGAGGCAGGGGCTGGGGCTACTGGGGAAGCAGGTACGCGAAAGAGAGTTGAGTCATTCCGGACATGGTGTTATTACACTCGACTCACTCCCAGTTGCAGCAATCAGACTCTGGATCATCATCACTCCATGAAGGAGGAAATTGTCAGTGTAAATATGTCAATAAATATACATAGGAGAAGTAACTTATTGGTGGAAGCCACAAAATCAATTGCACATTAAATTATAATTTTTCAAATGAAATCAACTTTTAAAATTTAAACTAAAACATTAAAAATTAATACAATTAAGAACTAAGGTAACTTCATCCTCTTAAAATACATGGATAGAGTTGTTCAAAGTGCAGCTTAAATTAAAATTTAACAAATGTGACGAATGAGTTTTATTGGCTGATACGTGATTGAATTGGGCAGCTTTTTGCAGTGTACTTTCTGTTTGATTTTCTACAGGGATGACGTGTTTCATTTTCTCTAACAAAAAAAGGGTGCCCTGCTTGAAGCTTTCACACTATAAGATTTGAAAAAGAGTTAGATATATGCATCCTTATCCATTTCTATTCAAATAAAGAGACTATTTTTTCGACTTGAATGTGCAAGATTCAATATATAATGCAATACTTCTATCATTACGCCAAGACTCACCTTTTCTCTTATTTTACATTTTTTTTTTATTTTTTATTATTTTCTCTTCCAAAAGGAAAAAATGGTGCAAACTCTTGTATGTAAGTGTAAAACCTCCCCAGAGATATGCAGTTCGTGTTTGTTGGGAGATCATTAACTACGGATTCATGAGTACCCCTCGGTGTACTAACAGTGAGTCTAACAAGTTCATTTTGAATCTTCCGTGTTGAAAAGATCTTGAATGTACCACTGTATTTGAGTGGAATATGGAATTAATCCAGATTCCAGCCCTCAACGAAACCTTCTGAATTCCTTTTGAGTGAACAATAACATGACGTTTGATCCGATCATGCAAGGTTGTTTCAAGTATTTTTCAATGCATGATTTTCAGCCTAGGTTTGATATTTCTAGATGATATCAGGGTTTCAAAGATCTTGACCTTTTTACGCTTTGAATATGCATGCAGGGTTGACTGGAGTTGTCTCTTTGATTGTTTCAAATTCTCGTATAACCAGCTCAGGTTTTCGTCATTTAAAGCCGTTGAAAAGCTTAGAATCTCTCACCTTGCAGTCTTGCAAGGTAACTGCTAACGGTCATTTATATTCTCTTTGTATTCAAACCAAAGTACTTTTTATATTAATAACTTTCTTGATTTTATTAAGTAAAATAATAAGAACACATTTTTTAGAAATGACCTTGAGAGTAGAGATGTGTTATAAGTGAAGTGTTGGATACGCTTTAAAAATTAGAGGGATTATAATTTAAGTTTTAGATGTCTATTTTTTAAGAAATATTTTTCTTTTTTTTTTTCAAATAAGTTTTAAATACACTTTAAAAAAAATTTAAATTTGCTATTAGATTATAAATATTAGTTTTATCGTGCATATCTCGTTAAATTAAATTACTATGTTAAATATATAAGAAAATCAAAATGACAAAAAAAAATTATTAAATTAATTATTATATTATATTTTATTTAAAAAAATTAATTAAAATATATTTTTTTATTTAAAACTTTATCACATGTCATCCTCGAAGACAATTTAATAATTCAAAATGTCTTAACTCTTATATACAATTAGAGTTGATTCCCGAAAATTTGTGTACTTTATACATTTTTTCAAATTTGTGATTTTTTTTTGGTTTTCCAAATATATTATGAATCTTGCGTTCGGTTCTAAATCTAGCGCACCATTTGTAGGCTTCTACGGAGACTGTTAAAGTGCTTACGTGGCATGCCGGCATAGCATTAAAAGCCGCGTAGCATGCAACCAAAAAGTTACCTGACACCTAAAAACTGAAAATAGAAGAGAGGATTTATAATTTTTAATATTTTTTATTTTTTTATTTTTAATTTTAAATTTTTCATTTTTTAAAAGTCACGTGCTCCATATGTTACGCTGCCTGGTTTCAAATGTGATATTGGCATGCCACGTTGGCAAATTAAGGGTTTTTTATTGAAATCTATTAACAATATGTTAAATTTAGAGTTAAATAAAAAATTTATGATATATTTAATAAAAAAATAATTTATGATGTTAAAAAATTATAAAAATATTATAATTTTATTAATATAATAAATAATAAAATTTGTGATATTTTTTTATTTTAATAAAATTATAATATTTTTATAATATTTAAAATATATTAAATTTAAAAAAATTTTAAAAATTCATATAATTTTTTGGGTATTTATCCTTCAATTATTAATATATTTAATAGTTAATATTAATTATTAACTTTGCTTTGAAAACTTATTTGATTGTTCGATATCAAAAGTATTTAGTGATTACAATTAAACATATTTTTAGATAAGACTTAACATCACTAATTTCCAAATGGTTTTAATTAGGAGAAATAAAATAATCTTAATATTACAAATTTTGTGAAGAAAACAAGTACTTAAGTTAATGTAAATTAAATTTATTAAACATATTTTATAATAATATTTAAATAATTCACGAGTTCTTTTTTTTAGTAATTAAAAATAAAATTTCATTCTAATGAATATGATATAAGGTTATTTTATAAAAATTCATAAAAGTTTATTACAAAAATTGGGTTTATCCTATTAAATTTATTAGTATAATACATACATAATTTTGAATTATATAAATATATTTTTTTATATTTTTAATTCACTTGAATCTTATTTAAATTTTTTGTTTTTTTCATGTTAATTCGAGAAATTTCCTAAAATTGAGCACTTAACTTTTGAAGAGTCAAATTAATTCTAACCAAATATAGAGGGCCAAAAAAAGTTAAATAGAAGTAGAACTCAATTTTATGTTTTACAATATATAAAATTGACTATTAGCTAAAATTAGATTAAACATGACAAGGAAAATTAAAAAGGAAAAATGGACAACAAAAAGTAATAGCCCAAAGTATCCAAGGTTTGCAACCAAATTCTCTGTTCAAAATTCAATTGTGCAACAAAATGGGATGAAAGAGGCAAAAACCCTTAGCATTTTGTCACGGGCCTATGGGTTTATTGCGTCCTACCCATGCGGCCTTGAGAATGCTTCCCAAGCAGCCTTCTCACACTCAACTCATAAGAACATTTTTGGAGATTAACTTTAAAAGTATATTTCACTTAAAAATTGAGTGTGTACAAATGAGGGGTAGGAGGTCCCCTTTTATACAAGTTTTGGACAAGTTACAATCGTTAGATCCCTCCTTAATCTAATGGTAGATATTACATCCCTTCAACTTCCTATGTACATACATTTACCAACATTTATTATATGGCTAGTTCCATGTATTTCCCTCCCCTATAAGATGTCTACATTCAACGTATTATCCTTCTTTATGAGGTGTTTAGATTCAACGTATTGTCCATCCCTAGGTACAAAAGACCATGACATTCTCCCACACCTAATCAAGCGACACCCTCGTCGCTTCTTCAGCATGGTAGGTGTCTATCTCCTTCTTGAACTACCAAAGAGTTTCAGTAGGTTCCCAATTAGCTTCACTTTCTGAAAGACCCTTCCATCAGATAAAGTATTCACACCTCAACGTACAATACCATTTTCGCATGACCCGATTTGCCACTATGGATTCGACTTCTCGGTCATATGAAGTTTTTGCTTTAAGTGGTACTCGCTGTGACTCCCCTCAATCTAGATCGCCCCTTGTCTTCATGGTAAGGTTTAAGCATACTTACATGGAAAACTGGATGTACCTTTAATTTTGGTGGCAGCTCTAGCTTGTATGCGACCTTCTCGACCCATTGTATCACTTGAAATGACCCTTTGTAGCGACGAATTAGACCTTTGTGCACATCCTTATACCGAAGAATGACATGTAGTTTGGCTAACACCAAGTCCCCGACTTAGGAACTCCACATGTCATCCTTTTTGTTGACCCACTTCTTCATGCGTTTGGAGGCTTTACATAGACACGCCCTTGCCAAGTCTACTTGTTCCTGCCAATTCTTGGCAAATTTATATACAGGTGGGCTATTCCCCTGATAGCTCGATGTAATCACATTTAGAGTTTGTAGTTGTTGGCCATTCACGATCTTGAATGGACTCTAGTCAGTAGACTCACTTCGTTGTAAGTTGTAGGAGAATTAGGCTATGTCGATCAACTTTGCCCAATTTGTTTGCGTTGTGCTCACATAGTGCCGAAGATAAATCTCCAATAGTGCATTGACCCGCTCAGTTTAACCATCAATTTGAGGGTGTAAGCTTATAGAGAGATTCAACTCCGACCCTAGTAGTTTGAACAATTTAGACCAGAAACGCCTTGTGAATCGAGGGTCATGATTGCTTACAATCGTTTGTTGGACTTTTCAGTACTTTACTACGTGTTTCATGAATAACTTGGCTACCTCCTCAGCTGGGCAATCCTTTGTTACTAGCACAAATGTTGCATACTTGGAGAATCTATCCACCACGACCATAAGAGTCCAACATCCTTCGGACTTAGGTAGGTTTACTATGAAGTCCATGGGAACACTTTCCCATGGACGAGTTGAGATGGCAAGTGACTCTAGCAATCTTGGCGATGGACGTTGTTTAAGTTTGTCTTGTTGGCAAATAAGACAAGTCTTTACATAGGCTTCAACATCATCTCGCATTTGAGGCCAATAGTATTGATCTTCGACAAGGGCTAGGTACGGTGAATACCTGGATGACTCTGTTATTCCCACAGCCTTGTATGGGTTGTAATTGTTGTCAACTAGGTTTAAATGTGCAAGAAAGTAAAATTACATGTAAGGGTAAGAAGGAAAAAGCCACATAGAGGGGTAAGAGCGTAAAAGTCACATAGAAAGGCAAAATAGTAAATTCGCCGCAAGTAAGCCCTATCAGGTGTCATGAAAGAGTATATAAAGGTCATTGGAAAACAACAAAAAGACGTATTGGCTATTGAGAAAAATAAACAAAAAACCTACGCACACCACCGGCGTGAGAGAGATCCGGCTGGGACAGAGGAGATCCGGCTGGATATAGGAGATCCAGCTGGGACAGAAAGAGATCTGGCGACGACGTGAGAGAGATCCGGTTGGGATAGAGGAGATTTGGCGACGGCGTGAGAGAGATCCGGCTAGGACATAGGAGATCCAGTGACAGCGTGAGAGAGATTCGGCTAGGACGGTGAGAGATTCGGTAGAAGGAGATCCGGTCAATGGTGAGAGATCCGGCAGAATAGGGGTTCGGTAGACAGTGAGAGATCTGCAGAACAGGGGTCCGGTCGACGGTGACAGATCCGGCAGAATAGGGGCTAGATGGAAAAATAGAAACCATGAGGCAAGCCATGAGACAAGGAGACAGGTGAGACCATGAGACGGTGAAAGTAGGAGCTGTGTGAGACAACTTAGAGAAGGAATTTGGCGAAGCATCGGAAAGAACTCAACGTATTTCCAGATTTCTTCAAGAGAGGTTAAAAAGCATTGCGGTGAACTTCTAAATAGCAGTGAAGTAGCCTTTCAATTCAACAGAGGCAAGACAAGTTAGAAGAAGGGTAGACACAATAAGTGACACTCTTTATATTATACTTACTTAGTATTTGCAATAGTGAAAAAGGAGTAGAGAATTAAGACATCCATTGTAACTGGAATTCTCAAGTATAGTGGATGGTCTCGGTAAGGGAGAGTCCTACCACCATGGATGTACGTCACATTGACGGAACCACATAAATCTCGTGTATTCTTAATTTGCTTTATATTCTATATTTTGAATTGAGTTGTGAACGCAGCTAAAGTATCAGCCAACCCATAATCTGATGAAGGCCTAAACAAGAACATCCGAATTGTCTATTAGGCAAGGTGTCTGAAAGGTGACTTTGGGGACTATTATGATTAATAGGTAGTAATAGATCTACCTTAGTCGAGTCTGAGAAAGAATTCGCTTTTAAGAAGAGGTTGAAGTTATTCACTTACCTGCGAATTGCGAATTGTGGTGATACTGATTCACCCCCCTCTCAGTATCACAAACTAGTAGATCCTAGGAAGAAGTCAAGAACTTCAATTGGTATCAGAGCGCAGGTTCACCAGTTTAAAGCTTAACAGCTTGGTGTACTACTTTGAAGGGATCTAGAAGTTTGACTTGTTCAGCATATTAAGAAATGGAAGCCGGTACTAACACTAGCACCACTTACAGCAAGAAGGTTCCAATCTTCAACGGAACCAACTATCATATGTGGAGAGCAAGAATGCAAGTGGTATTTGCAACCATGGGCATGAACATGGTGAAATGCGTACAGGAGGGTTTTGTGGCTCCAGAAGAAGGTAAAAACCCAACCCCAGAGGAGTTAAGGCAGTTTGAGATAAATGGGAAGGCCTCAAATGTCATCATTTCAGTATTGACAGATGCTGAGTATGCTAAAGTTATGGACTACAAATATGCCAAGGAGATATGGGACATATTGCAGAAAGTCTATGAAAGTGATGACAAAATGAAGGAGGCTAAGCTTCAAGTGTTCAAGGAGAGATATGAATCTCTTAAAATGCAGAAGAATGAAATAGTTCAAGAATTCTTCACCAGGGTTATTGACACTGTAAACAACTTGAGAAGTCATAGGAAGAACAAGAAGGACTCATCGATTGTGAAGAAAATTCTGAGAGTTCTACCTGAGAGGTTTGCTTCAAAGGTGGCAACCATAGAGGAGAGTAGAAATCTCAACTCTATGTCTCTGCATGATCTTCAGTGCAATCTTATTGCATATGAGATGAGAATAAAGTCTACTGAGAGCTCCTCAACGTCAAAGGTATCAAAGGAGGTAGCTTTCAAAGCTATAAAACACTTGAAGATAAAAGAAAAAGAAGAATCATCCAGTGAGGATAATGATGATAATAAGGAAGAAAGTGAAGGTGAAGTATTAGCTTACTTCATAAGGAAATTCAAAAAAGGGTCTAAGAAAGGAAAAGGACAGTTGTCCTTGAGATGTTATTGTTGTGGGCAGACTGGACACTTTGCTTCTCAGTGCAAAGTGAAACTTGATGATGAAGATGAGGATGGTGATGATGAGTAGAATTCAAGATGGAGAAGATCATCATTCAAATCAAAGAAGTCCAGTAAGAAGATTGCCAATCCACAAAGAAAGACGAGAGACTCACTCAAGAGTTATGTGAGTCAGACAAAAGAAGCTGATGAGGAGGAAGATGAAGACTCATCAGATGAGTATGTCTTTATGGCATCAGCACAAGGTGGTAGCTCAACCTCTGAAGAGGAAGAGGAAGTTGATGAAGAAGAGCCAGATCTTGAAGCTGAGCTGGAAGCAGCTTCAAAGGAGATAATCAGAAGGGGCAGAACCATAAGAGGGTTGGAGGCCCATATAAAACTAGTTGAAGCAAAGACTGAGGAAGCTAAAAGTCAAAACGATGAAATAAGGGCTGAGCATATTAACTTGAAGAGAAGATTTGAGGAACAGATCAAAATATGTGAAAACCTTACAGTAGAGCTTGGCTCAAGGGCTTCAAAAATTGAAGAAATGGAGAAAGAGTTGCTGAGACTTCAGCAACAACTCAAAAGTAGCAAAAAGAACTTGCAGAAGCTTGAAATGATAAGAGAAACAAGTTCTGAAAAAGGAGAGAAGAATGTAGAGAAAGTGCAGCAATCTGAGGCTGCATTAGCTAAAGAAAATAAGAATGTGCCACAGAAGTTGAAAGAGAAGGTTGTGACTCAGAAGAAGATAGCTGAGAATAAAGAAGATTTGAAGAAGCAACCTAGGGTAGCAAACAAGAAGGAAGAAAAGAAAGTCAGCCAGCAGATGGCTACGGCTAAACAGAAGAAGGAGAAGAAGGTGGCTGAAATGAGAGTCACATAAGTAAAGAAGCCAGCTACTTTGCCTACACAGCAAGTGATGAACAGAAGAAGACAAGTTGTGATCAGACCCAAGAAGAGGTAGTTTCAAGGTCATTGCCTTTATTGTGGAGTTTGGGGTCATAAGATGAGTAACTATTGGTGGAGAAGGCCAGTATATGTCTCCAACTTGAGAAGATACAATACTATATATAGGGGGAGATAATACAGAATTCAGAAGAGAACACCTGTCGTAAGTTCTTGCACATACTGTAAAAGGTAAAAATACGCTGACAAGGATTGTTAGTGGAAGACCAAACCAGTGATTTCAAAGAACAAGTTTGCTATATTGGCAAACTTGGAACAGTGTGAAAGGTGCGGGCAGGATGGCCATGATGCCAAGAGATGCATGACACTTCTCCTTGAGCAAGAGAAGGCACTTAATGGCACAGTGAAAACAAGCAATGTAGTCAAAGCTGAGAAAAAGGAGAAAACTATCTTCCAGCCAGTTCAAAAGAAGGAATATAAAGCTAAAAGGGAGATGGCTAACATAGCTGAAATGACACTCAAAGCTGACCGCAAGAATAAGTAGTGGATCCTTGATAGTCGATGCACTTCGCACATGATGGGTGACAAGAGTAAATTATCAAAGCTAAACAAATCAAGAGAAGGCAGAGTCAAGTTTAGCAATGATGATTCACTCAACATCAATGGTCAGGGGTCAGTAAAGATTGGAAGAGGAAAGCTAAAAGATGTTCTGCACGTTGAAGGACTCAGATATAATTTAGCATTTGTCAGTCAGCTATGTAATGAAGACCATAAGGTAATATTCACAAAAATAGGTTGCCAGGTAAAGAGTAAAGAAGGCAATACTGTTACAGCCGGGAAGAGAACAGCTGGAAATTTATATGTGATTGATGAAGACAAGACAAGCAGCTGTTTACTCACCAAAAAAGAAGAAAATCAACTCTGGCATAGGAGGCTGGGACACTTATCACAAAAGAACGTGAGGAAGCTGACCACTACTCATGCAATCAAAGATATTCCCGACCTTAGGAGAGAAAGAGAGTATGTTTGCTCGGCATACTCTAAAGGAAAACATGTCAGAAAGTAGTATAAGACTAAAGTGTTCAGTTCCGAAGCAGTGCTTGACATTGTGCATACTGATTTGTGTGGACTGATGAGAACAAAAGTGTTGAACTGTGAGAGGTACTTCGTCTTGTTTGTCGATGATTATTCCAGAAGACCTGCATCATGCACCTCAAACATAAGTCAGAAGTTTTGAAATGCTTCAAGAGATATAGAAGATTGGCTGAAAATAAGAGTGGAAAGAAGATCAAAGTATTGAGGTTAGATCAAGGCACTGAATTCACAGATGGAGCTTTTGAAGATTACCTTGAGAAGCATGATATTCACTATCAGATGGCAGCAACGAGAACACCTCAACAGAATGAGGTGATAGAGAGGAAAAACAGAATTGTGGTTGAAATGGCAAGAACTATACTGCTGAAATCTAAGCTTCACACAAGATTTTGGACAGAAGCAACATTCACAGTCGTGCACCTACTAAGCAAAGTTCTACTAAGACCCAATACTGATAAGACTCCATATGAGCTATGGAGTGGGAAGAAGACAACAGCCAAGTATCTCAGAGTCTTTAGCAGCCCATGTTTTGTGAAGAATAAGGAACAAAACTTGGGAAAATTTAACGCTAGGTCTAATGAAGGCATCTTTGTGAGATACTCAGCAAAGACAAAAGGTTACAGAGTTTTCCTGCATAAGCTAGGAAAAGTGATCACTTCCAGTGATGTAAGAATAGATGAGAACTGGAAAATAATGCAGAATGGAGAAGCTGAGGACAATGAAGAAGATGACTTCAATGTAGATGAAGAATCAGACCAACCTGAAGAAAAGGAACAAGAGATAAGTTTAGACTCGGAGAAGAGTGAGTCTGAAGATGAAGAAAGAGATCCTCTTGCAACTAAGATGGTGCAAGGAAGAAGGACAAAGAAAACATGGACCAATGCTCATCAAGGAGATCAGATCGTAGGTGACCCATCAGCAGGAGTTACAACAAGAAGAAGAATTGTGGGAGCTATTGCTCTACTCTCACAAGTTGGACCTAAATCTATTGAAGATGCTATTCAAGACAAAGCCTGGGTCAAAACTATCAATGAGGAGCTGGATCAAATTGAGGCAAACTTGGGTGTTAAAGTGAAGTTACCAGTGAGTGTACTTTGTGATAATGAAAGTGTTGTTGATTTCAGCAAAAATCCGGTTCAACATTCGAGGAGCAAGCATTTTGACATCTGGTATCACTTTATTAAAGATCAAGTGGAATAAGGTACAATTTAGTTGGAGTATGTTGGCACTAAAGATCAAATTTCAGATATTCTAACTAAACCTCTATCCACAGAGTTGTTTGAAAAGCACAGATTGAGTCTATCTGTGCAAATGCCTCCTTAAGCTTGAAGTTCAGGTGAATCCTCCATCTCCACTTTGCAAGTTTTTCAAATTTGTAATTGGTTGGCAAAAGGGGAGAGAAGCAACAATGCAGGGGGAGCTGTTAAGAAAGAGGGAGTGCATATTTAAGGGGAGTTGAAACTGCTGCATAGTGGTTTTTGTTATGAGTGTTGCCAACAATTACAAAGGGGGAGATTGTTGTTCCCTCAGCCTTATATGGGTTGTAATTGTTGTCAACTAGGTTTAAGTGTGTAAGAAAGTAAAGCCACATGGAAGGGTAAGAAGGTAAAAGCCACATAGAGGGGTAAGAACGTAAAAGTCACATGGAAGGGCAAAATAGTAAATTCGCCGCAAGTAAACCCTATCAGGTGTCATGAAGGAGTATATAAAGGTCATTGGAAGACAATAAAAAGACGTATCGGCTATTGAGAAAAATAGACAGAAATCCTACGCACACCACCGGCGTGAGAGAGATCTGGTTGGGACAGAGGAGATCCGGCGACAACGTGAGAGAGATCCGGCTGCGACAGAGGAGATCTGGCGATAGCGTGAGAGAGATCCGGCTGGGACAGAGGAGATCTGGTGACGGCATGAGAGAGATTCGCCTAGGACGGTGAGGAATCCGGCTAGGACGGTGAGAGATCCGGCAGAAGGAGATCTGATCGACGGTGAGAGATTTGGCAGAAAGAGATCTGGTCGACAGTGAGAGATCCAGCAGAATAGGGGTCTGGTCGACGGTGAGAGATCCGGCAAAACAGGGGTCCGGTCGACGGTGACAGATCCGGCAGAACAGGGGCTAAATGGAAAAACAAAAATCGTAAGGTGAGCCATGAGATGAGGAGACAGGTGAGACCGTGAGACGATGAAAGCAGGAGCTGTGTGAGACAACCTAGAGAAGGAATTCGGCGAAACATCAGAAAGAACTCAACGTATTTCCAGATTTCTTCAAGAGAGGTTAAAAAGTGTTGCGGTGAACTTCTAAGCAGCAGTGGAGTAGCCTTTCAATTCAACAGAGGTAAGACAAGCTAGAAGAAGGGTAGACACAGTAAGTGACACTCTTTGTATTGTACTTGCTTAGTATTTGCAATAGTGAAAGGAGCAGAGAATTAAGACATCCATTGTAACTAGAATTCTCAAGTATAGTGGATGGCCTCGGTGAGGGAGAGTCCCTACCACCGTGGATGTATGTCACATTGACGGAACTACGTAAATCTCATGTATCCTTAATTTGCTTTACATTCTGTGTTTTGAATTGAGTTGTGAACGTAGCTAAAGTGTCAGCCAACCCATAATCTAACAAAGGCCTAAACAAGAACATCCGAATTGTCTATTAGACAAGGTGTCTGAAAGGTGACTTTGGGGACTATTGTGATTAGTAGGTAGCAATAGATCTACCTTAGTCAAGTTTGAGAAAGAGTTCACTTTTAAGAAGAGATTGAAGTTGTTCACTTACCTGCGAATTACGAATTGTGGTAATACTGATTCACCCCCCTCTTAGTATCACAAACTAGTAGATCCTAGGGAGAAGTCGGGAACTTCAGACTCGCCCACTTCGAATCATGGCACTTGCGCAACACTTCTTTCCTTATCTTTCCGTGGAGTGGCATATATATTCGTCGCCTTTTTGTGTATAAAAGACCGTCCTTGTACCAAAATCGTCGGGTCTTGCCCTCTTGCTCATATCCAATAAGGGCTTGAGCCTTTTGATCATGTTTGAGCCCATCATTGATGCGGTCGATCCATGGATAGCTAGGTTGACTTACTGTGTTTGCTAGCCTCATCTTCCGGCTAAGAGTATCAGCTACGAAGTTAGCCTTTCTTGGCTTGTACTCCATCACATAGTCAAACTTTGTTAGGAAATCTTGCCATTGAGTTTGCTTTGGACTCAGTTTCCTCTGGGTCTGAAAATAACTCATGGCCATGTTGTCCATCCTTACAACGAACTTAGACCTCAAGAGATAATGCCTCCACGTCCGTAGGCAATGGACCACTGCAGTAATCTCCTTTTTTTGAACGGTATACCATCATTTGGTATCATTCAACTTTCGTAACTCATATGCCACTAGACGTCCTTCTTGCATAAGAACACCACCAATAGCAAAATCTGATGCATCAGTCTTTAATTCAAAAGGCTTTGTGTGATTGGGCAACACTAGCACCGACTCCTTAGTCATGGCTTGCTTCAACTGATCAAACGTCTTCTAACATTGATCCATCCATTCCCACAGTTTCTCCTTCTTTAGCATGTCCATGAATGGCACAGTGATATTTGAGTAGTTCCAAACGAAACGCCAATAGTGATTGGTGAAACCAAGGAATGATCTTAACTCCATCACTTTCGTTAATGGCTCCCATTCAACGATGATTTGGATCTTTGCTGCCTCCATATGTACTTGTCCTCCCCCGACAATGTGCCCCAAAAATGGCACTTCCTTTTGGGCAAAGGCACATTTCTCGTGCTTGACGTATAAGTCATTCTCACGTAAGACTTGAAAAACCTATCTAAGGTGCTCGATGTGCTTCTCGAGTGTCTGGCTATATACCATAATATCATTAAGGTAAACCATTATAAACTAATTTAGGAACTAGTGCAATACTTTGTTCATAAGAGTGCAGAATGTGGCCAGAGCATTGGTTAAGCCGAATGGCATGACGAGAAACTCGTACGAACCATAACGAGTCACACAGGCTGTCTTCGGCTCGTCTCCTTTTGCAATCTGAACTTGATAGTAACTTGAATGGAGATCAAGCTTGGTGAACCATTGTGCACCTCCAAGCTGATTAAAGAGATCTGCAACGAGTGGGATCAGGTACTTGTTCTTGATGGTTAACTTGTTCAATGCTCGGTAATGTATGCACATCCAAAGTGACCCGTCATGCTTCTTCTGGAATAGGATAGGTGCACCGAACAGAGCCTCAGATGGCCGAATGTACCCCGCATTGAGCAGCTCCTTCAGCTGTTTCCTCAATTCTTCCGATTTAGGGGGTGTCATGTTATATGGCACCATGGTAGGTGGTCGAGCATCAGGCACCAGCTTGATCTGATGATCCAGTTCTCTACGAGGTGGAAGCTTCTTGGGCAACTTAGGAGGCATCACGTCCTTGAATAAATTGAGGACTTAGCTCACTTCTGTCGGGACTTTGCTCCCTTTGCTCTTATTGTCCTTGGTTTTCAAGGTTGCTAGGATGGTCACCTTACCCTTCTTCGCTCCCTTGTTGAGTTACATTGTCAAAATTATCTTCTGATCATGGTCCGAGTTATAATGAGCTGGAATCACGCATTGCCACTGTTTGTCCAACACATAAAGACACTCAGTAAAGGGTAATATAACTGTATGGATCCTGTCCAAAAATTTTAATCCAATGACAAAGTCATAATCATCAAGAGGAATTACCTCAAGGATCTCCTGGTTTCTCTATTGCCCAATCTACAGCTCCACGTCCCTCACAACCCCAATGGCAAGGACTTCCTAGGAGTTGACAGTCTTAAGCCACCCGGCTCCTTTCTCAATCCAAAGGTTAAGTTTCTTGGCAGCTTCTTCTGATATGAAGAGATCGGACGCCCAAGTATCCACGAGCGCACTCATCGTGGTTTCTCTAATCTTCACATCTGCAAACATAAGTCCCTTTGGCTCCTTCACCTTCTTGGACTTGATTGAACTGAGGATCTGCAACGAACCTAATCATGCCTCCTCTTTTGGCTCATCTTCTTTGCAAAGGGCAGCCAGTTTGGTCTTGTTCCTGCAATCTTGTGCCATATGTGAACCATCACAAAAGTAACACTTGTAAGTACGTACCTTCCTGTGACCTCCATTGCTAGATTCTGCATGACTTTTTGAAGGGTCAGCCAGCAGTCTACCTCCATTCGAGTGATTGAATCTACCCCAATCTTCCCCACCATTAGCCTTATCCTTTGGACAGGAGTCTGATTGGGAGGTAAAAGGTGTCCTGTACTCTACGAGAGATTTAGTCACTGTAATGGTAGTTGTAAGGTCTCCCACTTAGAATCGCTTCATCTTCTGTTTGGTCCACAGCTTGAGACCACTCATAAACTAGTGGTACGCCTTTGTCTCATTCATTGAAGGGATTTGGAGTAGTAACTCCAAAAATCGCTTCACATAATCGTGTACTTGCACCCCTCTGCCCAAGGCGCTTTAGCTCGTCGCGAACTTCTTCCTCTGCATATGCAGGATGGTAGTTCCATCAGAACTCCTCGACGAACCTATCCCAGGTCGTGATAGGATCTCCACACCTATCGTCTGACCGATGACGCCACCACAACAAAGCATTATCAGCTAAGTACATAGATGTAGTATTTACCCGTAATTGGCTGTCATTGATCCTCATGACTTAGAAGTATCATTCCATGTACCATAAGAAGTTGTCCACGTCCTTGGCCACCCGAGAACCCCTGAACTCCTTTGGCTTGGGTGCGTCTATATGTAGTCCTTACACAGTGATCACCCTATTCACGCGTGTTGCTTTGATTCTGCGAGCTTTCCCTTGAGCTCTGCAATCTCCGCGCGCATAGCCTCCATCATGGTCTCCAAAGACTCATCTCGCTGATGGAGTTCTGCCCTTAAGGTCCCCAGCAACTCTCCTCGAAATTCTCTCATGCCAACTTTGAGCTCCTGCATCTTGACCACGAGCTCCTCCCTTTCGGCATCTACACCTTTGATGGACTGGGTCAGGTCATCAACCGAACCTTGGACATTAGTGATGAACGATTCAATCTTTGTCATACGATGTGTCAAGTCCCCTGCTAGATCCCTCAAACTCGAAACAACATGATTCTTTTTTTCCTTGGCAGTACTTTTATTGGCCTTCCTCCCATAATCATTGCAATCATCACCCATGATGAGCGCTTCATTAGAACGTGGGTTTGCCATGACGCTTGGAATGAACCTGCTCTAATATTAACTGTCACGAGCCTATGGGTTTATTGCGTCCTACCTGTGTGGCCTTGAAAATGCTTCCCAAGCAGCCTTCTCACACTCAACTCACAATAATTTTTTTGAAAATTAATTTTAAAAATATATTTCACTTGAAAATTGAGTATATACAAATGAAGGGAAAGACATCCCTTTTATATAAATTTTAGATAAATTATAACCGTTAAATCCTTTCTTCTTCAACTTTCTATATATATACATTTATCAGTATTTATTATATGGTTAATTTCAATATATTTTCTTTTCTTAAAAGGTGTTTACATTTAATACATTGTATTTCTCTAAAAAAAATGTTTAAATTCAACATATTATCTATTCATAAATACAAAAAACCATGACAATTTGTTGTGGGTTTTACAGTTGGATGCCTGCCTGGAAGTTGGGAAGTGAAGCCGTCGACATAATAAGTTGCTCGACCAATTAAGACTCTTAGAGGGAGAGCGAAACACATCTGTGTTTGTTCAACACAGAATCCACAATGTCCCATTTGCTAAAAGTTTGGTTTTCTCCTTCTTTTTATACTTGAAGTTCAAATGGTAAATTTTCCATCATTAGGAACACTTCATTACCCTACGGAGGGCTTCAAAAGTAAAGAGTGATCTTTTTACCCTTTTTGATCGATTAGGAGGCGAATCAAGAGTCAAATGTAGTTTTTTTAGTTTTTATATTATGAATAGTAATGGGATGCTAATAAATCAGATACAAAGATTTTTCTTTTCTTCTAAATTCTCATTCGGTCTATTTTTCCTTGTACGCGTGATCAATCATATGGGAAAACTTTCTATAGATGTCACACTCATTCAATACCGGCTGATTTGTCCTATTATTTATGAATGTCAAACTCATTTAATGCACAGCCCGGTGGAAGGGGCAAAAGGCGTTGGCATTCGTCGTGGGTTTTACGGCTGCTTGACCAATAAATTGTCCTGGCGAAAGTGGAACACTTTTGTGTTTGTTCAAACACGCAGAATCCGCAATGCCCCATTTGTTCAAACACAGGACTTTTCTTCTTTTCTAAATTCTGTCTTTTCATCTATGGATATCACACTCATTTAATGATTTCCCTTTTATTTTAATACATAATTGCGTACGACTGCAACCGACTTCCCTTCGCATCATTACTTTATTATTATTTTTTTTTTCCCACTAGAATCATGCTCAGATCACAAAAATGATTAACCATATATAATTCAAGCTTGAACAAAAAATATTAAAAATTAATAATCAATAATAATAGATGAAAAATAGAAATTAATTGAATAAATATAATAGAATCTAAAATACGAGGAGGTTGGTGCAAAATAATTTAATTATATCCGAAGACAGAATCCGAAATGCCCCATTTAAGAAAGTTTGGTTTCCTCCTTTTTCATGCTTCAAGTTCAATGGTAAATTTTCCATCATTGGGAACACTTCTTTACCCTAGGAAGGGCTTTAAAAGTAGAGAATGATTTTATTACCCTTTTTGATCAAGTAGGAAGCGACTAATGAGTCATATTCAGCAAGAATTTTTTTTTTTTTTCAATGAATTGTAATGGGATGCCGGTCAATCAGATACAAAGACTTTTCTTCTCTTCCAAATTCTACCAACTGCACCGATGTAACAGTTGCTTTTGTTGTGGAACTTAGATTTGCTGTTCTATATATATATGTGTTGTGAGAGAGGGAAACTAGAATAGCAACTGGAAAAGGGAGTCATTTTGATTTTTATTTTGTTCTCTGTTGCATGCCAATGGAGTATCGCTTCACTAGAAAACATTATTGTTTTTGGGTTTTGATTCATGTGGCGTTTGTGGGTGTTCTTGAGAGTTGTTTAGAGGAAGAGAGGTTGGGTCTATTAAGTATCAAGGACTACTATAACTTAAACGGGCATCATGCTGACGATTTCCTTGCTTCGTGGACTGATGATCCAGTGGCTGACTGCTGCAGCTGGGAGCGAGTCAAGTGTAATAACGCCACCATGGTGACTCAACTCTCTTTGCACCATTTGCTGCACCGGTTCACAAACGGCAGTCAAATGGTTCTGAACATGTCCTTGTTTACTCCTTTCAAGGGGCTGCTCAATCTAAACTTATCAGCCAATTGGTTTACTGATTGCTACCAGAATTATGGTACGTAACATGCAAGAGCTCTAGTACTTTTTTTTTTTTTTTTCTCAATCAATGTTTCTTTGAAAATCTGCACTTCAAAAAGCAACATTTGCAAGTTTACATACAGTTAAAAAGTTTGATTAACTCTGCTGCATTTAACTCTTTAAAGACAAACAAACAAGACCATCGTAATAACATTTGCTTCTGTTTGTCAATCATTTACATGTTTTACTGTAAATGTATCACACCTAGACATGCTTATACGTATATGTGTCTATTTATATGTCCAAAAATTAATTTGGTCTCATGCACCAAAAATTAGAACTATTCTCATCATTTTGAAAGAAATATTTTGTTTTTACTCACAAATTTAATTGAGAATCAAACTAAACGATAAAAACCAGTATCTATTCAAAAATGTTTATTTGCACACATTTGGTTATATGTAGACTTGAGTCCCAATTTTACTTGTATTAGTAACACATTGCTTATATATAGACTTCAAGGCTTTGAAGACTTTGCAGACACTAGATCTAAGCTACAACAATTTCAGCGGCAACATACAGCTCTGTCTAAGCACCCTTGCATCGCTTCAATCGCTGTATCTTCATGATAGCAGTTGGTATTATGGAAATCTTTCCATCCCAGGTAGGTGTCATAAGTCTTTCAGTTTCAACTTCTTTAGCAGAATTAGCTTCTTTGTAAAACTTATAACAATTGGATCTAAGTTAGAATCCCCTCGATGAAACTAAAATTATTCTAAGATCAATTAAGATATTATTACTCAATATATTACTCATCTTCATTTTATTTTCACCAAATTCTAGTCTAGAATTCCAATCACTCTCACCTGTCACTGACAAAATAGAGAATTTTATCCAGCAATTATAATAGTGTTTGTGTGTGTATATATATATATATATTGTTCATAAAATGGGAAGCAATGGTGTGGTGTCCCAATATCCTACCAAGGAGCATTGTGCTAGTCGCACTCCACTCCTAGCGAGGAACCATAACCTTTATGGTGCAAAGGAAATTTCTAATCACTAGACTACAATGAATAGCAATAATAAAAGTATCATCGGTATCTAAACATATCTCAACTTTCGAATTCAAAGTAATTTTAAACATAAGATAAATTAAGGACATATCTGATTTTGTATTGTTCTATGCAATGGAGGATTTAAAATTTTTTGTCAACTGGGAGCAAAATCCACGTACAAATACATTAAATCTAGACATTAGTTTTCATATTTGGGAATCATTCTATAATATTTTTCATTATAGGTGCTACCAAGTACATCTCAACTCTATTGGTGAATAAAAAAACCATTGGAAGAATAAGAGTTGAGATGAAATTTATTATAAGTTGTGATAGTAAATAATAGATATTGGATAATTTCTAATTTGGAGATGGAAAAACATAAAATCTGTTAAATTAAAAAAAAAAAACTTTCTTAAGAACCTTTTTTTAGCTAAAAATTGGGATAAGACTTTTTTATTTTGTAATAACACTAATTTCTTTTCATATGTATAATTTTGAATAAAACAATGATGTAAGACAAAGATAAAATTTTAGCACGGGCAAAACAAAAATTTGAGTGGGATAATAATATAAAATTTAATTAAAATCTTGATAATTTTGGCTTTTTAGTGGTCAAAAGACTTTTTTTTTTTTTTTGTTTCTGAGTGGGGCAAGTCTGCCATTAGACTGAAAATTAGAGGTGCCAAACAATTAGGTGGGTTTGGGTTGAGTCCCTTCAAGTTTAAGTCATTTTGAATTGAGTAACTTGCGATTCACTCCTATTCAGGTCAAATTTGGGATTGAGTTATTTGGGTTCACGTGGGTTCTAATCATCCAAAAGTCAACATGCTAATTTTTTAAAAAAATAACTCTTTTTATTTGTAACTAATTTATTATTTTATATATAAATTATATTATTATTTATATATATTATAGATAAAATTATATATTATTCTTATTATTTATATATATACATTATATACTATTATTATTATTATATTATATTATTAAAATATGTAAAGTTTTATTTTTTTAATTTTTTTTTACATTAATTTATGTTAAAACTATAGACATATATCATAAATACTATATATATTTATATAATTTATTTTATATTATTATTAGAATAGAAAGAGTTATCTTTATTATATAATTCATAACTCAATAGATTTCTTAATAGATAAAAAGAAAAAAAAAAAAACCATTCATTAACATATCTCTCCATAATATATATTTCTCATTTCATGTTTTTCATTGTCCATTTTATGTATTATTTTTGAAGTAAGCACTTGCACTTGTTGGTCACCTTTGTATTCTATTGCTATTTATGAATTGCAAAACTAGACTTGGAACATTTTTCGAGAACCCATCTAACTCGAGTTGCAATGTATTTCTTGATATATTTTGCCTTTTCATTGGTACAAGCTCTTGCATTTCTTGATATATTCTAGTTATTTGGCAGAACTGAGAGAATTGAAGAAATTGGAAATCTTAGATTTGGGTGGCAATGGATTTTCTGGAAGCGTCTTCCTTTCTCTTGGTAATATGACTTCACTTAAGGCTTTATCTTTGGCCTACAACAATCTTAATGGATCTTTGGCCCAACAAGGTAGTTATTGAAATTTTTGTTAATGCTCAAATTTAGGTTTTACGTCTCTTACATTATGGTAAATGATAAAGATTCTATC
The DNA here is from genome assembly GCA_037832385.1 of Rhizophora apiculata. Taxonomy (NCBI): domain Eukaryota; kingdom Viridiplantae; phylum Streptophyta; class Magnoliopsida; order Malpighiales; family Rhizophoraceae; genus Rhizophora; species Rhizophora apiculata. The sequence continues at coordinate 1,415,055 of CM075438.1, read as the reverse complement.
ACATCTTATTTTTCAGGCTTATGTGAATTAAAGAACCTTCAAGAGTTGCATCTTGGTAACAATAATTTAAGTGGACCTATTCCACCTTGTCTTGGCAATTTGATGTCCCTTAGAATCTTGCACTTGCCATTTAACAAACTTGAAGGGGATATCTCATCCTCTCCAATTTTTAACCTTAAATACCTTAAGCATATTGATCTCAGGGATAATCTTTTTGAGGGTTTATTCTCTTTTTACTCAATTGCCAACTTCACAAACCTTGAAGGACTGATGTTATCAAGCCCTAACCACAAGCTAGAGGTCCAAACTCATTATTCATACAATTGGTTGCCTACATTTCAACTTAAGTTTCTTGTGATATCACATTGCAAATTTTACAATATTCCTCAATTTCTTGCTCACCAAATTGAATTAAGAGTTGTGGATCTCTCCCATAATAACCTAATTGGAACCTTTCCCAATTGGTTGCTTGAAAATAATATAAAATTGGAGTTCTTAAGTCTTAGAAATAACTCTTTCACGGGTCAATTTCATTTATCTTCCAACTCTAGCTTTGTGACAAGCCACATAGATATATCAGACAATCACCTCAATGGGAAACTTCAACCAGATATTGGTGATTTGTTTTTCAAAGTACAAGTACTCAATCTTTCCACAAATGCCTTTGAAGGTTGCATTCCAGTCTCAATTGGCCACATGCCAAAGCTACATTATTTAGGTCTTTTCAACAATAGGTTTTCAGGAAATGTTGCACCTACTTTGGTAGGCCTAGCAAATTTCTCTAATTTGCAAATTTTGGCAGCTTCAAACAACAAATTACTTGGCCAAATTCCGAATTCCATTAATATGACTTCATTAATGATCTTACGACTCAGTGGAAATCAAATTACGGGCAATTTATCGAGTTGGATCTCACATTATCCAAGCTTAGAGTACTTGGATATGAGTGACAACCACATAACAGGTGAGATTCCTCCTTCTATTGGCAATCAGACAACTTTTTTTGGAATTACACTAAACATGGCAGGTAATGTGCTCGAAGGTAGAATTCCAAGTGAACTTGCTAGGCTTAAGTTAGTTCATTTGGACCTTTCACATAACTCTCTTTCAGGACATATTCCCTCTTGCTTCACTTTGTCATCTTTACAACATTTCAATTTGGAAGGAAATAAGCTCACTGGCTCGATTCCGGAAACATTGCTCAATTCTACTAATGTTCTAACATTGAACATTGGAAATAATCTTTTGTCTGGTCACATTCCCTCATCGATTGGGGCTTTATCAAATTTAAAGGTTCTTCTTCTGGGCCAAAATTCCTTAGAGGGTTTGATACCAAATCAACTATGTCAATTGAATAAACTTAGTATCTTGGATCTCTCACACAACTCATTTTCTGGGCCCATACCTCATTGTTTTGGTAACATCTCTTTTGGGAAGCTAACTGTATTTGATTTTGCATACCAATTTTCAACATTTGCTTTGGATGATGTGAGATTCTACAATGAAATCGTGGGCAGTCTACCAGATAGGTTCTCCCCATTTGCACCCTCGTATGTTCTATGTGTGCAACTAGTGCAAGTTGGGTTTGTGACAAAATCAAGGTCCGACATATATGAAGGTAGCGTTCTTGAATTGATGTCTGGATTGGATTTATCCTTCAACCACTTAACAGGGGAAATACCAGAAGTGCTTGGAAATTTATGTTGGATACATGCATTGAACTTGTCTCACAATCAGTTGATAGGCTTCATTCCAATAACTTTTGCAAACCTTGAAGGGATAGAGAGCCTAGACCTTTCCCATAACAAACTCAGTGGAGAAATTCCATCAAAACTAATCGGTCTCACTTTTCTATCATACTTCAGTGTGGCCTACAATAATTTATCTGGAAAGCTTCCAGACATGGACAGACAATTTCAGACATTTGACAACAAAAGCTACCAAGGAAATTTGTTTCTTTGTGGACCTCCATTAACACGGAATTGCAGTGTCATTCATGACATGCCACAATTGGCACCATCCGATATTGATGCAAGTGAAGAAAAATGGTATGACATTGATCCTGGGTCCTTCATTGCAAGCTTTATGGCAAGCTACCTTGTATTTCTGGCGGCTTTTGCATTAGTAATTTATATCAACCCTAGCTGGCGACGAAGGTTGTTCATGTTCATTAAGAATCTCATAGCCAAATGATATTTCCTAGTTTTCTACACTGTTCCTAATTTATTGTTGTATTAAATAGGTAACCACGTTGTGTGTCTTTCTATTAGACATGTAGTTCTTTAATACACATTTTTTTCTCTCTTTGTTATATGTCATGTTTTTATGAATACAAAATAAAAGTTTAACTCTAAACATATGTAATAATGAAAAACATAGTTTAATTTGTCTACTTGTATTATTCTTAATTGGTTAGAATGCCAGATGAGGATTCCTTTATTATTTTAACTAGACATTGGCTTTTAGATTATGATTGTAGGTCGGTTTTATTTATGATGTTAATAAACATTTTGTTATGAAAAAAATGCATCATGATATTGTTTATATTGAAGGATTAGATATTACATTACACCAATAGTTTGCCACCCACAAATTCTATTGGTGGTATTGAATTTTTTTTCCCTCTCTTTCTTTATTCCTGATGTGCCTCCAACTGATCATTCATTTTCCTCTACCAAAATAGTTTTTCTTTGCATCTTAAGCCTTTAGTTTCGCTATTCCCCTATTACCCTATTATATTTGATTTTGTTAAAATACCAAGGACAAAGTATGAGACTTGAGTCCCATATTTAAAGTAGGATATTTCAAAGTGAGGGTTATATGGACTTTGAACTCTCCCACCTTAATAGTTAACATTTTAGGTGTAGTTCTCCTAAGGTTCATATCAAATTTCCCTTGTTCTTAATACATAGGCTTTTCCTTTTCGTATAAAATTTCCTCATTAATCATAGGCAACTAGTGCATTTTTTCTTTTCTTTTTTTTTTCTATCAATTGGTTCCAATAGGAATGTGACCTCAGCTCTTTTTCATTTAAAAACAACTTTAGTGTCCACATGCATCTAATTAGCCTTGATAATAAACAAATAGCCCACATATAGTCGATTATGGTCTTACAAAACTGACTTCCTTTGACTTATTTATGCCTTTGTACATTTGTGTGTCAAAAATTAGAATAGCAATTGGAAAAGGAAAATTTGATTTTATTTTTGCTTGTTGCATTACAATGGAGTCTCCTGCTTCACTAAGCAAATTGGTTTTAGGCTTTTGATTTTAGAGGTGAGTAAAGAAGTGAAGGACAAAAGTCAGTGTGTGGGTTGTTGTGGGGCATTGACTTTAAAGCATACAAATGGTAGGTAGTTTTTGTAGCAGTGGGATTGACAAGGCTAAGACTAATTTTTGCTGGTCAAGAATTTAGGTCACGTGGAAGGTTAGGAAAAGGAGTGATCACAGGATTGGTACTAGCATTAACTACCAATAATTCACTTGTAATAGCTACCAATATCTAAAAGCATTAGCATCCTATTTTCCTAAAGTAAAAGGGGGAAGAGGAGTGATCATAGGATGAGGAGTCATGCCATATTTCAAACTTGAAGTTATTGAGTTACATGATGCTTCCACTTTTGCTATTGCATTTACCTCATCTAGTTGCTCAAATTCTTTGCTTTAGATTAGTTATTGTTTACATAGGCATTACCTTTCCATATTGATGGTCTATGAATGCTCTTCCATATTGAATTGCATAGACTTCCATACTAGTTGTTTTTAAATTGTTTGTTGATGTAATTTTATCTAACCAAAAGAACAAAATGAGTAAAAAATAATTATATTAGAACAAAATATCACTCAATGGACATAAAAATCAACTGATAGTTTGGGAAATAAAGAGAGAGAGAGAGAGAGAGAGAGAGAGAGAGAGAGAGAAAATGCTTATCATTCGATGCCATATAAATTCTTTAGACCCCTTTATCAGCCCTTTTTAGTTCTAGGATGAAAGTATGTCATGCCAAAAGGTTTTAAGTTATATTCTATAAACAAAAAAGCTTTCTAAACTGACCATTGATTTTAGAAAAAAAAACAATTACTAATTATTTTTTTTAATATATTTGAAATTTATAAATGTATGCATTATAGTCATTTTCAACAAAAATTCTAACTTAAAAATTATATAATGTCCAATTTTAACTAAATTTAAATATATCGCATTTCATATATATATATATATTTATATCAATTTTGTATATAATAAATAAATATATATATATATAATTTAGATTATATATTGTTGAATGAAAAATTAATTAACTCATTTCAAAACAATTACTATCTTAAATATTTTTGTGTCATACATTCCAAGCAATGAACACAATAAATATTTAAATGTAAATTTATTAAAAGAAGCATTCCTATTTATTAGATATTTGAGCACTTTATTCAAAGTTCTATTCAATTTATCCATTAATACTAATTGGGCCTTAAAATGATGACTGAAAAACCTATAAGCAGTTGGCATGTAAAATATAAAGGTAATATACAAAAATAATTACATTTATTCCTTTTATAACAAATGTAACATTATTTTTAAAATGTAACAACTTATATTTTGTATTTTTTTTTTAACAAATATAGCATACTATCAATTATTATATTGTGACACATATTATATGGTGATGTAAACACAAAATTGAAAAATCAACTAGACACTTTAGACCACATTACTCCTAATTGGGCTTGTAATTTCATTATCCATCCCATTATCTTTTTTAAAAACTTGCAATTAATCAAATAGTAATTGAATTATAGATAATAATAATAGTAATTGAATTTAAATAATTAAAACAAAATAAGAAAACTCAATACTTCCTTTTTTAGTGTCATACAAATCCTAAATTACAATTGATAGAAGAGAATGAAATGAAGGAAAAAGAAATTCAAAATTGCATGTTAGAGAGAAATAGAGAGACCCCAAATTATTTTTGGTAAAGATTCAGTGGCAATGGAGTCTTGCAAAAATTTGGTAGTTGGTGATAGATCTTTGTCTTTATCCTTTTCTTCTTCTAACATATTTTATGCGACCACAAGTAGAAGCCCATATATGCACTTCGTGGAGCTAAAAACAACTCAGGAAAGAGACTTTGGATATGCAGATTTTAGAAACAAAAAGATTGTAACTTTTTCCAATGGTATGACCTATAAATTGAAGAATTTTGTAGGGCTGTGATTAGGTCTCTCTGTATCAAAAACAAAGAATTTGAAGCAAGATCAAACAATATTGATGATGAGTGAAACATCGATCAACACTGGGTCAAGTTGCTGGAAGATGAAATGAAGATGAAGAAGATGACTATAAGATTGATAGTTGATGAAGTTGTAGTCTTAAAAAGTGTGTGTGTTGATCTAAAATCAAAAAACAATTATTTATTATATAAACAATTTCAAACAAATTTTAAACCAAGTCCCTTGATATCAATTTGAAATTGATATGGACCACTTTGTCTTCACAAAACTCTTAGAAAATGATAATAAGTGCTGTTTCTATATATATTAAGATTACAACACCAGCTATGTGACACTTTACTTGGCCAAGATTTATGGGTAGCTCTATAACTAATCTTAATTATCTGCTATTCTTTTGGAGTCCTTACTATCATTTAGGAGTCTTTGCTATTCTCTAGGAGTCTTTGCTATATTTTAGGATTCTTTACTATCTTTTAGGAGTCTTTGCTATTATCTAGGAATCTATCTAATTTTTAAATATTTTATGATCGGTTGTTGCTACAAATGGAGAGCAGTTGAGATGTTATGTATATATAAAAAAAAATCTTTTAATTACATTAAAAAAAATCCTATCACAGCCTCATTTTGTGCACATTCTTGTCAATTCCTTGTTCAGTAGTGTGGTAACAAAGCTTGGTTTGTGAGCAATTATCTATTGACAAGATGAGTGATCTTCAAATAGTTGACGGAATCAAAAAGCTCAATAACCAAAATTATAATGCTTAGTCTACATGCATAATGTCTTACATGTAAGGCTAAGACATGTGGGAGGTTGTGAACGGAAGCGAAGTCACTCAACCAGAGGTAAAAGATGCACATGGTACGCTACAAAAATGGAAGATAAAAGCAGGCAAAGCATTGATTGCTTTGAAGACAATGTTCGAAGAAGATGTGCTAAAGCATATTCGAGATGCCAAATCCCCCATGGAAGCTTGGGATACACTCACTAAGCTCTTCTTAAAGAAAAATGACACAAAACTTTAGCTACTAGAAAGTGAGTTATTGTCAGTGGCTTAATGTGACATGACAGTTGCTCAATATTTTCATAAAGTGAAGTTGTTGTGTCTAGAAATTTCTGAATTAGATCCATAAGCTCCGATCAATGAAACCAGGATGAAAAGAATAATCATTCATAGTTTAAAGCCTGAATATAAAAGCTTTGTTGCTGCAGTATAGGGATGGAAAAATCAACCATCACTTGTTGAGTTTGAGAATTTGCTTGCTGGTCAAGAAGTACTAGCTAAGCAAATGGGAGGAGTTTTCTCAAAGGGTATAGAGGAAGCACTTTATCCTGACAAAGATAGACAAAATTCCAAGTAGCACACTAGTAAAGGATCTAAAAAAGGTGAGAACAAGGTGAAGAGTCATCAAGGTGAAGCAAGTGCATGTGTAGGGGGAGCATCAAATAGCTATGGAAATGGTAAGAAATTTGAAGGGAATTGCTATAATTGTGGAAAGAAGGGCCACATGGCAAGAGATTGCTGGTCAAAAAAGGGCCATATGGAAAGTAATGTTGCTACTTCTAAAAGTGAAGAGATATGGGATGTAGAGGCATTCTTTCCCGCAGATGAGGAAGAGCTAACTCTTATAGCAACAACATTTGATAAAATTGATTATAAGAAAAATTGGATCGTTGATTCAAGTTGTTCAAATCATATTATAGGTGATAAAGAAAAGCTACAGAATGTGTTAGAGTACATGGGGAGTCATGTTGTGGTCACAATAGACAACTCAAAGTTATTGATAGCTCACATTGGTAATACGATAGTCTCTCCCAATTCTAATGCCACGGAGGGGTCACCCAGAAATGTTTACCATGTCCCAGGTATGAAGAAAAATCTCCTCTTGGTAGCTTAATTAATATCTAAAGGCCATGTTGTTCTTTTTGGTCCATAAAATGTGAAAGTATATCGAGACCTTGAGATTACAAAAGAATTAGTGATGAAAGGACAAAGATTAGAGTCAATCTATGTAATGTCCACAAAAACTACATACATAGACAAGACAAGGAAAAACAAGCTAGTAGACTTATGGCATATGCAATTAAGTCATGTTAGCTATTCCAAGCTAGATGTAATGATGAAAATGTCGATGTTGAAGGGACTTCCCCAACTTAAAGTAAAAACTAACACAATTTGTGCAGGATGCTAGTACAAAAAAGTGCATTAGTTTTCATATGAAGAATCTAAATTTAGAGCAAAGGAGCCATTAGAGTTAGTTCACTCTGATGTGTTTGGATCAATAAAGCAAACATTTATAGGTGGAATTAAGTACATGGTGAGTTTTATTGAAGATTTTTCCAAGTACGTGTGGGTTTATTTCTTAAAGGAAAAATCTAAAACATTTTCAAAATTCAAGGAGTTCAAAAAGGTAGTAGAATTAGAAGTTGGTAAGAAAATTCATTGTTTATGCATAAACAACAGAGGAGACTATACCTTAGATGAGTTCACTAGCTTTGTATGGGAAAATTGAATACGTCATCAATTTACTTGTGCCAACACTTTGCAACAAAATGGAGTGGCAGAAAGAAAGAATAGACAAATGACGACTACCTATGTAAAGGCTTCCTTAACAGAGGTTATGTTTTCATTCACCCTTTAAAAAATTATGGAACATTTTGAGTATTTGGATATATTTGTTATGTATTTGTACCTAATCATTTACATAGCAAAATGGATAAGAAAGCTATTAGATGCATCTTTATAGGATATGATAGTCAAAGAAAAGGGTGGAAATGTTGTGATCCTACAACTGAGAAGTGCTACACATCACAAGATATGGTGTTTGATGAAGCGTCCTTATGGTGGTCCTTAGAGAATGAGATGTTGCTAAATTCAAATGCTGTTAAAGATAAGCTGCAATCTACTCAGATCCAACTGGACTTGGGAGCTTATACCAAAGCCTAGAGATGTCGAGCCTATTTTTTGCAAATGGGTTTATAAGATAAAGCATCATATAAATGGATCAATAGAGAGACACAAGGCTCGTCTGGTGGCTCGAGGCTTCTTTCAACAATATGGAATAGACTATGATGAAACCTTTAGTCCAGTTGCAAAGCTTACTATTGTTAAAGTCTTACTTGCACTTGCAACAAGCAAAGATTGGAACTTGTGGCAAATGGATGTGAAGAATGCATTCTTTAATAGGGAATTAGATCGAGAAATTTAAATGAATCAACCAATGGATTTTCAAAATCAAGATCACCCTAAATATGTGTGTAAGCTTTAAAAGGTGCTCTATGGATTAAAGCAAGCATTGAGGGCTTGGTATGGTAAAATTGCTGAATTCCTGACTCATAGTGGTTATTCTGTGACACCTGTAGATTCTAGTTTATTCATCAAAGCTAATAAAGGGAAGCTAGCTATTGTGCTCGTATATGTAGATGATTTAATCATAACTGGAGATTGTGAAGAAGAAATTCTCAGAATAAAGGAGAATTTATCAATTCGGTTTCAAATGAAAGAACTTGGGCAACTCAAGCACTTTCTTGGTTTAGAGATTGATCATAACGAAGAAAGAATATTTCTTCATCAACAAAAATATTCTAGAGATTTGTTAGAGAAATTTGGAATGCTTAAATGCAAGCCAATATCAACGCCAATGGAACCAAATGTCAAGATATGTGCCCATGAAGGAAGAGATTTGGAAGATGCAACAATGTATCAACAATTAATGGGTAGTTTGATTTACTTAACTCTAACCAGACCTGACATTTTTTATGCAATTAGTGTGATGAGTCAGTATATGCAAAATCCAAAGAAGTCTCCCTTGGAAGCAGTTCGTTGAATTCTAAGATAAGTGAAGAGCACACTCGGCTATAGTGTCTTGTATAAGAAAGGTGAAGATTGTAAGCTGGTTGGTTATTATGATGTCGACTATGTAAGTGATCATGATACCTGACGTTCAACTACTGATATGTTTTTATGCTTGGGTCTAAAGCAATTTCATGGTGTAATAAAAGACAACCAACTATGTCCCTGTCAACAACAAAAGTAAAGTATCAAGTTGCAATAATGGCAGCATAAGAGAGCATTTGGCTTATTCAATTTTTAAAAGATTTGCATCAACCAACAAATTATGCAGTTCCCTTATATTGTGATAACCAGTCAGCAATATGTTTGGTAAAGAATCTAGTTTTTCATGCATGAACTAAACATGTGGAGATACATTATCATTTTATTTGAGAAAAAATATTGGGAGAAGAGATTGAGCTGAGGCAGATCAAAATAGAAAATCAAGTTGCAAATCTATTCACAAAAGGCTTGAACAATAACAAATTTGGAAATTTTTGCCAACAACTTAAGATGGTAAAAGGAATGGAAGCTGGCGTTGAAAGGGAGTGTTAAGATTACAACACTAGCCATGTGACACTTCACTTGGCCAAGATTTATGAGTAGTTCTATAATTAATCTTAATTATCTGCTATTTTTTAGGAGTTCTTACTATTCTTTAAGAGTTTTTGCTATTATTTAGGAGTTTTTGCTATCATTTAGGAGTCTTTGCTATTATCTAGAAATCTATCTAATTTTTAAATGTTTTACAATGGTTGTTGCTACAAAAATGGAGAGCAGTTGAGATGTTATGTTTATAAAAAAAATTCTTGTAATCACATAAAAAAAAAAAAATCTTATCGCAGCCTCATTTTGTGCACATTCTTGTCAATTCCTTGTTCAACAAGAGAGAGAGAGAGATCACTAATAAAGGAAAACTCCTTAACCAATCAAACGTCTCTATTAAATATTGAATAATGGTATTTAGCATGCTTGAATTGATCATGGTGGGCATTTGAAGATGATATTGCCTTCTAGAAAATCTACAACCATGTATCCCAAACAGGTTAATGATGCAGTGATTATCGCCATGATATTATACTAACCTACTTAGCCAAAAAGTCTGAAACCATACCCTCCTAGTTTTGTATTGTTCTTTCCTTGATAGGCCAATATGGGATCAGAGAACCTACGATTATATGCTCATGTAGCAGAGGGAGATTCAATGTTGTGTTTGTGTTATCAATGAATTTAGGAATTGGTAGTGGTGGGGAGGCTGTGGTTTTGGGGGGATATGAAAAGATGATAAAGATTGTTAAAGACAAAGATTAGTTGAAGATAAAGATAGAGAAGGACATGTCCTTAATGCATAAGAATTTTATTTTCATGTTTGAACTTTTTTTTTGGAAAATTTTAATAGTCTTTTATTTATTGTTAAAAAAATGAAAATAAATACTCTTAAATTTGAGCATTTTGCAAGGTCAATCTAAAATTATTGAGAGCAAAGTTGACAATTACTTTTACTTGGACAAAAACACTATATTGTATATAAATAAATTTTCTCCAATAAAAGATTTAATTGTGCTTCACATGATAATTTTGATTTTTTTTTTTTATAACAAATATTTCTCTTATAAAAGATCAATAAATTCATCAATTCAAAGAAGCCTAAGACAAATACAACCTTTCACATATACTAGATTGAGTAAAACGTATTAGATATTTTATATGTACCACTAAATAATTAAAATTTTATCCATGAGGATGCGCTTCAATGATTAAGAAGCTGAAAAATAGTATCTAACTAGTCATAACATTTTAGATACTTCTAACAAAGGAGTCAGACGCTGGATAATAGTAGGTTGTCCCAACCAATTGTTTTAGAAACATGGAACGGACATTGGATAATCAATAAAAAAGAAAACATGAGAAAGGAAAGAAACATAGACTCTCATACCAAGAGACACACTTACTGTCATTTGATCTAATTATGATTAGGTCTATATAAAACAACTCTTAAGATCTAACATAAAAATGATCGAATATGGGATGAAGTTATTCAAAATATTTAAAAACCAATTTAAGATGCACGTATGATCGAGGGAAAAGCTTCGAATTTAAGAAAGATTTCGAGGGCCATCGCTAGAGAAGAGAAAACAAATTTAGAGAGAGAGAAAAAAAAAGTGAACACTAGATACAACGAACTTTGATTTCCTTGAGCAAGAAAATAGACGTGGTTTATACAAAAATCACGATTCAAGACATTGTGATCCTCCTCTATTGTCAACTTTGCTAGAGCGTGTGCTACACGGTTGTTTTGCCTTTTTACGTGATGGGCCAAGTATACCGCAAAGTTAGATGATAAGGCTCACACATCTTCAGCTAAGAGGCCATCACTAGGAAGCTATCCATTTCCCCGCATATGTTTGTTAAAGACATGGCATTCCTATACCTCCCGTATTGCTAATAATTCAACTATTTCTGCTGAACTATTTCCAGGAATGGCTTCCGAGAATGCAAAAATCTGGCTTCCCATGTGGTCTCTAAAAATTGCTCCAAGGCCATTCATCTTGTCGCCCCCGAATGCTGTATTTTTATTAATTTTTAGGGTCAATATATAGAAAATATCTTGAACTTTGCGTATTTTCTCAAATTTAGCCCGCAGTCTGCTATTCGTAGAATGTTTTTTAAACAAATCTAGCACACCATCATCTTCATCTAAGGAAAATTGGCTGCTCTGATGACCTAAGTGCAATAAGACTTGGGGGCGTATTGCATTCACCAGAGGAGATAGACACAAGTTACATGCCCTTAGCCTTGAAGTAGGTCAGTCAGATTCCCTTAAAAAAAAAAAAAAAAAAATTCTACGGCTGCCAGACTATTATTTTATTTACATATGCATATTATTTTATTTTTCAACATTCAATAATTTTTTATTTACAATTTGTTAAATATCATGTCATAGTAGTTTATCTAATATGTTTGTTTAAGTGTAAATGATATATTTGGGTACGAGAAATAATTGTAAAAATTCGTCACAACCTAAAACATGAAGTCCTCAAATTTGAGAATAATTTTCTTGGAATGTAGCATTGAGATTTGACACTTTGACCATCCAAGAACAAGATGAATTTGAAGCATATGAGTGTTACAAGTAAATGAGTGCAAGGGAAAAAATAAATAAAATAAAAATATGCACATACAAAATTATCCATGCAATAAAATTCTCTGATGAAGAGCTCGTCTTCAAAAATTCAAATGTACAACCAGAAGGAAACAAAATTTGTGGGGTTTTTGTTTTTCAATAAAGTTTGATGATTTCAATGAATTTGGGAAGCGAAGTCATCAGACGTAAGTTGTCAGACAAATTGTCCGTCTGAAACACTTTTGTGTTTGTTCAACCATGATGTCGGAAAAATACGGGGCTGGTGCTAAGGAATCTATGTCTATAATGCCCCACATGTTTCGATTGAGCTTTCTACTTTTTATACTTCGAATTCTATGGTAAATCTTCCATCTTTAGGGACACTTTACACCCTATTTAACTTTAATTACATGTTTTGATCAATTCTATGGTATTATTCGAAAAGTAAAAATATTTAATATCTCAGCTGACGCTTTTGAGGTTGCATTCTGGTCCGTATCAGCAACAGGCCCTATTTGTTATGTTTAGATCTATCCAGCAAGCTTTTTGGAGATGTTCCGAACAAGGGCCAAGATGAAATTTATCATGAATTCAACGTTAGAAAATAGATATAGGAGAATTATTAATTTGTAGAGTGAAAAAGATAAAATTTAAAATAAAAAAACTTTTTAAAAAGTCGAGTTTTTTTTAGTTAAAAATTGAGATAATATTTTTTATTTTATGATAACACTAATTTCTTTTTATATTTATAATTTTGAATAAAAGAAGGGTGTAAGAGAGAAATAAAATTTTAGTGGGACATAACAAATATTTGAGTGGGAAAAAAAATATAAAATTTAGTTATAATTTTCATAATTTAAGATTGATTTCTTGTTTCTCAATGGGGGCAATTCCCCCGTTAGGCTAATTGTGAAACGTGTACAATGTGTCTAGTCGAGTGAATTAAGGTTGGCTCATTTCAAGTCATTTTGGTTTGAATTATTTGCAATTGACCCCACACTCGGGTAGGGTTGAGTTTGGATTGTTCAAATTTGGATGGATTCAAATTATTTGTGGGTCGACATGTTAATTTCTAAGAAATAATATTTTTATTTTTAACTAATTTTTTATTTTATATATGAATTGTATAATTATTTATACACATTATATAATATAGATATAATTAAATGTTATTGTTATTATTTATATATACATATTATTATATTATTAAAATATGTGAAATTATATTTTTTTTAATTTATTTATATTAATTTATATAAAAATTATAAAAGTATATAATAAGTATTATATATACTAATATATAAAAAATTTAAATTTAAATGATAATTAAAATAAAAATTATAATTATTTAAATTGATTATTTTTATTTAAATATGGTCTATTAAAGTAACGTTTCATTTAAATTAAAGAAATTATAATAAAATATTATAAATTTGAAAACTTTTGACTTGATTTAAGAAGCAACTAAAATCTATACTTTTGTTTCTAAATTGTTATTTTTTAATTTTCATGAATCTTGACAAATTTATTATTTAAATTGCGTAAATAGTATAAAAAATTTAAATTTGAATAATGATTAAAATACATTGTATAATTACTTAAACAGGTTTTTTTAATTAAAATTAAGTTTATATTACTTATTGATAAATTTAGAATAACTATTCACTAAAATTATAGAAATTAGAATAAAAAATTGTAAATTTAAATAATATTTGATTTGATTTATATAGTAATTAAAATTTAAAATTTTGTTTTCAAAAATTTCATTTTTTAATTTTCATAAATGATGACTAATTTATTATTTAAATAGTACAAATAAACTAAAATAAATTTCAATTTGAATAATAGTTAAAATAAAAAATATAATTATTTAAATTGATCATTTTTTTATTTAAATATGATCTATTTTATTTTTTAGTAAATTTGAAATAACTTTTTACTGTAATTGTAAAAATTACAGTAAAAAATTTTAAATTTAGATAACATTTTAATTAATTTATATAACTATTAAAATCTTAGATTTTGTATTCAAAATTATTATATTTTACTTTTTCATAGATATTAAGTAATTTAATACTTAAGTTGTGTAAATTATGGAAAAAGACATTAAAATTAAATAACAATTAGATTGGAAAATACAATTGGTCTTTTTTTTTTTTTATAACTCAAATAGGGTGTATTTTACTATTTAGAAAATTTAATGTAACTTTTTACTAAAATTATAGGAATTACAATAAAAGGTTATAAATTTGAATAATATTTAATTTAATTTATATAACTATTAAAATCTATATCTTGTATTAAAAATGTCATTGTTTACTTTTTATAAATATTGATTAACTTATTAGTTAAATTATATAAATAATATAAAAAAATTAAATTTTAAATAAGGGTTAGAATGAAAATTAAAATTACTTAAATTAGGTTTTTTATTTAAATATGATTTATTTTACTATTTGGTTAATTTAGAGTAACTTTTGAATAAAAGTGTACAAATTATAATAAAATATTATAAATTTAAATAATATTTAATTTAATTTAAATAGTAACTAAAATTTAAGTTTTGTATTTTATAGTATTATCTTTTAATTTTCATAAATATTGACTAACTTTTTATTTAATTTGTGTAAAAAATATAAAAAGAATGTAAATTTAAATAATAGTTACAATAAACATTACAATTATTTAAATTGGTCAATTTTTTTTAAATCATATCCATTTTATATTTTTAGTAAATTTAAAATAACCTTTTTATTAATATTGTATAAGTTACACTAAAAGATTGTAAATTTGAATAATATTTAATTTGATTTAAATAATAACTACAATATGATGTTTTGTTTTTTAAAAATATCAATTTTTACTTTTCATGAATATTGAGTATTCTAATACTAAAATTGCATAAATAATGTAAAAATATATGAAATTTAAAAAACTATTAGATTAAAAAAAGTAATTATTCAACTCAATCATTTTTTTTATTCAAATAAAGTCTATTTTACTTTTTAATAAATTTAAAGTAACATTTTACTAAAATTTTAGAAATCACAATAAAATATTTTAAATTTAAATGACTATTGATTTGATTTAAATAACTACTAAAATCTCAAGTTTTGTATTCAAAAATATCTTTTTCTTTTTTTTTTTACTTTTATAAATGTAGAATAACATATTAGTTCAATTCCATAAATAACATAATAAGAATTTAAATTTAAATAACAATTATATTAAAAAATAAAATTACTTATATTAGTCATTTTTTTATTCAAATATGACATATTTTATTTTTTGGTGAATTTTAAATAACCTATCTTTGAATTTGCAAAAATTATAATAAAAATTTTTAAATTTGAATAACATTTAAATTAATTTATATAATTACTAAAATTTAGTATTTTGTATTAAAAAATATCATTTCTTTTACTTTTTTATACATATTGAGTTAGCTAGTACTTAAATTAAATAAATTACTTAAAAAGACATTAAATTTGAGTAATGATAGGAAAAGAAAATGTATCACTCAAATCAAATTTTTTTTTTTCAAATAAGATCTATTTGACTTTTTGGTGAATTGAAACTAACTTATTACTAAAATTGTAAAAGGTTACTATAAAAAAATTTTAATTTTGAATAATATTTTATTTGATTTATGTAACTAGTAAAATCTAAGTTTTGTATTAGAAAACATAATTTTTTTACTTTTCATGAATTTTGACTAACCTAATATTTAAATTGTATAAATAATATAAAAAAAATTTAAATTTAAATAATAATTAAAATAAAAAATATTTTTTTTGAATTCAATCATTTTTTATTAAAATAAAGTCTATTTTATTTTTTTACGAATTTAAAATAATTTTTCTATAAAATTATAAAAATTAAAATAAAATATTGTAAGTTTGAATACCATTTGATTTGATTTAAATAGTAACCAAAATTTAATTTGACTCACTTGTTATTTAAGTTACAAAAATAACATTAAAATAATTTAATTTGAATATCAATTAAAATAAAAAATACAATTATTTAAATCAATCTTTTATTATTTAAATAAGTTATATTTTACTTTTTGTAAATATGTGGTAACATTTTACTAAAATTACAAAAATTGTAAAAAAAATTTGAATAATATTTGATTGATTTATGTAGTTATTAAAATTGAAAATTTTGTACTGAAAAATGTCAATTTTGATTTTTTCCTAAATATTTACTAATCTAATTTTTAAATTGTATAAAGTATATAAAAACTATTAAATTTGAGTAATGGTTAAAATAGAAAATGAAATACCTAAATTAGTTATTTCTTATTCAAATGAGGTATATTTTACTTTTAATAAATTTAGAGAAACCATTTATTATAATTACAGAAATTATAATAAAAGATTATAAATTTTAAAAATATTTGGTTCAAAATAAGTAATTACTAAAATTTGAAATTTTATATTTAAAAATGTTATTTTTTTATATTTTATGAATATTAATTAACTTGTTATTTAAAATTAACTAAATAACATAATAAGAAATTCAATTTAAATAATAGTTAAAATAAAAAAATACAATTATTAAATTAATTATTTTATAATCAAATATAATATATTAAAATAAGTTGGTAAGCATTTGGCAAATTTGTTTGGTTAATGCAAACCAAATCATAAACAAAGGTGATGCGATTTAGTTATAACATTCAAAGATTTAAAGAATTCTTACAGTATTTGTTACATGAATTTGAAATTAAATTTTTACACTAAGCCTTTGATCTAAAAAAATTGTAGTTTTTTGGTGTTAGGACTTTATAGGAAACTTTGCCATTGCTTTCCACTACTTCTGCAACTTTAATGGATGTGCTATCATGAAATGCAGCACTAAAGTAGCAGAAATTGAATCAACAAAAGGGACCATCTATTCTGATTGAAGAATTCTCCTTGCAAAGAAGATTTAAGGAGGAGCCAATTGGAAACTTATGCATAACATTGTTGGAATCATTTTTTAAAATTGAATTAGCATTAAAGGAGGATGATGAAATTAATTCAAATTTGTTACAAATTATAAATTAGTGTTTACATAAAATAAAGATAGTTGAGTGTTATTTGTTATAATTTTTGTATTAAATTTGAAATAGAAGTTATAATTGTGTAATACATAAGAACTTAAGTGTCTAAATTTATTATGTAGTGAATGAATGTAACTTTATATTTATAATATTTGTGTGTATACTTTTTAATTATTATGTAATATATTTATTAGTTTAATAAAATTACAGTATTCAAATAATTGTCCAAGAATTACATCAATGCTCTTCCTTACAAACCAACCGCATCACTACATCATTCCGTTAAAATTTGCATGCAATTGCACCTAATTCTCTCAAGCCATGCACTCTAATGGTTGTCCTTGTCTTTGTTATGTATCATCTCTAATATTACTATATGAAGCAACTAGCTTAAAATGTATGTAAATAATTAATTGTTTTTTTTATATTGATTATGTTTATTTACTTTTTGGTTTTTCACTTGTTTTCTTGCTTAATTCTTATGATGTAAAGGAAACGAATTCGAGTTATAAAAATATTTTTTTTAATGTAAAAATAAGTTTATTACTTAATAAACTTGGTCACATTATTCATGTCACGATAATCAAAATAATGGAAAATCAAACTTCTACTTTCCATACCACAAACTATTATAATTCAACATTTAGAAATAAATCTCCTTAAATAGCCAAATTCTCACATACATTGATCGCATAACTCTCTTAGGCTTGTAAAAAATGTTAAGCAAGTCTTTGAAGCCATTTGTTATATTGATCTTCCTTATCAATGCAATGTCATCTTATCGAATGATACCATGTGAAACAAGTTACCCAAATAGGCAGGGTAATTGAATAAGTATCAATCACCAAAGAAACAAATTTAATCTACTCCTAATTAAGAAAATTTTGGGCTTTTGTTGATATTAATCTTGCAATTCTCTAGTCCACCCCCTTCCCTATTAGTCCATAATGGCCCATATGTCTGGCTTATATGTGTTGTGCGCCTGCACCACTAGGGCCCTACTATGGGTGCTTTGGTTGTTCTAGGTTTAGTCTAGGTATTGAGACCAAGTCTCTATAGAACTGTTTTGAATGTTGCCATAAGTTAAGTGCTTTTGAGACACGTATAGGAATAAAATGTGGCATATATAAGTATGAGAAGACTTATATCTTCCCATTGTTTTTAACACTTTGTGTTATGGATAATGATTATGATAATTTTGTAATCAGTACCACAATTAGATTTTGATTAAGTGAATAATAATCTTCTTTTTAATCAAATTTGTTATTGTTACTTATAATTAGTGTTAATAATATTTAAATATTAATTGTTGAAAGCTGACAATTGATAACTGAATACCATGAGACATAGTGAGAAGAACTCCTCCCTATCCATACATTTTGATGTGCACACAATAATCTATTCAAGAGGTAATACCTTTGATTGAAGCATGATAAGTAATAGCCCTAAAGCTCCTATTCTTTCTTAAACTAAAGCAAAACAAACTTGAATTTTTTTTAATTACTATAGCCAGAGATTTCACTCCCTTTGCTCACCACTTTAATTTAAATCTAACTTGGTTTGGGACAAGAGAGCATAGTAACTCAATTAAGGGACTAACATTAAGAGCCTTCACTTGTCACTAGCCTTTGAATGCAACTTAATTTAATAATTTTTGTTAAGTAATCTTTCCAATCCTGCTAATATTTGACATTGCCCTCACAGCAAAAGGGTGGCACTTCTTTTCTGCTCTCCAGCTTCTCAAATATGTATTATTGATGAAGAAATAGTTAACCACCAATTATGAAGAACACGTTTAGTTTAATCAAGTAAAGCTAATTGTTGCAACATTGTATTTTTTATCAACAAGAAAATACCTTAATGAGTTTGTTTTTTGATAAAGCACCATATAGTATTACATATAAGTCCATAAGGTGAGAACTCCATAGGAAGCCATCCAAAATAGCTAAAAAGTCTACTTTCTTCAAAGGCTCATTCACCCACAAGCTCTCAATATTTGGTATCAAAGGAACTAATGTTCTCGTTATTAATTCCTGTGGAGTAAACTCAGAATTTGTAATGCAATTCATTGAAAATGAATAAATAAATAAGAAATAGAAATAGATTTAGTTTAAAACCTGATAACAAGAGAAAAAAAAAATTGAAGATGCATTACCTATTAAAGTGAATTAGAGAAAAACAAGTGTAGACTATCACATTTTTTTAAGTTTTTTATTGAAGATACATTATATGCCATTAAGTTTGCTTAATTGATTCTATTTGTTGTGATGACATGACATGTTGCCCTACATTACTTAATGACCTAGATGAAAAAAACAAAAGGCCAATTGAACACTCTAAACCACATCACCCATTAATTGAACCTTTTAGGCCAAATATCCCAAAGCCAAACTCATTTTCTTTATTAAAAAATTTATAATTAAATAGACAAAATGACCCTAATTTAAATTTAATACTTTGAATAAAAAACAAAAATATAAGTAATTTTAGACTAAACTCTCTCAAAACTTTTATAATGCCCCTACCACCTCATCCTCCTCTCCCACACCATCATCATTATCATAATCTTCATATTAGTCAGTGACAAAAAATGGAAAATGAGACAATGGGGCTACACAAACTTCACAATCTAACTAAACCATTGATTGGGAATAAATTTATTCAAGTAAACTAACCATTACTTACATGTTTTAGTGCACTAATAAAATCAGTTTATTATAACATATAGGTTATAGACTTTAGTTATAAAAATAATTTATTTTTGAAAATAAAAATAAAATTAATACATTTGACTCTTTGTAAATTTGATAATATATGAATATTTAGTTAAACCCCATTTAACCATCACTTGATAAACACAGTCAAAATATTCATGTGAATTCATAAGATCCATCTTCCAATGTGACATCTATCAATAAGATTAGTCAAAGTAATGGAATATCAACTTCTACATTCCATGGCATCAACATATAATGCAACATCTATAAATAAATCTCCTCATGTAGCCAAATTCTCACACATATGGATCATACTTAAAATTGTAAATAGTGGCAAGCAAATCTTTAAAGCTCTCTATTATGGTGATAAACTTCGTCATTGCTAATGTATCTTCTCCAATAATACCATTTGAAGCAGGTCAGCCCAATAGGCCAAGTAATTGAATATGTACTTATCAACCAAAAAAAAAAAAGTTTTGATTTGTTCCATAATTATAAAGATTTTAGGCTTATGATGATATTAATCTTGCAGTTCTCCAATTAACCCCACTCTCCCCCAAGACCATGAAAACCCATATGTATGGCTTATGTGTGTTGTGTGTAGGCTTATGTGTGTTATGGGTCTCCACTGCCAAGTAGTTACTACCTGTGCTTTGGTTGTTTGGATAGGCCACGTCTCCATAAAACAGTTTTGAACATTAGCACAATTGTGGTGTTTTTAAGACATTTATATCAACAAGGGGTCCAATAGTATCTTTCAATTCTTTTTAGGACCTATATTCTAGACAATGACAACATAATTATGTAATCTGTATGATAATTATAATGTAATCAAGTGAATCTTAATCTTGATTTTAAACAAATTTATTGTTGTTACTTTTAACTAATGTTAATAATGTCTAAATATTAATCACTGAGAGCTGTTAATTGGCATAAGGATGTACCAATTACATACCCCATTGCTTTATTACCTATAAAATCTCAAGGCATCTTGAAACTTACAATAAGATATGGAACCCATTATAACTAACTACTTAAAAATAAGGAAAATTCTTTATGTGAACTATTTCTCCATTTTTTTTTTTTTTGGTTATATTTGGATTGCTTTGTGAACAACTTTTTGTTAGGGTTAGTTATAAGCACTAGCAATTGGCAAACATGCCTGCTGTTGTGCACTTGTATGTCTCAAAGCTCTTCTATTAAGCTCAATTCAATGAAACACAAAAGGGAAAACTCCTTAATATCCATATATCTTGTTCTACACATAATAACTTTTGTGCCTAATTCAAGGGGCAATACTTTGATTAAAGCATGATTATCAATAATGCTAAGGCTACCTTTTGGTTTTTCTTTTCCAAATTTAGAACAAACAAACTTGAATTTTTCCTAGTAACTACAACCAAAGAATGCATTCCTTTGCTTACCACTTTAGTTTGAATCTAACATGGTGGTTTAGGCTAAGAGATAAGAGTAGCTTAATTAAGGAACTAACATTACGAACCTTTACATTGTCACTAACCTTTAAATGCAACTCAATCTGATAATCTGTCAAGTAATTTTGCCAGTCTTACCAATGTTTAGTATTATCCTTAGTACAATAGAGTAGCACTCCTTGTTTATTGACTAGCTTCTCACATATATATTGTTGATCAAGAGATAATTAAACATAAATTACAAAGAATATGTTTAGTTTAGCCAAGTAAAACTAATTGTTAGAAGATCATATTTCTGATTAATAAGAAATTATCTTAATGAACTTGTTTTTTGATAGAGCACCAAATAGTATTATACACAAATCTACAAGATAAAAACTCCATAGGAAGCCATCCGAAATAGCTACAAAGTCTACTTTCTTCAATGGCTCTTCCAACCTCATGCTCTCAATATTTGGCAATAAAGGAACTAATGTTAGTTCCTATGGAATAAACTCATACTTTATAATTTAGTTCATTAAAAGAAACAGGAGCAGATTTTAAAGATGTAATACCTGATGAAATGAATTAGAGAAGTGCAAGTGTAAACCATTAAATTTTTGAAGTTTCTTAGGTACTTATTAAGTTTGCAAAAGTAAATTGCATTTATACTTCCCTATAATCTAAGGACCAAATTGGCAGATAGAAGATTAGAGGTGGTTATAAAGAAATGGGATGGAATGTCACAAAAATCGTGCGTAAAGGCCTACAAATTTAGTAACACTATCTTCACATATCCTGATCTTCTTTATCATTGTGATTCATTAAAGCAATTGTTTTAGCTTTTTACTTGAAATCTGAACATCACCCAAGAAAAATCCTTGCTCATCCAATGTTTCTGTTGTAAGTTTTCTATCTTTTTTTGATTGGAAAGAATAGAAGGAAAGGAGCTAAAGGTTTTTTTAGACTTATAGGAGAAGCAACTTACCTTTTATTGATCATCATCCATAGTTTTATACATCATTGTTGCTTTGATTACATCATAAATTTTCAAATTTAAATTCAAAAAGTTTCCAATAGCTAGTATTTCAAAATGATTTAAATTTAAATATAAATTTGAATTACAATCATGTCATTAAATTTAAATTTGAATAATACTAAGTAAAAGTTTAGTTGAGTAAGCTAACATAAGTAGAAGTTGTTTCCTAGCAGTCATGTTAACTAACTTTACTAACTTTTATCTGACTTAACTAACTTTTGGGCCTTTAGTAGAAGTTAGAATCTAGAAACCAAAAATGTAGCATCAAAGAGACATAGCAATAGCACAAACTTACATCAACATTCCTTTTTGGTGTTATGGCTTTGTATCCTCAACTGGTTTCTTAATTTCATGAATCTTCTCTATGGAATGGTTTAGGTAAAATATTTATTAGTTGCTTTTCTAAAAAGCAAAATACTAGCTTGACTCCATTATTTTCTTGAGCCTCTTTAACAAAATGAATTTTCAACCAAAAGTACTTAGTCTTTCCATGTTGCATAAGATATTTAGAGATTGCAAGGGTAGCTTGGTTGTCAAAATAAATCACAATAAGCTTGGTTGGTGCCTGGTGTAAATTAGTTAGCATGTTTTGTAACTAGATGACTTGCTTTACAGTTACAGTAACAGCTAAATACTCAGCTTCTACTATTGACTGTGCAACACCTAATTATTTCTTTGAGCTCTAGCTAAACACACCTAATCCTAAGGTGAACACATACTCTAAAGTACTTTTCAATTCACCTTGAGTGCCTCCCTAATTGCTATTAGTGTAGCCAACCATTTCAAGCCTCTCTATTCTATTAAATATTATGCCATAAGTTGTTTTCCCTTTAACATATCTAAGAACTCTCTTTATAGCCTTAAGATGTATTTGGTTAGGTTCATGCATGTATCTTGATAGGAGACTTACTGCTTGCATAATAATGGCCTAAATACAGACAGATATAGTAAGTAGCCAATTAAACTCCTAAACTTATTGGGATCTACTTTAGGTGCTCCATCTTCTTTCAGAAACCTTACACCAATAGCCAATAGTGTGCTTGAGTTTTTGCAATTCATCATCTAAAATCTTTCAAAGAGCTTTTCTGCATATATTTTTTGACTCATAAATATTACTTTCTTGGTTGGTTTTACTTCCAATCTAAGGAAAAAGTTGATCTAACCCATGTCAATCATTTTAAACATGTTCATCATGTCATGTTTGAAATGCTCAATTGTTTTAGGGTTACTTCCAGTGACTAAAAGATCATTAGTATAGTTTAAAACTATCAACAACTCCTCCTTTCTTGCATTCACATACAAGGTAGCCTCATTCTTACTTTTGATGAATGAAAGCTTCAATAAGAAGTCATTGTTCTTGTTGTACTAAGCCCTTGGTGCCTACCTTAAACCATATAGGTCCTTCTTCAACAAAAAGACTTTGTCTTCTTGTCCTTGATTGATGAAGCCTTCCAATTGTTCAACGAAAACTTGTTCTTGCAGTTGACCATTTAAGAAGGTAGATTGTACATCTAGTTGATGAACCTCCTTACCTTTTTGTGCTACCACTATTAGGAGCAACTTAATAGTGTCTAATTTGGCAATGGGGCAGAATGTTTTAGAGTAATCAATGCCATATTACTGAAATACCCTTTTCCACTAGCCTTACTTTCAACCTTTTTGTCGACCCATTTGGATTCAGCATGATTCTATAAACCCAATTGACTCCTATAGGTTTTTTGTTTTGTGGTTTATCCACTAGGATCCAAGTTTTGTTTCTTTCAATTGCTTTGATTTCAATTTTCATAGCCTTTCACCACCTAGAATCAACTAAGGCCATTATATAGCTTAATGGTTCAAGTTCAATAATAAGGCTTCTTTCATAGATATCAAAAAGAGACCTTGTTCTTTAGTTGGTGTGTGATTTGTCAATTCATCATCTTAAGAATCATTTAAAGATTCATATTCCCTTAAAGTTGACTGCTGCATTTGTGTTAATTAAAGCAAAAGAATCTCAACATTGTCTTTCTCCCAATTCCAAGACTCCTCTTATGTAAATATGACATATTTATTGATAAAAATCTTATTTGTAAAAGGATTGAACACTTTGTAGTTGCCTGATGTGTTTGTATAGCCCACAAACACATTTGTCTTTGCTTTAAAATCCAATTTATCTATTTTCCTTTTTGAGACATGAATATAATAGATGCTACTAAATACTCTTAGATGGTTAAGAGAAGGTTTTCTCCTAAACCAAGCTTTAAAAGGAGTTTGTTCATGCAAAGCTCTAGTTAGGAGTCTATTGATTAGATATGTTATTGTCATCATAGCTTCACCCTATAGCTCTTTAGGTAATGCTTTCTCAAGAAGCAAACACCAAGACATGTCCATTATTATCCTGTTCCTCCTTTCACTTACACCATTTTATTGAGGGTGTAAGGAGCTATGAATTGTTGTTGTATGCCAACTGCTAGGTAGATTTGTTTAAAGGAACCATAAGTATATTCAATTTCATTATTTGATGTACTAGCTTGAATGTTGTAGCCTACTTAGTTCTCAATCCAAGCTTTGAACTCTTGAAACACCTTTGTAGTATCTAACATTTATTTTTTTTAAAAAAAAGCCAATAGAATCTTGTAAGATCATTTATAAAAGTAATAAAATACCTATTACCATTGAGTGAATATGTGCTCATGGAACCACAAGTGTCACTATGTAATAGCTCTAGCTTATTTTTAGTTCTTTGGTTTTGATTAGTTGATAAAGACAATCTAGATTGATTTCCTTGTTGACAAGCTTGACATATAACCTTAGGATTAGATACCTTTGGTAGATCATGCACCATTTTTTTTCTTATGAAGCTTCTATTTGCCTACATAGTGTAGATGCCCTAATCTCTTATGCAATAAGTTTGCTTTAGTTAAGGAAGTAGGCATTGCCACATTCTTAGCTTGCTTCAGGTCCTAATGGAAACTTTTTCCCTCCATAGGTAATACAAAAAGCTTCACCCCAATGCATCATAAATGATGTAAAGTTTTTTATAAAAAAAAAAAAATTAGTGACAACCCTTTCTCCAAAACCTAACCAACACTAAATAGATTTTGACTGATATTAGACATATATACCACATATGAAATCACCTTTGCCCCCAAGTGATTAAATTGCAATAACTCCCTTTCTGTTGACTTGTAAGAAATCGCCATTCCCTATCCTTATTCTAAATGAGAAGGATTGATTAAGCCTTTTGAAAACTTTTAAGTTTGATGACATGTGGTTTGAACAACCACTATCAACCAACCAAACTTCAGTATCTCTATCAGCTACAGTGGTAGTAGCAAACAAAAGTTATTCCTCAGTGTAAGATCATCTATAAAAGTAATAAAATACGTACTATCATTGAGTGAATTTGTGCTTATGGGACCATAGGTGTCATTATACAACAGCTCCTACTTGTTTTTAGTTATTTGGCTTTGATTAGTTAAGAAAGGCAATCTAGATTGTTTTCCTTGTTGATAAGCTTGGCACACAGTCTCAAGATTAGATACTTTTGGCAAATCATGCACCATTTCTTTTGTATGAAGCTTTTACATGCTTGCATAGTGTAGATACCCCAATCTCTTATGTCTCAAGTCTACTTCAGTTAAGGAAGTAGGCATTACTTCATTCTCTACATGCTTGCATCATGTAGATGCCCCAATCTCTTATGCCATAAGTCTACTTTAGTTAAGGAAGTAGGCATTGCTTCATTCTCAACTTGCTTTAGGTCTCAATGGAAGCTTTTTCCCTTCATAAGTACTATAAAAAGCTCCACCCTAGATGCATCATGAAAGGTGCAATGTTTCTTTTTCAAATTTTAGTGAGAACCCTTTCTCTAAAAACTGACCTACATTGAGTAGATTCTGATTGATGTTAGGCATGCATAGCACATCTAAGATTACATTTGCCCTTGAGTGAGATTAGATTACAACAACTCCCTTTCCTTTAACTTGTAAGAAATCACCATTCCTTATCCTTACTTTAGATGAGAAGGATTGATCAAGCCTTTTGAAAACTTTTAAGTTTGGTGACATGTGGTTTAAGCAACCACTATCAACCAACCAAACTTCAATATCTCTAACAGCTACAATGCTAGTAACAACAAAAAGTTCTTCCTTAATTTCTTTATGGTTGTTGTTTGTTACCTATGCTTGCTACTGATTCTAGTAAGGCCTTCTTTTCTTAGGACAAACTTTTCTTTATGCCCCTTCTCATTGTAGTCTCCATAAATGATATCATACCTCCACCAACTTTACTTTGGTAAGTAAAATGTCTTTTTGCAATGTTCAAAAGGTAGATACATTTGTTTACCACTAATGCTACTTCTTCCCTCCTTTTCCTACTACCTTGAAAATTGTTTCTTTTTCTTTCATTGTGCTTTTTCTAAGTTTTTAGTTGGGAAAGCACCCTTAATATAGCCCTCCTCTAATCTCATCAATATTTTTTATTCTTGAGCTTGTAAATTACTTATAAGCTCACTTAGAGAAATTTTTAAGAGATCTTTAGAGTCTTTAAGTGAAGATATTTTTACTTTAGACCTTTTGGTATGCTTACCAACACCATTTGAACAATCCTTAAATCTGGAAAATCTTCTCCAAGGGTTTTGATTTGATTGACCAACTTCATAAGCCTCTCACCATAATCTTTTATGGTTTTTGTTTCTTACATCTTAAGTAGCTTAAACTCTCTTTTGAGATTGAGAAGCTACATTGTTTTTGTCTTCTCACTTCCACCATATTCCTCTTTCAGCTTTTCCCATGCATCCTTAACTATGTCATAAGTCATAATCCTGTTGAAAATTGCTTCCATAACTATTGAATGAATGCATGACAAGGCTTTGTACTGCCTCAACACAAGCTTACTATGGTTTCTGAGTTGTGTTAGTGTTGCATGTATTAGTAAAGGTGAAATGACTCCTCCATTTTCTGTTACATCCTAAAGATCAAAGGCCTTAACATAGGCCTTCATTATGATTAGCTATTAGAGATAGTTATGTCCATTGAACTTTAGAGGTGGCAATGGAGAAAAATTTACAAAAGTCATTTATAAAGGTTGACTTGGTCTCTTATGATAGACTCTCTCAAACCTTTCTTCTAGATTTTCACTCTCTCATGTGTTTCTCTGTAGTGTCTACTCTTAAACCTCACAATTTTGGCAAGTCCCTAAAGAACTAAAATGCTCTAATACCACTATTGTAAATTTTTTGTTTTCTTTTGACTTATAAGAATAGAAGGAAAAGAGCAGAAGGTTTTTTAGACTCATAAGAGAAGCAACTCACCTTTCATTGATCATCATTCATAGTTTTATATATCATTGTTGCTTTGATTACATCATTTATTTCCAAATTTAAATTCAAAAATTTTCCAGCAACTAATATTTCAAAATGATTTAAATTTAAATACAAATTTGAATTATAATCATGATATCAAATTTGAATTTAAATAATATTAAGTAAAAGTTTAATTGAGTAAGTTAACATAGGCAAAAATTATTTCCTAACAACCATGTTAACCAATTTAACTAACTTAACTAACTTTTGGGCTTTTAGTAGAAGTTAGAAGCTAGAAACCAAAAATGTAGCATTAAAGAGACATAGTAGTAGAACCAACTTTCATCAACAATTTTAGGGTACGAAAAATTGAAGATAAATTTTTCAATAATTTCATTGGTAATTGTACTCTTTAGCATGTCTAGTCTTAACTCCTTCAAATTGATACAAGCAGCAGATTTCGATTAGAATGGCAGATTGCAATATGGTATAATAGAGCTCAAGTTTTGAATATTTGGTGCTCCAATATCTATGAAATGGACATTATCTATATTTACCTTGTTAAGCTTCAGCAAATGATTAAACATGCACAGATGATCAAAATTTTGTGAAATTTTGATACAAAAAGTCTTTAGCATATAGTAGCTTGACTGTAGTTTTTGCACTATAACTTTGCAGAATATAATGTAGTATAGCTCTAGAACTTTGAGACTAGGAATTCAATGTCGCAAAACATTTGTCCAATGATGCAATTTGGAAGCAACAATTTCTAGTTTAACTAAAGACTAGATTATGAAGTTAGGTAATGGGAACCTATGATACCAAAACTCCAATGGCATGGATTGACACAATATTTCAACATAAGCCTTATGTTCCAACAATTTTAACCATTTAATGAGGCATGTAGAAAAATTTGTGTCAAAACAAATTAAGGACAGTTTAAAGCTCCTGACATTAACAATATCCTATTGATAGAGAATTTTCAAAGATGCTTTGGTTGACCTAACAAATTCTTGTATGGAATCACTGGCTTTGTATTCAGCTTACATGAAGGGAGATTGATCAAGTTCAAAATCTAAGGCTGGGATTAAGTTCTAGATGGTGTTCTAGG
The DNA here is from genome assembly GCA_037832385.1 of Rhizophora apiculata. Lineage (NCBI taxonomy): Eukaryota > Viridiplantae > Streptophyta > Magnoliopsida > Malpighiales > Rhizophoraceae > Rhizophora > Rhizophora apiculata. The sequence continues at coordinate 1,386,253 of CM075438.1, read as the reverse complement.
AATTGGACAAAATGGTAGCCCTGCTTGCATATTTGGGAGGTAGGTAAAGTAGGTTTTGTTGCATAATGGGTTTTGGCAACTAGGAGATTCAATCCTTGTCATGACCCTCATACATTGGTTTAACTTTAGGCATTTTTTTTTTCAAACCCAACAAACTCTTCCATGATCTTGATTTGTGATTCTTAAAGTAATCGAACTCAATCACTCTTGTAATGGTTATGGTTTGTTTTTGGACTACTAAATAGGAAAAAGGATTCCTTCTATTGCAATCCAACCACAAACAAATTGGAGTGACTTGAAAAGGTAACTCTAAGGGTGGTGAAGTTCCAAATAAATAAATTTTGGTATAGTAATACTGCAATCATAGAATTCTTGGTACAAGGAGAGACTAGGTTGATGTTCGAGCTCTAATGACTCTATGCAACACCTCTTAAAAGAAATATTGAGATCCTAAAAAGAAAATTTTCTTTATTCTAGATTTGTGATTGGTTGGCCATAATGGGGGATTTCATAGGATTCTATTTTTAATTCTATAAAGGAAAGTTTTGTCTATTTTTAATAAATTACAACTTAATTTTTATATTTAAATATTTCATATTTGACCTTAAATGTTTATCAAAGGTTAAAACTTCTCAATCAAATTCAATTTAATTTATATATTATATTTTATAATCACTTCAAAATTCCTATTTATAAATTAAAATTAACATCTAAATACTTGTCATAACTAGATAAATATTGTATTTATTAAAAGATTATTTGAAATATCCATTATGTACACTAATAATAATAATAATAATAATAATAATAATTATTATTATTATTATTATTATTATTATTATTATTATTATTATTTATTATTTAAATATCATCATAAAATTTGTAAATCATTTTTTGTTATTATTGTCACATAAATTTTTATTAATATTTTTGTTTATAGTACTTTTTGGTTTTTATCATATACAATATGATTTTATTATTTATAATAATTTATATTTTTAGTAAAAAATGATATGTAAATATGTATATATCATAACATATCTTTAATTTATAAAGAGAACATAAAGGAATATAAAAATGTAACTAAACAACATGAAAATGAGTAATAAATAGATGATTGTTAAATACTAGGATAATAATAAGAATGATATTTCTTTGAATCAAATATTATAAATAATAATATTTTATTCTTATTTTATTTTGATTCATGATATTTTGATTCTTGAATAGAAAAATCATGAATCAAATATCTCGAAGTTTCATATTGTTCATAAGATCTATAATCTAGTTTGATCTCAACATTGGATGAGAGTGGTGTATAATTAATAACACAATGAGTGAAAAAGAAAAAAAAGAAGAAAAATATTTAAAAGCAGCTAATATTTCCCTAAAATCATTCAAATTTCATCACATTTACATCAAAGTCAAGCTTGCCGCTATAGACAATTACATGACATTTAAGTTTTGGTCCCATAAAGTATGTGTACTATACTTACAACTTTTCCAACCACGAGTATGTGTACTATAAATGCTTTTTAAAAGATTAACAACGCGTGGAAAAGTCAAACACCAACCAATTAGCTTTTGATGAATAGTTTTTATTATTGTTTGAAATGTTTGTCCTTAGGATGAAGCTCATGAAAGACTTCATGGGCATGTTCCACTATATTCAATAAAAATAATAAATTAATGATTGTGAACTCATGTTTATCCCTTATTTTTATAGTAGGAATATTTAAAATAAAGTGCAAATTTTGGATCATTAACTAGGCTCAACAAAGTTACCATACTAATTGGATATCTTTAGATGTCTCTTGTTGAATATTCTATTGTCAAATGCAAATTAAATGTATGTTTTGTTGAGCAAGGATGAAACTTCCAGTCTAGTTGGTCCAAATTTTTACATAGATATAACCACTAAAAACACATAGCTGACTACCCATGAATCTTTTTCAAATCCTTTTGGGCAATAGGCTATAACTCTATTTGTTTTTGTTTATTGACAATTGTGTCATTTTATATGTGATTAAGGTGTTACATAAAGAATTTCACACTATGAAGTTTAGAAAACAATTAGATGTATGCAATTTTATTTTTTTTTTTGCCTGTAATCTCTATGCCACAATAAACCCTTCTTACCATTACACCATAACTCACCCTAATATTGTGTAAGGTTGATGTCATTTTGATATGGTAATATTGGCAGATATTGGATAAGATTGATTTTTAGTACTTGGTAGCACTGGACCTCAAACTTTCAAGTCAAGCTTTAATTTTCTCTATGACGGTGTCCAAGCTATTTGGAATCTTTATATTGCTACTTTTTGGTTGTTAGAGTTATATACCTTCTTGAGACTGAATTCATTTTGGCCAATTTCAAGCCTTCTTTACCAGGCAATGAAACCAAAAACTTAATGAAATTTATTTCTCCTCCTGAGAGAGAATAAATCTGAAATGTGAAGAAACATGAGGTAGAACTTCTATTGTGTGGTTTATGGCCCTCTCTACCATTACTTTAGAAGCTAGAGTTTCAAGCTTTAGCAATTCTGATAGTAACTTCATCATCCAAAAGCAAGCTAGAAGGGAACTTGATGACATGGACGGTAGGTGCACTTTTCCAACAGGCTATATAGATTGAAGATTGATGATCCATATTGAATATGTGCAGTAGAATATGCAGTTTAATCTGTCCTTCATTTGCTTTGGGGTTCAAATAATCCCAAGTAAAATTGAAAGTTAATGGCGGAAGCAATGCTTTCAATCATTTCTTATCCCTTGTTTATGTTTTGAATCTTGCAAACTTTCTTTTGAAAGAGGCAATTTAGCAGTGCATTTTCCAGCAATTTTACTAAACTATAGTCATATCTGATGCATGACCTGCAAATTGATGTCTTTCTGTTCAATTGAAATTTAAACTACATGTCACAGGCAACATAAATATTGACTGTGGGAAACCAGATGAATTCAGCTACCATGATGACAAAACTGAGCTTGCATACAAATCCGATGGATCATTCATCAACACGGGAGTGAATAAGAACATACCATCCAATTTCAGTTCTGGTATTGTTCCAAGATCATATATGAATGTTAGAAGCTTTCCTCAAGGGACCAGAAACTGTTACCCCTAAAGCCACCTGAAGGCAAGGCCCGTCTCTACTTGATAGGAGCCCCTTTCATCTCACCTTTGGAGGTACCACATTACCATAATTATACTTAGCAAGCTGAAGCTGAATCAGCATCCTTAGATTTATATCAGCGACTCAATTTTGGCTCAACAACCAATGAGATAGTAAGGTTAGTAAGCTGACTTATATGATATTTCAGTTGTTAAGATCAATTAGGACCGTTGGTTCTGCATTCTGCTACCAACATGCATAATGTGCATTGATGATTGAAGTGCTGCTGTGATTTGGACTAGCAATGATACGTAGTACACGACTCAGGTTCCCTGACGATGCTTATGATCACATATAGACTCCATATGACTGCCCTCATTTCACATCACGTGGTACCAACTTCACCGTTGATTCGCTGAATGGCACTGAATTCAACTTACCATCCAAGGTCATGAGAACTGCTGCACTTCCGATAAACGTTAATGACTTGCTACATTTCGAGTTTGATGTTGGCGATCCCACTTTAAAATTGTACATACATGCACTTTGCTGAGCTTCAAAGCCTGCAAGGGGATCAATATAGAGAAGTCAGCATTACATTAAATGGCAACTTGTTGAGGAAAGTCAAACTTCGCAATTACCTACATTTGATGACCATAATGAGCCCACAGCCAGTGAGAGGAGCCAACCTGAGCTTTTCTATAGACAAGTCAGTGAAATCTACCCTTCCTCTCATTCTGAATGCAATGGAAATATATATAGTCAGAGATTTCTTACCAGCACCAACGGATATGAAAACTTGAGCCCAAACTCGCCGTTTCTCATAATCATAGTCAATGCCATTGAGGATGTCAAGTCAAACTATGGGTTGGATAAAGGCTGGCAAGGTGATCCATGTGCACTGGTGTACCCTTGGAATGGCCTGAATTGCAGCTACCACGAATTACCTCTTTGTAAGTTAACAATGATCTCTACTTAACAATGAAAACGGAAAGATCTTCAACTTACAACGAAGCTATCTGATTGCATACAGGAATTTGTCAACAAATAAATTAACAGGGCCGATATCTTCATCCCTATCCAGGCTTATGTTACTACAGCATCTGTAAGTGGACAATTTTCATGGATCCTGGATGATTAGTCTAGCAGTTTAACACCACATGCAGCTTTCTAATGAAATCAGCATGTTCTTTTCAGTGATTTGGCAAACAATGGCTTGACAGGACCAGTGCCAGAATTTCTGGCAGAACTAACAAACCTGAAGACATTGTAAGTTGTCAATCCTTTGCAGTACAAGTCTATATACTTACTACAACCAAAATGAGATTGTTAAACAACAATGGCAGAAATTTGGAAGGAAACAAGCTCTCAGGTTCAGTTCCTTTGCCTCCGATTGAAAGATACAATATTGGGTCGCTGATACTAAGGTTAGGGAACTTATTGTTAATTTGATTGTAAGCAAGTCTTTTTTCTCCTTTCAATGGCTCTGCAAGAAAAATAAATTTCCCTTTTAAATTTTGTGGACTCATTAAAAATGTGATCATATGATAGGGTGGCTGGAAATCCAAGTCTCTGCCTGTCGACTCCATGCAATGAAGAGAAGAAGAAAGTATTGTGGTTCCAATTGTTGCTACCGTTGCATCCTTGCTGCCGACCATCTTTATTGCATTGGTTATTTTCTATTAATGCAAAAGGAAGAAAGGTATGTGCATACATACGCATATACCAGCAGCATTCTGAAAGGAAACATAAAACATACACAAAAAAAAAAAAAAAAAAATGCAGTAATCAAAGACTGCCAAGTCATTCCATTTATAGCAATTGCTAATGAACAACTCCAATGATTGGTGTAGCTATCCAGGCCACTGTCAATCCTTGAAAAGAAGAAGGTTTGTTGGTAGAGACAGACAGCTGCCAATTCACATATCTTGAGATTATCAGGATTACCAATAGCTTCCAGACAATTATTGGGAAAGGAGGCTTTGGGACAGTTTACCATGTCTACTTGGTCAATGGCACACCAGTTCTGTGTAAACGCGATCTCCAGGTTCAGTTCATGGTTCAACTCAGTTTTGAACTGAGGTATGATACTTCATCCAACAACTCAAATTCACCCTCAAAGGCTTATTATTATTACAACTGCAAAGATTATGTCTAATGGTAACTTTTCTGCAAAATGAACTATGTTTTTGAATAGGCTTATCTCTTGATGAGAATCCATCATTGGAATTTAGCTTCTTTCATTGATTATTGCAATGAAGGGACTAATATTGGGATAGTCTATGAGTACATGGCTGGTGGAAACTTAGAGCAATATCTACTAGGTATTGACCAGCTTCATTCCTTCAAGTTCGTCGCATGCATATTGGACCGCCCTCAGCAGTAATGTTAATTTTTGCAGATAAAAGAAATAAGGCTTTGAGTTGGAAATACACTATATATGAAACGCAATGCATGGCGACTAAAATGTTTTAAATAAATTAGTATGAAAATTGAGAGATGTCGGGTTTTCTATCTCTTCATAGTTTATTGGTTTATTTATAAAAGATACAAACTGAGGCCTGTCATATTCAACATGATTTTTTTTTTTTTTTAATTTTATTGTATTATAATTAAAAATTTAAATAATAAATTAATATAATTTATAAATTTAAAAATTATAAATTCATATCTTATTATATTATATTTTACAAATAATTATATATAAATTTAATATTTATATAAAAATAAATTTATAAATTAATAAATATTTAATTTAAGTGAAAAAAATTATAAAATTTTTAAATTTAAAAAAAATATATAAATAAAATATTTTTATATAAATTTTCATTAATAAATTTTAAATTTTAATTAAAATTATTTAAATTAATTATTTTTTATTTTTAATTAATAATAATATATATTATTTTTTTAATAATTTAATTATATTTAAATTATATAAATTAATATTTAAAAAATTTATTATTTTTTAATTTAATCACTAAATAAAAAATTTTTCGAACATTATATTAATATTTAATAATATAATAAAAAATAAAAACAGACCTAAAACGGGGCCGTGGACATGGACCGAAAATTTTTTACTCAGCCTGGTACTGTTTCTGAGCGGGCCGTATCTAGAATGTCCCATATCGAACTGTGCTGGACTGATTGAAGAGCTGCCCGACGCTTTTTTCATGTCTATTTTATACCATTTCCCCTGACGGTACTTCTCATTCCAGCCACGGACCCTCTGCCCGGGGCACGTGCTCCAAATTCCATAGACTGATTTCGTTCATGTCCACTTGAACTAACTTAGATTTTGTGTACTTGGATCCACGAACAAAATTTAATACTTATATTAAAAAATAATAAAATTTAATTAATATAAACAAAATAAAATATAATTAATATTAAATATTTTTAATTTAATTTTAAATTAAATAAATTTAATATTATTTATAAAAAATATTTAAATAAAATTAAATTAAAAATAATAATAATATAAATTAATATAATTTAAAATTATATATAAATTATTATTTAATTTCTATTTAATATAACTATTATTCTGTAATTAAAAAAAAAGTAATCATTAATTTTTAATTAAATAATAAAAAAATTAAAAATTATTTAATTAATTAACATATTTTTAATATAATTTTTATTAAAAATTAAAATAATTTAATTAAAAATTAATTACTACCTACTCTTCCTCCTTTTTCTTCTTTTTTTTTCTTTTTCTTTTTTAATTTTTTGTCAAAATTTATCATTTTATTTTTTATATTTTTTTTATTTATTTTCACGTAATTCAATTTATAAAAATAAATATTTTATTTTTTAATAATATATTTAAAAATTTTTATATTAAGAAAATTAATAAATAAATTTAAATATATAAAAAATAAATAAAAAATTAAAATAATAAATAAAATTTAAAATTTATATTATATCACATTTTATTATATATTTAAAATTAAAAAAATTATAAATTTTTAAATTATTTTTAAAAAATTTTTATATTATATTTATTTATTTATTTTAATTTTTTATATTTATATATTATTATTTTTTTAATTTAAATATTTAAATTTTAAATTTTAAGAATATAAAAATATTTTAATATTTATATTAATTACGATAAATATGATAAATAATTTTAAAAATAAAAATTATTAATTTTATTTTTATTTAAAAAATATTTATTTATAAATTTTTAAATATTTTAATAAATTATTTACATAATTTATTAATAATTAAATTTATTATAAATTTTTATTTTTTTTATAATTTTAATTTATTATAATTAAATCATCTACTATTAAATTTATTTAAATTTAATTAATTTAAAAAAAAATAAAAAAATAAAAAATTAAAGGGCAAAACCAACGGGTCCATTGAGGAAGGATGAGGTGGCAATGGAAATGGAGGGGAAGCAGGCAACAACTTTAATATGTGCAGTGATAGGGATGGACCCCACCAACATGTGGTACAGAGCATGTTCAGTCTGCGAGCGAAATCTTCCTGAAAATTCCAATTCCCTCTGCAGCTCTTGCGCACGCACCAACTTTCTCGCTCCTCCTTCCAGGCGCCTCTTTCGCATCCTAGTAATGCCTTTCTTTCCCTCTCCGCCCTCCTCCTCTACCCTTTCTTCTATTTTTTTTTGCTTCATTTTTCTTGAAGGCGTATCAATTCATCTCATATCCCTCTTTTCGTTTTCTTTCTTTTTATGATGTGCATGGGGTTGTGGTCAGGTGTCAATTGCAACGGATACGAAGGTTCTTAATGCGATATGCTTCGACAGGGCTGCCGGAATCCTATTTGGGTGCTCTGCTGATGATTTCTTTCACTTTGCCAAGCTTCACCCTTTTGCTGGTAATGACCTTCCCGTCTTTGCTTCTTAATCGTTTCCTGAATAGTTTCGCGTATGGGCTCATTCCTTTTTAACCCTTTTAATTTATTCTGTCTGTTGAACTTCTTGTGCAGCTGCCAGTGCTGGTAAAATGCTGGAAGGAGAGATGTTTAGGATGACGTTGAGTAAGGCAAAGAATGCCAGTAATGCCCAACATTTGCGTGCTGTATCAATAGTGCCATTGAGGTCTGGTTTCCAGCCAGCAATTGAAAGCTTGAGCAAATTGTATGGGGTGTCATCAAGTTCTTAATCCTTTATCAAGTTATTTTGTTCCTTTTTTTTTTTTTTAATTTTTTATTTTAATTCTCTGGATTGCTGAGGTTAATTGCTGCACTAGAAATTAAGGCCCTGTTATTTGTAGCATTGAAAGATATCTAGGCTTAGTCAGTATTCCGTTGGATGTATAGCCATAAATGTGGGGGAGTTGTGGTTTAGATAGTTCTGCTGCATGTGAATTCAAACAGAAGAGTGAGCTGGCTTCCTCTTGTTGTTGCTTGTGTAGCCTTCTGTTTTACATGTTTTTGTCAGCTATCTGGTTGCTGAATTCTATTCTTCATCTTTGTATATTTAGCATTTGTCCCTAGAGTGCTGATACCAAATTAACGGTTTTCTTTTTATTTTTTGTTAAATTTGTTAAAGTTAATGGGATAGATGCATTATGACGAGGGAACCTCTTGCTCACAAGTAAAGCTCATTGATTAACCATAAAGTTGGAATGATCAACAACACAGGAAATTGCTTGTGAATCTACTAACAGAAAACAGAAATAATTTAGTAGTCAATCACATTTGTGGTATTACAATCTGATGGCATCTCTTTTTAGCTTTTAATTAGTATCTTTTTCTCATCAATTTAATGCTACTTTTTTTCACAAATGAACTAAATTTTTGTTAGCTAGACTTTTTGTTAGCTAGACTCTTTGTAGCTCTGCTAATTGTCTATGTAGCCAATTTGATAATATCTTAAAGTTGGTCAGTAATGCAAGTTTGTATCTTTTGTTCTTGCTACTGCATAAATAGAATTTCGAAGCTTATCAATGGAGCCTTTCGAAGAGGCTTGCTTGATATTTTGTACTTTACAAAGACTAACATAAACCAACATACCGGGATTGAAGTATCTTATATTTTCTGTCAAAGAGATAACTTGTGATAAAAGTATACAAACCTGGACAATGACAAGCACATATTTTTTGATAGCTGGCATTTATTCTGCAAGATGAATTGATCTTTTATTTGTGTAACAAATTAGGATTAACTTATTCTGCAATATGTCATTTAGAGCGCAAAGTGTATATCAATTTTGGCCTCTTATAATGACTCAATATTCAAGCATGGTAATGTCATGTTCATTGATTTTAGAGTTACTCTTTGCCAGCTAACTTTGCTGCAGACCAATTGCTTTTAGGTTTATTCTATTCTATGCTGAATAAATTAGTAGCAAATACTGGACACAGCAGCAGAACATTCATGTGTTTTATATTAGTAATTAGTACTTGTGCAATTCTATTCAAGCTGTATTCAATTTTGAAACCATAGAAGCAAGACAATGCCGGAACAGTGCCATTGGTAAATCTCAGAATTAGATGAGACGATCAATTGTCCCATCTATATTCAGTTCTGCTTTCAATCAATTACAATAAGATTCCCTCGCAGCCTGCTTTTCAAAATCTGTAATGCGGCTTCCGGTTGATCCATTGGCACCAGGTGTCCAGCACTATGAACCTGCTTGTTTTTTTTCTTGTTTTTGTCAATCATACCTGATAACATAAGATTCAAGTGCCTGTGGATATCACAACAAATGAAAAGGTGCAGACTGGAAAAGGAGAAGAAATAGAGATGGCCTGACCTTGAGGAAAGAGAGAGGGTCATGACTTTTCAGCTGCCCTGCTTCTGCACCTCCGACCACAAACGGAACCACAGAAGCTGCCGCGAACTCTTGCTGGCCAGACCATTCCATGGCGTTAATCCACCAAGAATTTCCTGTCCAAATCAAAAATTGAAATCAGCAATGCTGTGATCATTGCATGAAGTTAATTTCTGTGATTAATCTGTATATTATACTAACATATAGTCATAATGGAAGTTTTGTGATACTGCAATGTAGATATTTTAGTTTCACTTGCTGGATCCTTGACCGTGATGGCAAACCAAGGATTTATCACAGAAAAGGCTCTTACCAAGCCAGTTACATATGAGATCATCTTCCCCAGCATATATAAGCACCTCGATGCCAGTTCAAGCAAAGATGGAATTTCTACTTCATAATTCTTCATCCAGTCCTCCTGCAGAGCCAAATGCACCTCTGTACTGCATGAAACCCAATCAATGTTTCCTATGCCTGGCCCATCCTTAACTGTATCCTCGTTTAAGAAATTCTCTACCTGTGGTAAGTATTACACTATTGGCCCTTGCATCTCTTTCTTATGTCATAAAACTGTAAGGTTAAGAAGGATCAAAATCACAGGTACAGTAAAGCTTAGCTCGGGCTTAATTGGGTGTCATTACCACAGTTTAAATGAGAATCCTTATGTTTATGTTAACAGCAATGGACAGGATCTGTAGATATATTTGTATGCAAGTGGAATATGCATCAATGCATTCAAGAGTCGTCATCTTTGGTGTCTAGTGTTACAAAATAGACAAAGGCCAAGTGATTAATGTCCATTCAATGATTGATATTATTATTCGTATTACTGAAATGAAATAGATTATTTCATTACCACATGCTGCAATTTGCTCTTTGCATGCTGGTATCTTCTCCTTGAGACTATTATAATCATATTGTTGGATTAGCTTGTTATCCAAAGCAAATTCTGGGTAAGCTTTAAACTGGATGGTGGGATTGGTTAGATCATTACCAATAGCAAATCCCTGCTGGTGAACCGTACATGCATCCATGTGGTTAAAATCTTATTCTCTTTATGTAGATATACTTAACATATACAACAAAACAATGCAGTACTAAACTGAATGTAGGGAATAACTTTGAGGTTTATGTGGATTTCTTTGTTGTTTTTGTTTCCATGATGGACCTAGCAGCAAAAGCAGGGATATAGCATCCAACATAAGACTCTCCAGTTATGTAGAAATCATTTTGGGCAAATTCAGGGTGCCCCTTGAAAAATGCCTGCAGTAATAAGTGGTACAGGAAGTATTAATGCAGGAGATTTCTCAGGTCCAATTGGCTGACTGTTGTGGACTCATTTGTTGGGCATACATATAAAAGACACGCTAATTAATTTTTAGTTTAAGTTTTTATTTTTCTACTTTATTTTAAAGTTGTTTGGTTTTGCTGGAAACTTATCTACTAAATTAGGTTATTCCTTAAATTTTGGAATTTAGATTCGAAATTATAGGGTTTCTATTTTCTAGTAAACTTGTCCTATTTAAAAGACTGAGTGATGAATAAAATTATAAGCTGAATTTTATTATTAATTTAGAAATTGTATTCTCTCTCTGAATGAGACCCAAGGTTTCAGTCTCCCTTTGATGAACTGAACTCTTATTATAAAAATAAGTTGTTCTAAAAACTCTAATAAAGGGAAGAGACGACTCATAGAGCCGGACTTTCCCATGAATCACCCAGTGACAAGATCCTTGGTCAAGGAAGGCATCACTGACTTAACTGTCAAATTCCTTCCAAAAATTTATTAAGTTTTTGGGATCCTGATGTGAATATGAAAAATTAAGTGACTTGCAAGAAGTTGTACAAGTTGTTGCTAGCACCAACTACATTGTTTTAGACATCTTTCTCAATTGTAGAATAAGTAATGCTAGTTTTGGTAGGTTGATTAACATATTATTGGCATATAAACTTGTTTTTTACTAATTAATGCTCTTTGACAAATAGAAGTTTGAGGTTTATCGGAAATTTAAGAATGAAGAGTGATTCTTGAAATAAGAAAAATCATGTACTAGAACTCTCCATTGTAATAAGCATGTAATCCAATGAATTGAAGTAAATGAGAACAAGTAATACAACCTAGCTCTTCTTCGCCTCTTCGTCTCCTCCTCTATTCCTATTTCTATTTCTCTACACAACAAAATTTAACCAAAAATCTAGTATCAGAGCCAAAACAATAATGGCTTCGACTAGTTTTTTTCAATCATAAGTGTCTAGATTATCCAAAGACACCTATGGAATGTGGAGTATCCAAATGGAGGCCCTCTTGGGTTCTCTTGATGTATGAGACCTTGTGGAGATTGATTATACTAAATCGGATGAGGAGAATGAAAAGACGCTTAGAGAACTGAAGAAAAGAAAGAAGAAGGCATTATTCATGATTTATCAAGGAGTTGATGAAACCACATTTGAGTTGATTGCTCTAGCAAAGACGTCAAAGGAAGCTTAGGAGATATTTAAGAAAGCATATGATGGAGTTGATAAAGCAAAGAAGATCTGCCTATAGTCTTTACGAGCTCAATTTAAAGCACTACAACAAGGAAACTTAGAGACAATCTCTGATTATTTTTCTCATGTAATTTCTATTGTTTATCAAATGAGAAGAAATGATAAGGAGATGAAGGATGTTCAAGTCGTAGAGAAAATCTCGTGGTCTCTGGACTCAATGTTCGATTTTGTATCTGTGGCGATTGAAGAATCAAAAGATCTAGAGACAACGATTGTTAAAGAACTCTTAGGATCCTTACAAGCCTACAAATATAGAATATAGAAGAAAGCAGAGGAAAAAGCTTTGGAGCAAGTACTATAGACGAAGCTTTCACTTAAAAAGAATGAATCATCCAGAGAAGGTTATCAATGAGAAAGATTTACTACACAAAGAAGACAAGGCGGTTGAGGTTTTAAATATGATGAGTAGACTAGCAACCATAATGATGGAGATGAAATTGATCAGAAAGAGTATGGCCATGGAAGAGGTAAAGGTCACAGTCAAGGACGAGGCTAAAGTAGTGGACATTATAGAATTATTAGTGGAAAGTATGACAAATCTGATATTTAATGTCAAATTTGCAAGGAGTTTGGCCATTATTCTTATGATTGCTGGTGTAACACAAATAATGGAGGAGAAAAAGCAAATCTAGTTGACAAAGAAGAAGCTAACGAAGGTCCAATTTTGCTAATGGCGTACAATGAACTATAACCACTTCAATCTATTACATGGTTTCTCAATACAAGAGCCTTTAATCACATTTGTGGAAGAGAGGGACTTTTCACTAAACTTGACCAATGACAAATGGGCAACATCACTTTCGGTGATCTCCCCAAAAGGTTGATTGAAGGGAAAGGTGATGTCATTTTTGAACTCCAGAACAAAAGACAAATTTGCATTTTAAATGTTTATTACATACTTGATATTAAAAGTAATCTTTTGAGCATTGGGCAATTGATGAAGAAAAGATATGATATAACAATGAAGAATTTGGCTCTTAATATTTATGATAAGAATAATAATCTTATTACTCATGTGAGAATGGCCAAGAATAAGATGATTCCATTAAAGCTAGACGATAATGAGTCAAATTGTTTAAAGGCAACTATTATGAATAACTTTACTCTTTAGCATCTTTGTTATGGACATCTAAATTTTAAGGCATTAAAGTTGTTGGAGAAGAAAAACTTAGTGATGGGATTGTCAAAAATTGAAGCCCCTAGCATTTTGTGTGAAGTTTGTATTATAGGAAAGCAACACAGAAGCTTTTCAAGAAGTATAAATCAAGAAAAGCATCATTGCGCCTTGAACTGGTGCATTAAAATATCTATGAACCCATCAAGCCTGTCTCTATTAGAGGTAATTAGTATTTTTTGACGTTTACAGATAATTATAATGGAAAAATATGGGTTTACATACTAAAGGAAAAGAAAAAAGTCTTTACCAAATTTAAAGAGTTTAAGAGCTAGTTAAAAAGCAAAGTGATAGTCAAATAAAATGTTTACAGACTGATTATGGAGGCAAGTACACATCATGGGAGTTCAACATTTTTTGTAAGGAGAATAAGATTGTTCACCAATTCACAATGCCTCAAACAATATAGCAAATGGTGTTTCAGAGAGAAAAAAATTGAAAGACTCTTAATATGGTTCGATGTATGTTAAAAGAGAGAAATGTTCCAAAGGAATTATGGGGAGATGCTGTTGCTTATTCTATTTATCTATTAAATAGGTTCCCGACAAAGTGCAACATAGATATCACACCAGAAGAAGCCTGGAGTTCATGTAAGTAAAAAGTCAATCATCTCAGAATTTTTAGGAGCATTGCTTTTGCAAAGGTACATGAAGAAAAGCAAACAAAGCTGGTAGATAAAAGCCAAAAGTGCATTTTTTTGGGCCATGACAAGAATTCTAGAGGCTACAAGTTGTACAATCCCATAACTTGCAATATCGTGATGTCTAGAGATGTTAGGTTCGATGAGGAGTAGATATGGGATTAGAAGGATGGTAACTAGTTGAAGCAAATTTCTTTTAATAAAGAGTAGGGGCGGAAGGAAGACACAATAGTAGCATTGTCACCTCATCAAGTCAGAATTTAGCTGAATAATGATGATTTAAGCAACTCGATTATAAGGAAAATAAGGAGCATCCAAGACATATACAATTTAGCCAAGTTGTCGATATTAATTTCACTGAAGAATTCAGTAATCTGTGTCTCTTTGTGGAATTTGATCCATTAACATATGAAGAAGCTTCTAAGGAGATAAAGTGGAGGAAGGCAATGGAGGAAGGAATTCATGCTATAAATAAGAATGATACATAGGAGATCACTTCTCTTTTGGAAGGATATAGAGCTATTGGAGTCAAATGGGTGTATAAGACAAAAAGAAATGCAAAAGGTGAAGTGGAAAAGCATAAAGTAAGGCTGGTCATAAAGGGATACAAGCAAAAATGCAAGATTGACTATAAAGAAGGCTTTGCACTAGTAGCTTAACTTGAAATGGTGAGAATGCTTATCTCTTTTATAGCTTAAAGAAGATGAAGAATGTACCAAATGAACACAAAATCAATGTTCTTGAATAGAAATCTTGAAGAAGAGGTCTACGTCGAGCAACCACTAGGCTTCATTTGCAAAGGCTAAGAAGAAAAAGTTTAATGTTTAAAGAAAGCACTTTACAGGCTTATGCAAGCTCTGAGAGCCTAGAATTCCAAGGTCAATGGGTATTTTGTTTGAAAAAGATTTACAAAGTGTCCATATGGGCACTTATTGTACATTAAGACAAATTCTAATGAAGATATTTTACTAATGTGTTTATATGTAGATGATTTAATTTTCATAGGTAATAGTAACTTTACGATTTGTGAATTTAAGCAATCAATGAAGAAGGAGTTCGAGATGATAGACTTGAGTCTACTGAGATACTTCTTAGGCATCAAAGTGCAACAAGATGAAGAAGGAATTGTTGTTTCATAAAAAAGATATACCAAAGAGATCCTGAAGAAGTTTTCAATGGAAGATTGTCAGCTTGTGGACACACTGATAGAGTGTGGCATCAGATTGATAAAGGAAGGTGAAGGGAAGCTAGTAAACTCGACATATTATAAAAATCTTGTCGGTTGTTTAAGGTACTTAACTTGTACGAGACTTGATATACTTTTTAAAGTTGGCTCGGTGGGCAAGTATATGGAGACTCTGAAGACTTCCCACGTGAAGGTAACTAAGAGAATCCTAAGATATCTCAAAGGGACGACTGATTATGGGTTGCTATATTTATATAAAGGAGGTATGGAACTGGTTGGATTTAGTGATAGCGACTAGGCTGGAAGCTATGATGATTGTAGGAGTATTATAAGGTTCGTGTTTTATCTTGGTAATGTTGCATTCACTTGGTCTTCCAAGAAGCAATTTATTATTGCTTTATCTACTTGTGAGGCAATGTACATTGCTATAGCTTTCTGTGTTTGTCATGCTATTTGGTTAAGGAGGTTACTTCGAGAACTAAAGTTGCAATAAGAAGACATAACGAAGATTTATGTGGATAATAAGTCATCGATTGCTTTGGCTAAGAATTTGGTCCATCTTGAGCGTTCGAAGCATATCAATACTCGTTTTCACTTCAGCAAACTCAAGCAACCAAGTTGCTGATATATTTACGAAAACCTTGAAAGTTGAAGTTTTACAACACTTAAGGAGGCAACTTGAAGTTCAATCTTGAGGAGGAACAAGTTTAAGGGGGGCAAATGTTGGCATGTAAACTTGTTCTTTACTAATTAATACTCTTTGACAAGTAAAAGTTTGAGATTTATTAGAAATATAAGAATGAAGTGTGATCCTTAAAATACGAAAAATCATGTATTGGAACTCTCTATTGTTATGAGTATGTAATCCAATGAATTGAAATAGATAAAAACAAGTAATACAACCTATTTCCTTTTCATCTCTTTGTCTCCTCCTCCCTCCTTTGTTCCTATTTCTATTCCTCTACACAACAAAACTTAACATGTATATGAGGTTTGATGACTGCCAAAGTAAAATAATATTCACCTTTACATTTAACAAAAGAACAAAGGAGTCTGCCGCTTTTACAAGTCACATTGGTTATATATCTGGTAATACCTTGTCGCAGCCATAGTCGATCTATACAAGAGACAGGTTAGTTGAAAGCTGGAAGGGACCATTTTCATAAAACAAAGCCAATTCACTGCTGCATCCCGGCCCTCCAGTAAGCCTTATGACAACATGGTCATTCTTGCTGTTCCGGGATTCGAAGAAAAAGTAGAACATCCTGCACATATATATTATGAAAAGTTGTATATATCAGTTCAACTTAGATGACTATTGCAAACAATTAAGGTTAAAGAACTAAAGTGCCTGATGACTTTTAGTTTCTCCATCATTTCTGAGAGGTCCTCTAGACACAAGATGCATTTCTATTTTCTCCAAAGATTGGTCCCCTAAAGTTATGCTTACTTTGACTTTCCTGACATATCCTTATAAACATCCTTTCAACTTGAGTGGCCAATCAATTAGTTGATTCCTGCCTCATAGTTACAATACAGGGCTTAATTATATTAATCACCTTGCTCCGTTGGTATTAGGAAGCCGATGGTAGCAGCCAACATGGTGAGCCACGTCTTTAACAGAAGGCCTAGGATCACCGAGAATAGTGAGCTCCAAGTCCTTCTCTACAATCCCGGGAGCATTAGCCGAAGAGTTGACCAGGTTGATTGCGTGCCCATGGAACAAGTTAAGCCCTCTTAGAAGCTGTTCTGAAAATCGACCAGGGTCCGGCTTTGGTTTAGGAGGTGCAGATGATCTATTAATTTTGCTTATTATTTTCTATTATTATACTATGTTTGCTTTTTTTTTTTTAATATTTATTGTCTATTTAATATTATTTGTTATTTACTTTTACTTTTTAGTACCAACAATTTTTTTTTTTTTATAATAACCATTTTCAAAGAAAATTACTATTAGTATGTAATTTATCAATAATAAATTTATAAATCATATTATTTCAATGTAAAATAAATGTTTTAAAAATTACACATCGACACAAAGAGTTTATAAATTTTCAAGCTTTCCACGAAGTAATTCCAACGTCATTCTAACAGTGCATGGTCATTTAGATTCTGAAACTTTAAGCGAAGTCAACTGTTATTGATCTATTGATGTGGTGAATGCGGGGTCAAAAGCAGGAGCAGATGTAGTTAGAGAGTTGCCGGGCTTTTTTTTTTTTTTTCTTTTCTTTTTCACCAATCAAGAAAAAAATATTATACGGATATATCGATTATTATATCTATAAAAATAGTCTGAAGCTTTGACTCATGATAAAAACCTGGAACTTAAAGTAGTTGCATATATATCAAATGAATTGCCAAATTTAATCCGGATCAGGGAGCTGTTGCATTTAAATTCCAAGAGAATATTCCCTTTAAATTGGACATTCTTTACAAATATACAGGGAGCGGTTAGTAAAAATAGGTACTTCCATTAGGGAGAATGGAAACTGACACAATCAACAGACGGAAGACGTCAATATTCACAGGTGATGCTGCAGCTAAATTTTTCAGACTATACATACTTCAGCTACAGGAAATATACATTAGGACGATTAAAACACAACCACATTATTTATCCGAACAGAGAAGGATGGCCGGCCGACATCCGACAGAAGTGTGTCAAGTCTAACAACAATTCCAGAGCTCTCAACATTATCATTCTACTTGGACCTGCCAACCTACATTGAGGGGGACATAAAATGAAATGAACAAATAGTGCAGAATATATAAATAAATGAATTACCAGACCCAAATGATGTAATTATTCCTTTTAATGAGCTAAAATATTGGTATGGAAACCAGAATACATCAAGAACTGAAACTAGTAACTAGGTAGTCACCATCACATTTCAATAGTATTGTAATGCCAGCTGCTGCGGGGGAGAATTATCCTCAAAGGGGATGACAAATGGGCGCATCACCTTGCAATGAACTTCTCCAAGGTAACGACCTTGGTAATTTAACTTCTGACATTGTTCGAGTTGTGGAATTAGACAGGCAGAAAAGCAGGTGAACACCGCCCCTTCTCAGATAGGCTTGTCCCTTTAAAGGGTTGTTAACTAATGCCCCAAATCTCGTGAATATGAAATGGGCAAATTGGACATACAACCAGCCAAGTATGCTCTCTATGTCATGTAAATAATACAATAAATAAATGAAACATTTTCCCCCAAATTGAATGTAGCCCATGCCAATGGACATTGACAACGCCTGGCTTTAGTCAAATGTTGAATGACTGGCGATTAATGATGTCAACTGCCTAACCAAGAAACTTAAATGATTTCGGACTAATTTGAATGAATTTTCACAATAAAAGGCAATGCGAGGTGATTTTGCTATAGGTTGAGATGTAGACTGTCATCTACCAAAATATTTTAAATAAATTAGCAAAAAAATTGAGAGATATTAGGTTTCTTTCCGCTTTGTTTTTATACCATTTCTTCTCATTCCCGCCGCAGATTCTCTGCCTGTGGCACGTGCTTCAAATTCCATACACGGATTTGGTTAATAGACACTTGAACTACCTAGAAACTTTTGTTACGAGCAAAATTTAGTCCACATATAAAAAATAACAAATTTTGGTTAATGTATAAGATGGTAAATTATAAGTAATTTTAAAAAAAATTTTTTAATTTAACTTTAAATTAAATAAATTTAATGTTATATGTAAAATAAAATAAAATATTTAAATAAAAGTAAACTAAAATAAAAATAACAAAATATATTTGGATAATTTAAAATTACGTGTGTATTATGTAAAAAAAGAATATATTAAATATAAATAATTTTAAAATTTTAAAATAAACAATTAAAAAAACTCTTTAAATTATTAATTAATTTCCATTAGATATAACCATTATCACATAACCCAAAAAAGGCAACCATTAGTGATTGTGGCATGTTTCTTTGCTGTACCAAAAGATTCAGCACTAAAATTTAAGTTAAAATTGTGGTGCAGTTTTGTTACTCACAAACGGTAGATATTTACCAAACACCAATTTTTTAACATTAGACACATGTACATTTACAAACTGCGCCTTAACATACTTGTAGCCATAGGTTTTTTTTTTTTTTTTTTTTTTTTTTACTTTTTATAAGACGACACTGAAAACGTCTGGACAACAGCAATTAGGCAGCAAAATCATCATAATTGACACGAGCTGGGGTAAGTGTAGAAAAGTTGCATATAGACAACTGCGGTTGACTTTGTCTTTTCTCTTCTTGACTTCCAAGTCCTCCTTTTTGCAAGTCTCCGTCTTTGTAAAAGTTTTTTGGACGGTGGGGTGGGTGGGGCTCGCGACGTTCCGTCTCCTCTTATTTTTTATTTTATTTTTTTTTAAAATATAATATATATATATATATATATATATATATAGTCAAGTAAAATGTATATACAATTAATAAAAATGTGTAAATAATTAACAAAAACGTGTATATAATTAACAAAAACGGGAATGCAGCCAATAAAACTGTGCTGTTTACACCTTGTTATTGTCTGTATATAGGACTAGCACGTTTTTTAAACCCACCACTTGTTCTCTCTCCATCTGGAGGGTCTCTTTGTATTATTGTACCGGCCGGAATCCCATTCAATAGCATTGTTGGTGGACAATTCCTTCCCTTTATTCTTATTTAATACGGACTTGTTTTTTGAGCAGTAGCATACTTGATTGTTTTTCTTTTTTTTTTCTTTTTTTTAATTGAATGAATTTTCCAAATAAAATACAATGCAAGGTGATAAATCCAGATATAGAATGCCAACTACTAAAATATTTTAAATAAATTAGTAAAAAAATTAAGAAATATCAAGGTTTTTCTTTTATTTTCATATTGTTTTATATTAGATATATAAAATGAAATATATTATCATGGTCCATTTTTTTTTTTAATTCACTTATTTGTATCATACCAAAATATAATTCATTTCTATCACATGCTTTACCATACTATTTTAAAATTTTGAACAATGAGTCTGCCTATAAGTCCAAGTACAATGGGCATTAATGGCTTATGGACTTATATTATGTTATATTTCACTATTAATCATATTTAAAATATATTTTATTATCATATATATAAAAAATTAAATTTATAAATTAATAAATATATAATTTAAGTAAAAGATAAAAAATTATAAAAATTTTAAATTTTAAAAAATAAAATATTTTTATATAAATTTTTATTAATAAAATTTAAATTTTAATTAAAAATAATTAAAATAATTATTTTTTAATTTTATTTTTAATTGACAATAATATATCATATTTTTTAATAATTTAATTATATTTAAATTATATAATATAATATTTAAATTTTTGTTATATTTTTTTAATCTAATCACTACAATTTTTTAATATTATATTAATATTTAATAATATAATAAAAAATAAAAACAGATATAAAACGGACCGTGCACATGGACCGAAAATTCTCGACTCAACTTGACACTGTTCACGAACGTGCCGCATCTAAAACGGCCCATATCGAACTATGGCTAACCGACTGAAGGGCTGCCCGACCCCGTTTTCATGTCTATTATATACCATTTCTTGACCCAAATGATACTTCTCGTTCCAGCTGCGCAGACTCTGCCCGTGGCACGTGCTCCAAATTCCATACCCGGATTTGGTTAATAGACACTTGAACTAACTAGATTTTGTATACACGAATTAAGAAACTTTTGTCATGAGCAAAATTTAGTGCACATATGAAAAATAACAAAATTAAGTTAAGTAAAAGATGGTAAAATATAATTAATTTAAAAAAATTTTTTAATTAGATTTTGAGTAAATTAAACTTAATATTTTGTCAAAAAAATATTTAATTAAAATTAAATTAAATTTTAAAAATAATAAAATAAATTTATATAATTTTGTTTTCACTACTCGATCATTTAATTTTATTCTTATCTCTACTAAAATGTGAATATAAGTAATAGAACCAAATACCTTGAATTAAAAACTCTCTTAGTTTCTAACAAGTTTCTCATTATATATTTATAATTGATTTATTTTTTTTAACAACTTTGTTATGTTGTGAAATATAGAAAATAATAATTTCATATTTTATTCCTTATACTTTACAATACTTTTTAAAATTATTAAAAATATACTCACAAGTTCTCATAATTTTAATATGATATCTACTTTATCTTTCAATATAAGTTTTAAATTTTTTAAAATAATCAAACATTTTAAACTTTATTTGCATGCAATAAATTCACATTTTTTTGGTCAAATTATCAATAAAAATAAGAAAATACCTATTATTACCATGTGATAAAACACTCGTAGGGTTACAAACATCAGAGTGAATAAGTTGGAGTGATTGTCTTACATGCCAAGTTCTTATCACAAAGGGTTATTTATTTTGTTTGGTAAGAATACATGCTTCACAAATTTGATTACGATGATATATTCTAAGTAAGTTTGTCACCATATTTCCTTATTTAAGCAACTTTTAATTACGAAAATTCAAATGACCAAAACGAATAAGGCATAACCAAGACTCATCTTTGACAACAAATAAGTATAAACATCAATAGTAATATCAAATCAGAATATCTTATTCTTTGTTAAAAGGGTTATAAGAATGTGTGTATCTCTCCCATCAAAAATTAAGAGACAGTTATCACATATTTGTATGTTATATCCCTTTTCAAATAATTGGTCTAAATTGAGTAGGTTACTCTTCATGTTTGGTATATAAAATACATTTGACATGTAATTATGATCTTCATTCTTCAACTTGATAAGAATTCATCATTTTCCCATCACTGCAACACTATTATCATTAATAAACTTGACTGTGGAGCATATTGACTCATCAGGATCCACAAAGAATTCCTTTTTCCCACACATGATTAGTACACCCGATGTTAAGGAACCAAGTATTATAGTTTGGTTTTTCAACTGTCGTAGTAACCATCATAAGTGCTTCATTTTCACCATCTGTATCTCCCTCTTATGCATAATAAGCTGTCTAATTATACTCTTGAGATCTGCACTCAATAGCATAATGACCATACTTATGATAAGAGTAACACTCAACGTGAGACTTGTTATGTCTTCCTCTACCATGACCTTTTCTTCATCCTCGATCTCGACCTCTATACGTCTAGTCTGATCTTCTTTGACCATTGTATTGATTGTCACCATCTCTATAGTTGTTATAATGACCTTTTTGACCTCTATTGTTGTAGTAATTATTACCATGTCCTTATCCTCTACCACAAAAAGAACCTTGCTTCTGTTTTGATTGATCACTTTGATTGTTTTTGGTAAGAGTCTAACTTTGAAGTGCTTGCTTTACTGGCTTCTCAGTGCACTTCTCATTAATGCATTGTTCATGAGCTTATAATGTGATTGTTAGTACATTAACTGACATTTAGGACAAATCATGTGCTTCTTTTATAGCAACCATGATGTGCTCATACTGCCATATAAGTGTCTGCAAAATCTTTTCAACTTTCACCTGATCATTTAATTGTTTTTTAATAGATTCTCATTTAATTTATTAAGGCAAATATTTTACTTATATAAACTAAAATTGATTCGGAAACTTCTATTTGCAAAAACTCAAACTGACATTCTAAGGTTTAAAGTTTCACCTTTTTAACTCTATTTGCCTCCTAGAATGTAGTTGTTAAGATATCTCATGCCTGTTTTGATAAACTTGCTTCTACAATTTTCTAAAAATTTTCATTATTCACCCTTTGATGGATGAAATAAAGTACTTTTTTATCATTCTTTTATAACTCTCGGTAAGTAACTTTCTATATTTCTATGACATATGAAGTGAATTCTATAACTTCATTTTTTACAATACTCAATAATTTATTTTAATCAGAAAAAATTTTTATCTGCACACAACATTTGTTATAATTTTTCCCATCTAAAACAAGAATGGAAATAGGAATTGTACTATTTATGTTAAAATTTATGATTTTTTTTTATTTGACCTTTAAATTTTTGTTATTTATAATATGACCTCTAAACTTTGTTATTTTCAATATGCTCCTAAACTTTTATTATTTTTAATCTGACACCCAAAATTTTTTTATTTTTAATCTGAATTCTTAACTTTTATTATTTGCAATTTGACCTCTTAAATGCAATTCCCTGTACTTTTCTCTTTTAAATCACCGCCGAGTAGTCTCCGGGAAGAACAAGACGCCCGCTCCAATTCAGATCACCGCCGAGCAGATTCTCCGGGAAGCTCGCGGACGACAAGAGGCGGAGAGGCGGCAGAAGCAGCAGCAGCAGCAGCAGAAGGCGGCAGTTCTGAAAAATTGTGCTGCAGTGGAGGCGGCGGGAGCGGAGGATCAGATTCGGCGCGTCAGATGGAATACCAGCACGTGGATCAAATAAGTGGGTGGAATCTCAGGAGGATTTCAACCAGGCGCGTTCCATCCGGGAACAGTTCGTGTAGATATGTATATTATAATTTTATTAATATAATAAAATAAATATATAATAATAATTAAAAAATATTTTTATAATAATTTTTTAATTTAAATTAATTTTAGTGTTCATGTTTACAAACTCCCCGCCTGAACGTACTTGTAGCCATAGTTTTTTCTTTTTTTTTCTAACTTTTTATAAGACGACACCGAAAACGTATGGACGACTGCAATTAGGCAGCAAAATCATCGTAAATGACACGAGCTGGGGTAAATGTAGAAAAGTTGCATATAGACAACTGCGGTTGACTTTATCTTTTCACTTATTGACTTCCAAGTCCTTGTTTTTGCAAGTCTTCGTCTATGTAAAAGTTTTTTGGACGGTGGGGTGGGGGGGGCTCGCGACGTTCCGTCTCCTCTTATTTTTTATTTTATTTTATTTTTTTAAATATAATACATATATGGTTAAGTAAAATGTATATACAATTAATAAAAATGTGTATATAATTAACAAAAAGGTGAATGCAGGCAATAAAACTGTGCTGTTTACACCTTGTTATTGTCTGTATATAGGACTTGCACGTTTTTCAAAACCCACCACTTGTTCTCTCTCCGCCTGGAGGGTCTCTTTCAATTATTATACCGGCCGGAATCCCATTCACTAGCATTTTTGGTGGACAATTCCTTCCCTTTCTTCTTATTTTCTACGTACTTGTTTTTCGAGCAGTAGCATACTTGATTTTTTCTCTTTTTTTTTTTCAATAATTAAATGAATTTTCAAAATGAAATACAATCCGAGGTGATAAGCCCAAATGTAAAATGCCAACCACTAAAATATTTTAAATTAACTAGTAAAAAAATTGAGAAATATAGAGTTTTTTTTTTTCAAATTGTTTTATATTAGATATGTAAAATAAAGTATATTATTATATCGTGTCCAAATATAATTTTCTTCTCTCGTGTGTTTTACGATACTATGCTTAAAATTTTGGACAATGAGTCCGCCCATAAGTCTAAGTACGATGGACATTAAGAGGTCATGGACTTATATTATATCATATCTAACTAATAATTATATTTAAATTATTATTTATTTTAATATGTATAAAAAATAAATTTATAAATTAATAAATATATAGTTTAAGTAAAAGATAAAAAATTATAAAAATTTTTAATTTAAAAAAGTAATATATAAATATAATATTTTTATATGAAATTTTATTAATAAAATTTAATTATAATTAATTAAAATAATTATTTTTTTATCTTATTTTTAATTGATGATAATATATATAATATGTTTTTAATAATTTAATTATATTTAAATTATATAATTTAATATTTAGATTTTTGTTATATTTTTTTAATTTAATCACTAAAATTTTTTTTAAATATTATATTAATATTTAATAATATAATAAAAAATAAAAACAGATATAAAACGGACCGTGCACATGGACTGAAAATTCTCGACTCAACTTGATACTGTTCACGAACGTGCCGCATCTAAAACGGCCCATATCGAACTATGGCTGACCGACTTAAGGGCTGCCCGAACCCGTTTTCATGTCTATTATATATACCATTTCTTGACCCAAATGGTACTTCTCGTTCCAGCTGCGCAGACTCTGCCCGTGGCACGTGCTCCCAATTCCATACCCGGATTTGGTTAGTAGGCACTTGATCTAACTAGATTTTGTATACTCAAATCTAGAAACTTTTGTCGTGAGCAAAATTTAGTACATATCTGAAAAATAACAAAATTAAGTTAACATAGGAAAACGGTAAGATATAATTAATTTTAAAGAATTTTTTAATTATATTTTGAGTAAATTAAATTTAATATTTTGTAAAAAAAATATTTAATTAAAATTAAATTAAATTTTAAAAATAATAAAATAAATTTATATAATTTAAAATTATATAGTATTATGAAAACAAAAAATATAAATATATTAAATAAGAATAATTCTTAAATTTTTAGAATAAACAATTAAAAAAACGTCGTCACTTAATTTACACGAGATATAATCATTGTTTTATAACTTAAAAAAATAATTCATTAATATGTAACAAGTTATGAAAAGAAAAACTAAAAATTGCTCAATTAATCAGAGTGTCTTGAAGATAACATTTTGGTAATAAGTCGTGAAGTTCATGCATTGAAAATTGGAAAATTTTGAATAATAGTTAATTGTTAGGTAGCATACCATTTGTAGGTTTCAAGTAATAAAAGGATCAATCATCTTCTGTAAAAGTCATGAGTTTGAGTTTTTATCAAAGTATTTGATGAAATTAAATATATATGTGATCTTATATAGTTGTATGAGTGGTTAGTGACTCTTACTAAGTAACATAGAGTTTGCTCTTCTAGAAATTTAATGTAGCAGCACAACCAACTTTGTAGTAACCAAACACAATCCTCCCTAACAAATTGGTGACTTTTACCATTACTTATGAAAAAAGATAGATACAAGTGAGCATCGCCAATAAATGTGTGGATATAAGTTATCAAGTGGAATTATTCCAAGTTGGGTTATTTTTGAATCATATTACATTCAAATTGCTTTTAGGTGGGCTTTAGATCAATTTAAGAGTTGACAAGTTATTATATAAGAGTTTATTAATTTATTTTAAAAGCATATATATTTTATTTTTATACTCCTTTTTTCCTAATCATTGTACTTTGATTATAAGTTAACCATTTAATTTTAAAAAATATAATTTTTTATTTATCATATAGTATAATAGGTAAAAAAAATTATTATTTATTTTTTATATATTAGTTTGAATAAAAAAATATATTTTTTATTTTTATAATAATTTATATAAAAAATTTACAAATATATTATATATATTACATATATTTAAATTATTTAAAAGATGTGTATACAAAAATATGTATATATATATATATATATATATAATTTTTAAAATATTTAAAATAAAATTGACTATTATATATGTAAAAAATAAAAAAGTTAAATTTAATATAAAACTATATATATATATATTAAAATAAAACATTACATATGTAAATTAATTACATTATTTATGTAAATTATATATAAAAAAATGATGTGCATATGAGATGTGTATATCTATATGTATAATATAATAATAAATGAAAAATAAAAAAAATAAATAATAAATTTATTTTGTTTTTTCTCACAAGAAAATTTATAAAATTCATAGTTAACATAATAAAAATTGTGCTTTTTGGTATATAAAATCAATAAAACAAATATTATAATCTTTTATTTTAATTTTTTATAATCTCTTGAGAAAAAAAAAAATGGTATAGTGATTTATTTTCCAAACCTAGCATAGAATGATAATCGATATGATAGAATATTGTAATGATAATTATAAATTTTGACATCTATTGTAAAGTTTAAAACTAAAAAAATAATGTTATTAGATTGGTTATCAAAGACGTTGCATTGTTTATGTAAACAAGATGAGAAGTGTGTTAGGGTATTAGCGTCTTTTGACCTATTAATGGTATCTTAGGTACCACTACATTTTACTTGTTCAATTTGCCTAACAGCATCAAGTAAAATATGCTCATATAGTGACCAAGTCAAACCTTTGGTATTCAAATAATAAACATATTGCACATATTTAAATGAAACAAAATTTAATATTGATCTAAATATTTGAATTTAATTATAAAGTGATGCCATAACTTATAAATTGTTATTGTCATCATGATTTGAGACTAATCGAAGGATATAAGTAGAAAACTATTAAATACAATAGTCAAACACATTTATAGTATTATAAAGTGATAAGTTGCCTTCTTATATTCTTACGTCATATGTTTTATAGCCCCATTGGTTGGCACATAAAAAAGTTTCATGTACAACACTCCTTTTAGTTTTTTGGGCACAACAATTTCATGTTTCCTGGTACAAAAAAATAAGTTTTTGTGATTATAAATAAACCTTTTATTAATAGGTGCAGTAACCATTTTCTTCTCTCTATTTTTCTCAAGTTACCTAAGACATGTATGAGTTTCATGTGTAGCAACCCTTTTCTCCTCTTAGTTTTTTTTGGCACAACACTCATAGTTTTTCTAACATAATAGCTATAGCTCTTTTGGGCACAACATACTAATTTTAGGGGGGATTATAAATAGGTAGGAACCCTTCTCTACTTTTGATTTTTCATAACCTCTCTCTCTTTTACTAATGAAACTTTTTCTCTCCCACTACACCATGGATTCAATTGTTTTACCCTAGTTGATTCCAAGGTAGAGGAGAATAATACCCACCATGCTAACTATTATTTTGATATAAACAATTCTATTGTTATTGAAAATTTCCAATGTTTCTTACAACTTCTTCCCTTACCTCCAATTTCCCTAGAATTTGTAGATCATAAGGATTACTTGTACCATCTTACTCATTCTCAATAATGAACTTGACATTAATGGCTAATTTGCTATTAGTTAGGTCAATGCGTTTTTAATTAATTGAATATCTAAAAATAAAATACAATAAAAGAATACTTAAAATAAAATAAAATGAATTGTCACTAATTGATATCATGAAATGAAATTTGACATTATATTGTCTATATAAATTTTCATAATAACCATATATATACACAATTAATATTATTAATAAGGTGAGCATAAGTTATAGTTAAACAACTAATCATGTCAACATCTGCAATGCAAGTATCACCCATGGTTTCTGTCACAAAAATCTTTCATAATCATTATTACAAATTTCAACGTTTCTTACAATGTTTACAATTGAAAGAATCATATTAGACCAATGAAACATGTCAATGAAGCCCTAAGAAGCAAACAACTAAATTAAATTTCAACGTTAAAAAAAAGTGAGAAGAAAAATGAAAAAGGAAAAAAAAAAGGTATTGATGAGACAATGGCTTGTGAAAACTAAACCAAGGAGTGTTATATTACATGCATGTTTTTGCTTCAAAATCTTTGTTCATGGATGCATTGTTGATTAGAATTAATGACTATATTTGAATTTTGTTGAAGAGAGTCACCCGTTAAGTATCAAAACAAAGGTGCTCCATTCAAGTTTTAGGTTCCTCTCATTTATGTTCTTGTTCTTCATCTAACTAAATTCCCCCTCATTTTTTTGGTGATTATTTTTTTCTTTTATTCTTTGGACTATTTACTACATGTGTTTTGAGTTTTGATTGTCCAATGTTTGGCTTTGTGGGTGATATTAGTGCTTCAATTTGACTCTTACTATGCTATAGATCTATTTTGAGGGATTGATTTTTTATGGTTGTGTTGGCTGACTCATTTGCTCATGGCTTTTATTTGGTGTATCTTTTTTCAAACTTGTTGCTTGTTCTATTATTTTGTTGATTGATTGATTGATTTATTTATTTATTTATTTTTACAATGCAATTCCTAATTATGATATTTTTCATTAAGTTTTTATTTTACCCTATTGTCAATTGTTAAGCAATCATATTAGCTATTCCAAGTGTGTTATTTTTGGTTTAGACTTTTCTTGGGCTGTTGACACATTTATTTGTTTTTCTATTAGTGATATATGAAAATTAGTTTGGATCAAAAAATCATGTTTTTCATTGGAAGGATAAATGCGTGAACCGTTAGCAGTTGTAACTAAAGTAATTGTTACGAACATGATGCTCATGCATACAAGTAGTTAAAAAGAATAATTGTTATAGGTAGTTTAAGAATATTATTTTGTATGTGCAAAATAATGTTGTTTTTAGCATGATTTTTTGTGATCGATGAATTAAAAAAAATGGAATTATTGTAAAGGAATTTGCATTAATGGGGTAAGAGGAAGAGAGGATTTGGGGTTGAATTTTAGAAAAATCCCATTAATTGATTTTAATTACAATTCATGTCATATGCAATGCATGTAATTATTAGTTTGGAACTTTCAAAATATCAGTCCTATAATTATCTCAATTGTAATCCCTCTATTGTTCCTAAACTTTTATTTTGTTTTCCTTTTGCATTTTTTTGGGTCTCCAAATGTTTCTCAGATAACTAACAAAAAGAAAAAATTTGATTATAAATTAAGCTAATCATTAAAATTTAGTGCAATATAATGATGCATGTACACTTTAGTAAAGACAACATTTTAAAAGATAATGTGCCCATTTTGATTCTCATATTTTGTGGGAATCAAAAAGTCAACCTTGATGGAAGTATACAAATAGAAAATGTCGACAGTCACTTTGTTATAGGTTAGCGATAATAGATCTATATATTTTCTTTTTAGAATTTTCTTTTTTTTTTTTTTATGCAATCTCAGGAATAGCTTCTTGAATTTTTGATTGGAATTCCTCCAATGTTTAATGTACACTTATTGCCTCTAATGCAATAATGGACATGACACTAACAACTAATCTACTATACATTCGATCGATGGAATTTTTAATTAATTGAATATATAAAAATAAAATATGATTTAAATATATGAAATTAAAATTTAAAAAATCATTAATTGAAGTAAAATTAAGTATTATGTTATCTATATAAACTTTAGTATTAACTAGTTTATTCATAATTAATATTATTAATAAGGTAAGTATAAGTTATAATTAAACAACTAAACATGTCAATATATGCAACACAAGCATCACTCACTGTCTATGTCACATAAATCTTTCATAATCATATTGGTACATTATCACTAATAATTTATTTTCTAACAAAAAATCAAATGTAATCAAGTGGGTCCCTATACACGTATCATAAATCTTTACTAAATGTGACATTGAATTTATAATTTTTTTTTTCAAATACAGTAAATTTTCAATTTTGTAATTTTCTAAATAAATCATATATTTAAACATCAGAATCAATAATTTACCAAAATTCTTTTTTTAATTTAGAATTGATTAAAAAGATGGAAATAGAGTTAAGGTACTTTAATTTTATACATTTTAACAAATATAATCAGTATATTATTATCACATTCATTAATTCAATTTTTGTTGATAAATAAAAAATCAAATGCAATCAAGTGAGTCCCTATACACGTATCATAAATCTTTATTAAATGTGACACTGAATTTATAATTTTTTTTTGAACACCATAAATTTTCAATCTAGTAATTTTCGAAATGAATCATATATTTAAACACCAGATGAATCAATGATTTACCAATTTTTTTTTTTTAATTTAGAATTAATTCATAAGATGGAAATAGAGCCAAGGTACTTTAATTTTATACGTTTTAACAAACATAATCAGTATGTTATTATCATATTCATTAATTCAACATTTTAATACAATTTTTGTTGGTAAACAAAAAGTCAAATTTAATCAAGTGGGTCCCTATACACGTATCATAAATCTTTACTAAATGTGACATTGAATTTATAATTTTTTTTCGAATACAATAAATTTTCAATTTTGTAATTTTTTAAATAAATCATATATTTAAACATTAGAATCAATGATTTACCAAAATTTTTCTATTCAATTTAGAATCGATTCATAAGATGGAAATAGAGCCAAGGTACTTTAATTTTATACGTTTTAACAAACATAATCAGTATGTTATTATCATATTCATCAATTTGACTTGATAAATATAAATATTCTATTTTATATAATTAGTACTATTTATTCAATAAATTCGATTGATTGATACGGATTGATTTTCTGTTACGATAAATTGACGAAACAATAGCCAATCCAATAGTTGCTTCCGCGGCTGCAATGGCTATAACAAAAATTGAGAAAATATTTCCTTTTAATTGACGATTATCAAAAAAATCAGAAAATGTTATGAAATTTATATTAACGGCATTCAGTATAAGTTCAAGACACATAAGGGCTCTAACCATATTTCGACTCGTGATCAATCCATAAATACCAATAGAAAATAAATAGGCACTCAAAACAAGTACATGTTCGAGCATCATCGAACAACTCCTTATCATATCAATTTCGCTTTATTTCAATATGAACAACAATTCAACATCACCAGGTTAGATTGACTAGAATAAAAATGTCACAAGTAAAAAAGAAATAAATATATTGATAATAAATCAAATAAAAGAATTTATCCATGAAGAACCTTTAAAAAGTTTAATTTGAATTACGATTGCTAATTCAAAAGATTTATTAATGATGAGCCACAACAATTGCATCTATCAAAGCAACTAAAAGAATTATTGAAATGAATTCAAAAGGAAGAAAAAAAATCTGATGATAAATGAATTCCAATTTGTTGAACATATCAACAAATCTTACTCTAGAATCTGATTGGCTCTTGGAGTCCAAATAATCCAATACCACAACATACTTGGAATAATAGTAATTAATAAAACAAAAATACTTGTACAAACTAAGGAAGTAACCCCATCCCCAACAGTCCCAAGATTAAAATCCTTGTAATATTTTGAACCATTCATGTACATCACAGCAAATATAATTAAAACATTTATAGCTCCTACATAACTAAGGAGCTGCATAGCAACTACAAAATGAGAGTATGATAAGATATAGAATAAGGATATACAAACAAAAGCAAATCCCAACAAAAAGGTAGAAAAAATTGGGTTGGTAAATAATACTACTCCCAAACCCCCTAATATAAGACCTAATTTGAAAAATATTAAAAGAAAATCATGTATTGGTCTAGGTAAATCCATCGTATGGTTAAATAAAAGATAAAAAATCGAATCATTTTTTCATGACCTTATTGGTTCGACCAGGAAAAACTTAATTGTATTTGATTCCTAATTAGATTAAACCCTAAGAGATGTAAATTATTATAGGTATAAGTCAAACTATAGGACTAATTTTATTCTTTCAAAAAAAAAAGGATAATTCGACACTTTAAATTCAAATTTCAAAATAATTATGAAAAGAATTAGGAATATATTAATAAATTTTCAATCCAAATTAAGTTGTGATACAATTCTCATCAAGCAATTAAATCAATCATTACTATTTGAAATTATTGACTAAATAAAATGAAAGAGAAACACCATTTTAGTTCTCTTTCTTTAGATTAGATCAAAACAGAATTCTAGTTTAGTAATTTTAGTAATTAAAAATTGTTCTTTAATCAATTTTAATGTCGTGGGAGGTGTACTCTTTTTTTTTTTTTTTGAGGCAAATTCAAAATTGTTCGAATTGTATAATCGTCAAAGGTCATATTCTTTAGTTATTGATAAACAATTTGTTGGACAATACTTAACACAATTTCCACAAAATATACAGATTCTGAAATCAATACTGTAATTAAGCAACTATTTCTTTTGAATACCAGTTTCCAATTTCCAATCAACAAGAGGTAGATCTATAGGACATACACGAACACATACTTCACAAGCAATGCATTTCTCAAATTCAAAATGGATTTGGTCATGAAAATATTTAGATGGGATTAATTTTTCATAAGGATATTAAATCGTTACAAGTAAATGATTCACATGGGATAAAGTGATCATGAAACTTTGACCAATATACCTTACAACTCATATAGTTTGTTGACCATAATTCATGAGGCTAGTTACCATAGGGAGCATATCATAAATATTTATGAAGAATTTTATATTTGTTTCTTTCTCTTGTTTAAGACAAGTTATGGATATAGAAAAGTATTCTTTTTCTTTATTATTTTTTATTTATAGTAAAAAGAGTTGGGAAGAGGTTGTTATTAGTAATTTATATAATTTAAGTTTTAGGTTACACAATTTAACATCTTTTAATGTCTTTTTACATAATTTCTATAATTTCAAAAAAAAAAGGTTGTTTTAAATTTATCAAAAAGTAAAATAAATACTATTTGAATAAAAAATAATTAATTTACATAATTACATTTTTTCATCTTATCAATATTAAAATTTCAATTGTTTTATATTATTTGTGCAATTTAAGTAACAATTTAGTCAATATTCATGACAAATAAAACATGAAATTTTTTTGATAAAAAATTTCATATTTTACTAACTACTTAAATTAACTAAATATTATTCAAATTTACAATATTTTATTATAATTTCTACAATTTTAGTAAAAAGTTACTTTAAATTTATCAAAAAGTCACTGATTTAAGTGATTACATTTTTTAATTTGACTAATATTAAAATTTGAATTTTTTTTATATTATTTATATAATTTAAGTAATAGGTTAGTCAATATTTATAAAATGTAAAAAATATATATTTTTAAATACAAAATTTCAAATTTTAATTGTTATTTAATCAAACCAAATGTTTTTCAAATTTATAATCTTTTATTATAATTTTGACAATTTTTGTAAAATGTTTCTTTAAATTCATCAAAAAATAAAATAAATCATATTTAAATGAAAAAAATGATTGTTTCAAGTGATTGCATTTTTATTTTAACTATTATTCAAATTTAAATTTTTTTATTTTATTTATGTAATTTAAGTAATAAGTTAGTCAATATTTATGAAAAGTAAAAAACAACATTTTTCAATACAAAATCTTAGATCTTTGTAATTATTTAAATCAAATCAAATGTTATTCAAATTTACAAAATTTTATTGTAATTTATGCAATTTTAGTAAATGATTACTCTAAATTCACCAATATGTAAAATATATTCTATTTGAATAAAAAATGACTGATATAAGTAATTATATTTTCTAATCTAATTATTATTTAAATTTAACTTCTTTTATGACAATTATATAATCTAACTATTGGGTTACGCAACATTTATGAAAAAGTAAAAAATAATTTCTATAATATAAGATTCAAGATTTTAGAAATTATATAAATCAATTCAAATGTTATTCAAATTTAAAATCTTTTATTATAATTTCTATAATTTCAATAAAAAGTAAAACGAATCATATTTGAATAAAAAATAATTAATTTAAATAATTATATTTTTTATTCTAACTATTATTAAATTTTAAATTATTTGACTATAAACATTAAATTATCTTTGATGGTTGATGCAATGGATTTAATCTAAGTCACTTATTGATTTAATCAAAACTTAGCTGATGGAGGACCCCAATTTGATTAATGGCAAGGTTATGGTTACAAATTTGGTGACATTTGAAATGATTACTTGAATCAATTGGTGAAGTCTATTAATCAAAAAGATTAGTAATCTAATTGAGTAACCAATTGCAATGGATGGTACCATTATTTGGTTAATTTGAAAATGAATTACTCTTCTTGTTTTATCATTCGATGGTTACTCATAACCATGTTCCTACTCACCCAATTGATTGTTATTGAATATTCCAATCGGTTACTCTCTAACCTATTTGCATTAACCAATTAATGGCAAGGGTATTATATTATTTACCATTAGGAACAATCAATGTCGTTTAATATATGATGTTGATTTGAATGTAATCCTATATCTCAACATTTTTAGTAAAGTAACATGATTCACTGACCGATATACATGTTGGTCCTCATCAATTTGTTGATTGTTCTCATTCTAAATCTTTAGTAATGGTACCTTACTAAACCTTCAAATTTGGTTAGAAAAGATAAGGATATTAAATGACCAAGTAACCATCTTGAGTTAAAATAAATATCATCATGACAATTAACCTAGTTAAAACCATGGTAACATATTTGCCCATAGGTTGTTCTTTGAAAGTACAACATGTAACCCAACCAAAATCCAAAGATTGGTAACAGAGTAACCAATTACATTAATGTACTTTACAAATATGGTGAGAAATTCTGCAAAATTACCACCAAATGGAAAATGAGAACAATCAAAATAAGGTCATTATAACCATTGTTGATACGGTATGATGGGTTACATAATTACCATGATTGTTAATGTTTGGGTTAGTCATCCCATTAACTTTTGACCAAGTGGATTGAATTGGTTATAAGACCAACAGTTATTGATAATCTAAGAGGTGACTAAATTGATAATTATAGGTTAATCATCAACAGAGTCAGTTACACCAAAGCTTACAACATTATATAATTGATAACTGGAGGAATACAAAAGGTAACCTTAATTGGTAAATTATGATACACCCAAATGACTTCTTT
Organism: Rhizophora apiculata; assembly: GCA_037832385.1. Taxonomy (NCBI): domain Eukaryota; kingdom Viridiplantae; phylum Streptophyta; class Magnoliopsida; order Malpighiales; family Rhizophoraceae; genus Rhizophora; species Rhizophora apiculata. Next base: position 1,350,395 of record CM075438.1, on the reverse strand, counting down.
GAGTAAAGTATCCTTTCCCTAGATCATTGGACCCATAAAGAATATTCTATTCTACCAATTCATGATACACTATTTACTAGTAATAAACCAATATTTATTGATCAAATGACTAAATGTTGGTCCCTGGATAACAATGGTCAATCGGTTATTGAAATGGTCAATGGATTTGTGGATACAAAAGGTAACCATTTGATCATTTACTAAAGGGGAAGATGGTCAAATCCATAAGCGTATGACCGAATGGTACGGTGGGTAAACCATTAATATGGTTACTAGTTGATTAATTAACCAACCAAGGTCAGATGTGCCATTATGTGAATAGATTGTAACCATTTACAATCCTTTATGTGTAATTAGCAATCTGGGTGACTCATCATATATGGTTACCATACATGAAATTAGGGGTAACTGTTACTAACAAATGCATTAACCCCAGTGGAACACTGTCATTACGTTACTCACCATTCATTAAACGGGCAAGGTGTAATCTATCATATTAGTTATCTTATGGATCATTGATGAAAGGTACCATATCACAAAATGTAACAATTGGTACCATTACTAATACCGACATGGTTAGATCAATAATGTCAACCATTATAAACCCTATTTATGTCTGACCATTACATCATAAATTTGATCCTCGTTCATGGTTCATCATTTAGATTACCAATATTTTGTAATAGTTACGAGCATGGAATAAGGGGTAAATGGAGGTATAACATTACCCAATTAAAATGAACCAATGATATCATATCATCTATTTAATTGGATACGACAAGTATTGGGCAACATTGCAATAACAAACCATTATGGGTAATTACTATTCAATTATTCAACCTATTGGCTTTCTTCACTTATGTTATCCAACGGGAATACTCTCAAGAATTCAATTGTAATACCCACGAGGGAATAAACATCATCAACCAATTTGGTTAGTCAATCTTTATGTCTTAAATTTATGGATAAAGTTCATTGCAACTAAATTTAACCATGGAGTACAATAACTATAGATTCAATCATATTCAATATTTAGGTTACTTAAAATTTTAACAACATAGCTTATTCAAATGTGGAGTACAGGTTAAATGAGTAACAATGGTAGACCTAAATATTAATTAATGAAGTTGGTAACCGTTACAACTTAAAATCATTATTTTAAATGTTTAGTGTAAAGATCTAGTGATTACATAAGTGAACATTGGATAACCCGTAATATGACGAATTAAAGATATTTTAGTCATGGTGGGGTAATATCAGTAACCCAATTAACCTATACATTAATGCGATACAAACCTAGTTCCGGCTGAATTCAATCAATGGTTCAAAATATTTAATCATGTTCTGACCAATTTGGTTAGGTTAAACCCATAAACCATCTAGTTAGATTGGAACGGTGGCAATAACCATGCATTATAATGATTGGGGTTGCCAATTGGTTACCTTCGTCCATATAACATAATCAATGTTAATTGATTTAAATTGATCAAAGGTAACCCCACTGAGTTACCAATCATATTGATCATTTAATATCAAATAAACCAAACAATTTGGTATTAAGATCGAACAAGTTCAGTTGCATTGTTGGTTGCCTCAGTGGGGTTACCATTGATTAGTCTAATTGGTAAGTGATCCACCAAGCCGGCCTAGTAATAACATCCAATGAAGAATGGTTAATTTGTATTACTGATCATGGGATTTTATCAATTGGCCAATTAACCAAATGGTTGTCATATGGAGATGAATAGTTGATTTGTATTTCTCTGAATGGGTAATCTGCATGTTAAACCATTTGGTCACCTTAGTTAATCATACACTCCCATTACATCCACTTTACATAATTGTTTTCAATTGTGAGTACCAGGCATGACCAAATTCTTCTTGATTCATATTATGATGCATAGTTAATTCAAATGAAAGATATTATTTTTGCATGATGCTTGATTCAAAATGTAGCAACTCTTTATAGCGAGGAGTTGACCATGGTTAACCATCATTAGACTAATAAGTTTGGGCAACTATTGGATGATGATTTCATCGGAGAATAACCCATTATAGACGGTCTATTGATCAATAACACAATGATAACATACACTTGGTATAAACATTTAAATAGATGTTCACTCAAATGAAAACATACAAGTAGGATGGGTCACTCTAAACCAATAGACCATCTCTTAGTTGAAATCTAATGCATTATGGGATACAATATGTGGATTGGCTAATATGCAATCAAGTAAAATCATGGTAACTCGGTGGGGTTGTCCACCGGGTATTTAATAAGACCAACAATGGTAATGACAATGATAAGTTACCAAATTAAATTGACTCAGTTAATAATGGTACCATTATTGGCTAATATACAATAAGAATGAATTACTTGACACAGCGATATGAGTAATAGATGTTACGTTTGAATGGGGTAAATATTTGGTTGGTAATGATGAGTTCACCAAAATTAGTAAATGATGGTTACCTATTGGTTTAATTGGCTATCAGTTTAGTTTAATCAGGTTGACCCATTACCAAGATTCATGTTTTGTATTAGCCAAAAACTTAAGCGAGAAATGTTCGCTACTTCTAGGCAATTATATCTAATCAATTATACAATATAAAATGAGTAGAATATCATTTTCACAAAAACTATTTTATTTTACCATGATAATTTTAATTTAACCTAAGTTAAATTATTTAGTGCAATTTTTCAATAACCTAAGGTTGACCATAAAGCTAGTATGGGTACTATGTGAATAACCATTGGTTAACTTTTTAAAATAGACCGTTATCACATTATAGAAGATTAATTGGTTATTCAGGGAACATTACGATTTGGACAGTAACCAAGATATTAGATATAATAGGTAACCATATTAAATTGTAACTTCATGAATAAATGTAATTCATGGATATTTTTTTGTTACGTACCCATCCTCAAATTTGAATAACCTATTCAAATGTTTACTTCTACAAGGTTGATCATAGTATGAGTTAATTGGTTATTTTGGATTGCAAAATGGTAACCCAAGGTTACTGTATTGACCCATATAGATGACCAATCTTAGTTAGGTACTAACATATGCTTGACCAAATAAACTCTAATGAAGATTACTCGTATGAGACAATTGGTTACTCACCAATCACTATATTCATGGCTCAGGAGTTTACCAAATGTTTAATGTTATCATAGTCAAAATTACCATATTTATTTAAGTAAAATCAAATTGGTAATCACATTCACAATAATGTTTATTGCAATCTCTATTAATCAATATGAGTAACCATTTTAGAGTAATCAAGTATATTTCATCTATTATTTTAAATAGACCATTCAAGGATGGTTATTACTTAGAATTTGACCATATAATTTGCCAGACTACTGTAATGCAATGGAGTAAATTGCTTAATTTAATTAAATTAATCTAGGGTAACCTCCAATGGTTACCAATGTGACTGAATGGTCAATCCATGGTCTAAAAGGTTATTGGTGGACATTTTTCGAAATATGCAAATTGAATATACTGATATAATGTTACTTGAAGAGGTTGATCATGTGATCAATGAAAAGGGAACTGTCATGATTATGCAACCAATAAGAAGGGTAATCATGACAGTGTCACTGTAATTGGTCTAACCATTTGGTTATCCTTAAATTGTTGATCAATGTTATCATAAACCATTAATGTTTAAATTAATGACCATATTTGGAATCATTACTCCAGATCTTTGTAAATTCATTTTCGTAGCAATTTGTTTACTCAAATGCGGACTTAGAAGGTGACCCCACTAAATTGATTGTTCAACCATGTCAAATACATGGTTATTACTCATATAAACTATTGATTATTTGGTACTTAGTTGAACTTCATATTATAGATGACCAACCAAATTAATTGATAACGGCTAACCTAGAGAATAATGGCAACATTGCATCAGTTATGTCACATTCCAATTACTTATTAAATTACATAATCACACTATAACCTTGAATATTCACATACAATTGTAAACCAAAATTTAGCAAGTACTTAAATAAAGTGGAATTTTTAATGTTATTAAGAGTCTACTGATTAAATGTTACCCAAGTTGATGTACATTCAGGTGGGTAACCCTGAATGAGTTGATTATGATCCTTTGTAACATGGAGTTTACCCTAATGAATAAAAGATCCATTGAGTAACCATTAATATGAAATTTGGTATAAGCAACCATAATTGCTTACCATATTAATGCAATAAGTATGGTTACTAATAGACCATTTGAGTAATATGAAGTAAAAGATAATTGATCTATTAATTCATCCAAAGATGATTGGGTCAATCCATATTCAAGCATAACTGGGCCAAACATTAAGTCAATCTCATCAGCTTAGTATATTACTCAAGGGATACATACATTTATGACATTGGTGAAATTCTAGTATTCTGCAACCCAAATTTGCTATATGGTCAGATTACAATGAACTTTTAGGTCCATTATTGTAAATCAATCATGTTAACATTGAATTGGTTGATGCACTTTGTAATCTTTTCATGATGCAAGATTAATAACTATAGTATACTCATTGACACTATACATAAATCATTCTAAGGTTCTTGACTAATTGTATTTGTGTATATGCATGTATATGGCATATTCAACTTGCATATCTCCACCATCAATAATCAATAGGTTTATTCTAGGGTAATTAGACCCATCCAGCAATTGATTATTGTGAAACATACATTAATCACCATGTTTGAATGGTTGACAAACCCCAAGGGTAATGGTTCCATATTGTCACCTCTAATAATTAATTACTAATTGGGGATTAACTAACCATCAATTTATCCATATCATTAAATTGCAAATAACCTTGTAACCAATGATTACGGGCCTTTTACCAATTGGTGATTTTACTCACCAAATTTTAATACTATGATGGCAATTCTCAATTTCAAGTTAATCATGTAAGAATCATCACCATTTAGATAGTATTCGTACCCTATTCATGAATACCATTATTTGGTTTATCCATTAAAACGATGTTCTTGGTTGGTTATTCATGCACTTGTTACCTTCATAAAAAACATTGGGCACCAATTTTTATGTTAATCTTACATTTTTCCTATACAAAATAATTTGCATTGGATAACCAAACCAGTTGTTCAGATTTTGAGAAATGTCAACCATGAATTTGTTATCCTAATGCATTGTAGGATAATGTCAATCATGGTTAGAACAATTGATCAAATTGGGATGTTGGTTATTCAGTAACAATTGAGCTGGTTAATTCCATTCATAATACTGCTCATTAACCAATCTATCAGTTATTAACCATTTTGGTAACCTAATAGTATCAAATATTGAATGGTTAGAACTATTCGACCTACTTAATTGAGTCATCATATTTGGAATAGGTTAAATTGGTGACCAATTTCTTTCAATTTAAATTAGCATTCACATCAATAGTTTATATATCAAGGTTCAATGTTAACTAATTCATTTGTATACAATTAGTACCATTTGAGTAATCATTATTAAATAACATTATTCTTTGGCCAAACCATAGAATTGAAATCATGTTATTCAATTGGTTAGTAAAATCCATATCCATTTACAATTAGCATTTCAATGGGTTGAGTAACTAAAAGGTTATGATCGTAACTTGTTAGATTGTGACCAAATTCATGTTCAAATTAGAATTCTAAAAATTTTGAATATATCGATCATGAAAAAGAATTTGATGAGCTTACCATATGGTTATAAAAATTTACTAACAATGACTCAATTATGGAGGTTATTGAAAAATTTGAATTAAATGAAAGTAATTTAGAGTGACCTTATGTTATAAAATATCCCACGAATAATCTCAATATGAATATTGATTACTAATTTAAGCCATGAGTAAATTTGGATAATGAATTGTTGATTGAATAAAATTATTAGTTACTCCAATTAACCTTTACTCTAAATTGCCAATGGACTTGCTCGAGCTTTCAACCTATGGGCTCGCCTTAAAAGGTGTCCCTACTTTGTTCATTGGGCTTTCCCCTACATTAGGCCTAAAGAATGTCTCTCCCTCCCTCTATGGTGCGTTATTGCCTCCACAAGCCACCTTAGCATCCTCCCTGATGACCGCACCTAGACCAAGATCGGACGTCTCCCGTGAAGCGACCTTCCCTTGGACCAACGTCCTATCATAGAGTTTTTTGGTGCATTAGGTAACGCTTGCTAAAGTCAGTGGGGTTACTGTTCTTGCACCTCCCTCCTCCCTCTTTTGCATCTTCCCGACCGATCCATTTCTACCAATTGTTATGAATATAAAAATAACCTTAAATATGGATTTATGAGCTTTGTTACCAATATCCTTCCTGCAGTTTGAGTAGCCCAATGTGATCAAATGGTTATATTGCTAATTTGATCTATTTGGTCACTCAAAAATGTATGAATAACAGCTTATTAATTTACATCATTATTTCGAATGTTATTCTAATTTACAATTTGATTGACCCTAGATCTTCATATGGGGTTAGTTACGTTACTAAATCCTATTACTCAAACATAAAACTAATTAAAATATGACTTATAGTTCATGTGAATTTGATATTATTTATGATTGAATGATCCTTTTACACAATTCGCCAATTTGATGGACTCAAACTACCTAAGGTGTATTAATGATGTGAACCCGAAAATACATGTTTTAGAGACCTAACACGCATAAGAAATCAAACAAAAACCCACGAAAGCTAAATCAACCTAAATGATCAAATTAGTAAATATTTTCAATCAATTACAATTTTGAATGGTTAGTCAATTATTTTTCAAATAACTAGTTTATTATTTAAATTACGTAAATAATATAAACAATTTAAATTTTAATAATTATTAGAATAAAAAATATAATTACTTAAATTTTTCGTTTTTCATTCAAATATATTATATTTCACATTTTAATAAATATGGAGTAACTTTTTGTTGAAATTACAAATATTATAGTAAAAGATTTTAAATTTAAATAACATTTTAATTAATTCATATAATTACTAAAATTTTAAATTTTATATTAAAAAATATTATTTTTTTACTTTTCATGAATGTTCAGTAGTTTAATACTTAAATTGCATACATTACATTGATTAGGAGGAATGTAATTTAATTACCATTCAAAATGTTCCTTGCTAAAATGAAAGAAATTAGTACCATTTAACTATTTTGATAAGGTATGTAATTGGTTGACATGGTTATCGTGATACTTATCCTATATGGGTGAGTAACCTATTACTTAAAATGAATGTTCACTACTTGAAGAGATTACCTTAATCAAAGGTTAATAACCTCACACCATTTAGTTGAGTATGAATCAATAACCTATTTGGTAATTAGTTAAATGAACACGTTAAGATACCTATTCATCACTTAGAAGTAACCATCTTTAAATTAATGGTTACTTACCCTAATCTATGGTTTGGAATCCATGAATTACACAAATGGTTTTAAAAGATAATCATTATGGTTAATCTACTCGTTAAATTATCAATTGACATCATCCATTGGCCAAAGATTAGGTTACTTATTTTATACCAATCGATTAACCATTACTCCCAAGTGCAAAATATCATGTTTTGTCATTACCTCAAAAGAACATATTGACATTACTTTAGTCAAAAGTAAAAGGTTACCATTAATAATCATTGGTTGTATAACCAAATCAATCCAATTGATAAAAGGTTAATGAGGTTACATATTGAAAAGGTTCAATGATAACCATAATGTTATCCCATAATGTGAATTATCATTTACATTAATATTGACTTCATGTCAATTGTAATTTTGATCAACATTATAATCTTCTATAGTTATAATGTATGGATGGTAAATGAATACTAATGTAAATGACAATTGACATAAAGTCTACCAAAGTAATTGACCTAGTAAATTGGGTCAAATTGAATAATTTATTTGAGCCAAAGGATGATCATTATTAGTGCAATTAGAGGGATTACTTAATAACATGATCAACATTAAAACTTAAAGTTCCTAACTTCACCTTAGGATCTACTAATCTGTGATACTGAGGGGGGGTAAATCAGTATCACCCTCTTAAAAAACTTTGATAATTTAAGTCAAAGTACTCTACTTCTTTAATACTTTAGCTCTTGTCAATATGCTGGTGGGTGAACAACTTCAAACTCTTCTCAGAAATGAACTCTTTCTTAGATTCAACTAAGGTAGATTTATTGTTACCTATTAATCACAATAGTTCCCAAAGTTACCTTTTAGACACCTTGCCTATTAAACGGATTGGTTGTTCTTGATTAGGTCTTCTTTTAGATTATGGGTTTGATGATTCTTTAGCTTTGTTCACAACTCAATTCAAAACACAGAATGTAAATTCAAAGCAAGGACATAAGAGATTTACATGGTTCAGCCAATGTGACCTACTCCACGGTGGTAAGGATTCTTCCTCTACCAAGACAATCCACTATACTTGAGAATACCAGTGTGGTATCCCCTATAATTACAATGTAATTACAATGGATATCTTAATCTTCTACTCCTTTCACTATTACAAATACAAAGCAATCACAATACAAAGAGTGTCACTTACTGTGTCTACCCTTCTTCTAGCTTGTCTTGCCTCTGCTTGATTTGAATAGGCTACTTCACTGCCACTTGGAAGATCACTAAAACACTCTCTAACCTCTCTTGAAGAAATTTGGAAATTCATTGAGTTCTCTCTAACCTTCACAGAATGTCTTCACTAGGTTGCCTCACATGCACCCTTTCAAAAGAGATAAATCTTGGTTTATATACCGCCCTCTATGGAAACCCTAATAGGGTTTACTGTAACTGTGGCAGACTTCCTTTTTTGCTCCTCCATGTGGCTTCATACTACTGGTCCATTCAAGATTCAGCATTATCCTCCTTCTTAATTTATTTTTCTTGCTCTTTTCTTTCTACTGAAATCTCATCCTTTGAATGCTTGAATGAATGGCCAGGATTGTCCATGAACAGTTAAAAATGTACAGAAGAAACTGCCCCCGTAACTGCCCATCTTCTGGAAATGCTAAGTTAAAATTCCGTAACCTTCCCTTCTTCCGGACTCCCTGTCTGTCCGTAACCCCGGAATTATTCCGCTCCTCCGGAATCGCTCCTGGACTTAGTCTCAGGATAGGCTTACGGACTTGCTGATTTAACTTCTTACGAACTTATTATTCGTATACAACCATGTCACACTGTCACACTAAGACTGAAGCAATGCTAAACTCCCTTTACAAATTCACTCCAAGGAGATCACTTTACGAGGTTATTTGACATGCTAGTCTTATCCTATAATTTCTGAGATATAAGCCACTTCTCCTTGCACACTTAAATCTGGTTGACAACAATTACAACCCATACAAGGTTGTGGGAACAACAATCTCCCCCTTTGTAATTGTTGACAACATTCACAACAAAAGCCATTATGCAGCAGTCCTTCATAATCTTCTTAGAGTAATAATCTAGAAGCAGATGGATTACAACTCCCCCTAAATATGTACTCCGCCTTTCTTAACAACTTCCCCTGCACTGTTGCTTCTCTCCCCCTTTGCCAACCAATTACAAATCTGAAAAACCCGCAAAGTAGAGATAGTGGATTCACCTGAACTTTAGGCTTAAGGAGGCATTTACACAGATAAACTCATTCTGTGCTTTTCAAATAGCTTTGTGGACAAAGATTTAGTTAGAATATCTGAGATTTGATCTTTAGTGCCAACATACTCCAACTGAATTGTGCCCTCTTCCACTTGATCCTTGATAAAGTGATATTAGATGTCAGTATGCTTGCTCCTTGAATGTTGAACTAGATTCTTGCTGAGATCAATTGCACTTTGATTATCACAAAGTACACTTACTGGTAACTTCACTTCAACACCCAAATCTGCCAATTGTCTTTGCATCCATATCACCTGAGTACATGCTGCACAAGTAGCCATATACTTAGCCTCAGCTGTGCTCAAAGCGACACTGTTTTGCTTTCTACTTAACTATGCAACACACTTTGAACCTAAGTAGAAGCTACAGCCACTGGTTGATTTTCTGTCATTTATACTTCCTGCCTAGTCTGCATCAGTGTATGCTTGTAGTTTTACAAAATTCATGGCAGGATACCACAAACCCATTTCCAATGTCCCTTTGAGGTATCTTAGGATTCTTTTCACTACCAACACATGAGATTCCTTAGGATTAGCTTGGAATCTGCTGGCAATGCACACAGCTTGCATGAGATCAGGCCTTGATGCTGTAAGATACAAAAGGCTCCCTATCATCTTCCTGTATTCTGTAAGGCTTGTACTCCTTCCTTCCTGATCTTTTGTTAACTTGCAGCCCACTGTCATAAGGGTACTGACAGGTTTGCTATCCTCTATGTCAAACTTTTTCAGCATCTCTTTGGCATATTTTGCCTGAGAAATAAAAATACCTTCTTCACACTGTTTTATCTGTAATTTAAGAAAGTAAGTCATTTCTCCAATCAATGACATCTCAAATTCCTCACTCATCTTCTGTGCAAATTCTTGGCATAACTCAGAATGATCCCTCCAAAGATGATGTCATTTACATATACTATGGTTATTAGCTGATCTTTCTTTGAGTTGAACACATATAGGTTATTATCAACTGTTCCTCTTCTAAAGTTCAACCTTTTCAAATATGCATCCAGCCTGCTGTACCATGCTCTTGGGGCTTGTTTAAGGCCATACAAGGCTTTCTTTAGCTTGCACACGTGTCTCATCCTCACTGATTTGTACTCCATCGGGTTGTTCAATATACACTTCTTCTTTTAGGAGCCCATTTAGAAAGGTTGATTTTACATCCATCTGATAAACTTTATACCTCTTATGTGCTGCCAAAGCTAAGAACATTCTAATAGTTTCCAACCTTGCTATTGATGCAAAAGTTTCATCAATATTTACTCCTTCTATCTGAGTGTAGCCTTTGCAAACTAGCCTAGCCTTGTTCCTCACCACCTTGCCATCTTCATTGTGTTTATTTCTAAACACCCATTTTGTTCCTATGACATTCTTGTTAGTGGGTCTTGGAACCAGCTCCCATGTATCATTCTTCTCGATTTGATCCAGCTCCTCATTGATAGCTTTGACCCAAGCTTTGTCTTGTGCAGCCTCTTCAACAGATTTAGGTTTAACTTGTGAGAGTAAAGCAATGGCTCCCACAATTCTTCTTCTTATTGTAACTCTTGTTGATGGGTCACTTATGATCTGATTTCCTTGATGAGCACTGAACCAAGTTTTCTTTGTCTTTCTCTCTTACACAGTCTTAGTTGCAAGAGGATCTCTTTCTTCATCTTCAGACCCACTCTTCTTTGAGTCTGAACTTACTTCTTTCCCCTTTTCTTCATGTTGGTCTGATTCTTTATCTATCTTGAAGTCATCTTCTTCACTGTCCTCAGCTTCTCCATTTTGCATTGTTTTCCAGTTTTCATCTATTCTCACATCACTGGAATTGATCACTTTTCCCAGATTATGCAGGAAAACTCTGTAACCTTTTGTCTTTGTTGAGAATCCCACAAAGATGCCTTCATCTGACCTAGCATGGAATTTTCCCAAGCTTTGCTCCTTGTTCTTCATAAAACATGGGATGCCAAAGATTTTGAGATACTTGGCTGTTGTCTTCTTCCCATTCCATAGCTCATATGGAGTTTTATCAGTATTGGGCCTTAATAAAACTTTGTTCAGTAGGTGTACGGCTACAAATGTTGCTTCTGTCCAAAATCTTGTGTGAAGCTTGGATTCCAGCAGTAGAGTTCTTGCCATTTTAACCACAGTTCTATTTTTCCTCTCTACCACCCCGTTCTGTTGAGGTGTTCTTGCTGCTGCCATTTGATGGTGAATTCCATGCTTCTTAAGGTAATCTTCAAAAGCTTTATTTGTGAATTCAGTGCCTTGATCTGACCTCAATACTTTGATCTTCTTTCCACTCTCATTTTCAGCCAATCTTCTGTATCTCTTGAAGTATTTCAAAACTTTTGACTTGTGTTTGATGTGCATGATGCAGGTCCTTCTGGAATAATCATCAACAAACAAGTTGAAGTACCTCTCACCATTCAACCCTTTTGTTCTTATTGGCCCACACAAATCAGTATGTACAATGTCAAGCACTACTTTAGAACTGAACTCTTTGGTCTTATATTGCTTTCTAGCATGTTTTCTTTTAGAGCATGCTGAGCAGACATACTCTCTCTCTCTCTCCTGAGGTCTAGAATGTCTCTGATTGCATAAGTAGTGGTCAGCTTTCTCATGTTCTTCTATGTTAAGTGTCCCAGCCTCCTATACTAGAGTTGATTTTCTTCTTCTTTTGTAAGTAAACAGCTGTTTGTCTTATCCTCATCAATCACATATAAATTTCCAACTGTTCTCTTCCTGGCTGCAATAGTATTGCCTTCTTTACTCTTTACTTGGCAACATGTTTTTGTGAATATCACTTCATGGTCTTCATTGCATAGTTGGCTGACAGATGCTAGATTATATCTAAGTCTTTCAACGTGTAGAACATCTTTCAGCTTTCCTTTTCCAATATTTATTGACCCCCGACCACTGATGTTGAGTGAATCATCATTGCCAAACTTGACTCTGCCTTCTCTTGACTTGTTCAGTTTTGATAATTTACTCTTGTCTCCTGTCATGTGTGAAGTGCATCCACTATCAAGGATCCACTGCTTATCCTTGTAGTCAGCCTTTAGTGCAATTTCAGCTATATTAGCTACCTCCTTTTTAGCTTTATATTCCTTCTTTTGAACTGGTTTGCAGAGAACTTTCTCCTTTTTCTTAGCTTTGACTGTACCAATTGTTTTCACTGTGCCATTGAGTGCCTTCTCTTGCTCAGGGAGAAGTGTTATGCATCTCTTGGCATTATGGCCATCCTACCCGCACCTTTCACACTATTCCAAGTCTACCAATATAACAAACTTGTTCTTTGAAACCACTGGTTTGGGCTTCCACCAACAATTCTTGTTAGTGTGTCCTTGCTTTTTACAGTATGTGCAAGAACTCACGACAGGTGTTCTCTACTGAATTTTGTATTGTCTCCCCCTGTATACAGCATCGGATCTTCTTAAGTTGGAGACATATACTGGCCTTCTCCACCAGCATTTACTTGCATTATGACCCCAAACTTCACAATAAAAGCAGTGACCATGAAACTACCTCTTCTTGGGTCTAACCACAGCTTGTTTTCTTTTGTTCATTACTTGCTATGTAGGTAAGGTTGCTGGCTTCTTTGCTTGTATGGCTTTCATTTCAGCCACCTTCTTCTCCTTCTTTTATTCAGCCATAACCCTTGGCTGGCTGACTTTCTTTTCTTCATTTTTGTTTGCAACCTTAGGTTGCTTCTTCAAATCTTCTTTATTTTCAACCTTCACTATTCCTGGCTGATCAGTCTTTTCTTTCTGAGACTTAGCAGCTATGGGCTGCTGCTCTTTAACCACATACATCATTTTTGGCCTTGGTTTTGGTTTGATAATTGTCTTCTTTTCTTCAGCTATCTTCTCCTGAGTCATAGCCTTCCTTTCAACTTTTGTGGCAAAGTCTCATTCTCTTGAGGCAATGCAGCCTTAGATTGCTGCACTTTCTCTTCATTCTTCTTTTCTCTTGCAGAGCTTGTTTCTCCTACCACTTCAAGTTTCTGTAAGTTCTCTTCACTCTTTTTGAGTTGTTGTTGGAGTCTTAGCAACTCTATCTCCATTTCTTCAATTGTTGAAGTCGTTGAGGCAAGCTCCATTGTAAGGTCTTCACATATTTTGATTTGTTCTTCAAATCTTCTCTTCAAGTCAATATGTTCAGCCTTTATTTCATCTTTTTGACTTTTTGCTTCCTCAATCTTTGCTTTAACTTGTTTTATATGGGCCTCCAACCTTCTTATGGTTTTGCCCCTTCTGATTATCTCCTTTGAAGCTGCTTCTAACTTAGCTTCAAGATCTGGTTCTTCTTCATCAATCTCCTCTTCCTCTTCAGAGGTTGAACTACCACATTGAGCTGATGCCATAAAGGCATGCTCATCTGATGAGTCTACATCTTCCTCCTCATCAGCTTCTTTTGTCTAGCTTATATAACTCTTGAATGAGCCTCTCTTCTTCTTCTGTGGGTTGGCAGTCTTCTTGCTGGACTTCTTTGATTTGGATGATGGTCTTCTCCATTTTGAATTCTGCTCATCATCACCATCCTCATCTTTATCATCAAGTTTCACTTTGCACTGAGAAGTAAAGTGTCTAGTTTGCCCACAACGATAACATCTTAAGGACAACTATCCTTTTCCCTTCTTAGACCCCCTTTTGAATTTCCTTGTGAAGTAAGCCAACACTTCACCTTTACTTTCTTCCTCATCATCATCATCATCCTTACTGGATGATTCTTCCTCTTCTCTTATCTTCAAGTGTCTCATAACTTTGAAAGATGCCTCTTTTGATGGCTTTGATGATGAGGAGCTTTCATTTGACTTTATTCTCATCTCATATGCAATAAGATTGCACTAGAGATCATGCAGTGACATAGAATTGAGATCTCTACTCTCCTCTATGGCTGCCACCTTTGAGGCAAACCTCTTAGGTAGAATTCTCAGAATTTTCTTCACAATAGATGAGTCCTTCTTGTTCTTCCCATGACTTCTAAGGTCATTTACAGCATCAATAACCCTGGTGAAGAACTCTTGGACTGTCTCATTTTTCTACATTCTAAGAAATTCATATCTCTCCTTGAAAACTTGAAGTTTGGCCTCCTTCATTTTGTCATCACCTTCATAGACCTTTTGCAATCTGTCCCATATCTCCTTAGCAGATTTGCAGTCCATAACTTTAGCATATTCAGCATCTGTCAATACTGAAATGATGACATTTGAGGTCTTCCCATTGATCTCAAACTGCCTTAATTCCTCTGGGGTTGGATCTTTACCTTTTTTTGGAGGCACAAAACCCTCCTGTACTGATTTCACCACGTCCATGCCCATGGTTGTAAATACCACCTGCATTCTCGCTCTCCACATATGGTAGTTGGTTCCATTGAAGATTGGAACCTTCTTGTTATAAGTAGTGCTGGTGCTGGTACTGACATCCATTTCTCAGTATGCTGAACAAATTAAAATTTCTGAAACCCTTCAAACTAGTACACCAAGCTGTTAAGCTTCAAACTGGTGAACGTAAGCTCTGATACCAATTGAAGTTCCCAACTTCACCCTAGGATCTACTAGTCTGTGATACTGAGGGGGGTGAATCAGTATCACCCTCTTGAAAAACTCTGATAATTTAAGCCAAAGTACTTTACTTCTTTAATACTTTAGCTCTTGTCAATATGCTAATGGGCGAACAACTTCAAACTCTTCTCAGAAATGAACTCTTTCTTAGATTCAACTAAGGTAGATCTATTGTTACCTATTAATCACAATAGTCCCCAAAGTTACCTTTCAGATACCTTGCTTATTAAACGGATTGGTTGTTCTTGATTAGGTCTTCTTTTAGGTTATGGGTTTGATGATTATTTAGCTTTGTTCACAACTCAATTCAAAACACAGAATGTAAATTCAAAGCAAGGACACAAGAGATTTACGTGGTTCGATCAATGTGACTTACTCCACAGTGGTAGGAATTCTTCCTCTACCAAGACAATCCACTATACTTGAGAATACTAGTGTGGTATCCCTTATGATTACAATTTAGTTACAATGGATGTCTTAATCTTTTACTCTTTTCACTATTACAAATACAAAGCAATCACAATACAAAGAGTGTCATTTACTGTGTCTACCCTTCTTCTAGCTTGTCTTGCCTCTGCTTGATTTAAATAGGCTGCTTCACTACCACTTGGAAGATCACCAAAACACTCTTTAACCTCTCTTGAAGAAATCTGGAAATTCATTGAGTTTTCTTTAAGCTTCATAGATTGTCTTTACTAGGTTGTCTCACACGCACCCTTTCAAAAGAGATAAATCTTGGTTTATATACTGTCCTTTATGGAAACCTTAGTAGGGTTTATTATAGTTGCAGCAGACCTTTCTTGCTCCTCCATGTGGCTTCATACTACTAGTCCATTCAAGATTTAGCATTATCCTCCTTCTTAATTTATTTTTCTTACTCTTTTCTTTCTACTAAAATCTCATCCTTTAAATGCTTGAATGAACGGCCAGGATTGTCCATGAACAGTTAAAAATTGTATAGAAGAAACTGCCCCCGTAACTGCCCATCTTCCGAAAATGCTAAGTTAAAATTTCGTAACCTTCCCTTCTTCCGGACTCCCTGTCTGTCCATAACCCCAGAATTATTCCACTCCTTCGGAATCGCTCCTGGACTTAGTCTCAGGATAGGCTTATGGACTTACAGATTTAACTTCTTATGAACTTATTATCCATATACAACCATGTCACACTGTCACACTAAGACTTAAGCAATGCTAAACTCCCTCTACAAGTTCACTCCAAGGAGATCACTTTACGAGGTTATTTGACATGCTAGTCTTATCCTGTAATTCCTGAGATATGATGATAGTAATATTGGTTATTCATCATGGTTTAATATGGTAGATGGTTAAATATTAACCATGTTCCTCCATATTTGGTCAATCATTCAACATTTACAATCTAATGATTATTCATCTCCACATTCACATATCCTTCCATATGCATTATGATTTAGTAGTGTCTAATGGTTATTTGAACATGAATTTGGTTACAATCTAATAGGTTACGATCATAACCTTTAAGTTACTTAACCCATTAAAATGTTAATTGTAAGTGCATAAGGATTTTACTAGCCAATTGAATAACATGACTTCAATTCTATGGTTTGGCCAAAGAATAATGTTATTGAATAATGATTACTCAAATGGTACTGATTGTATACAAATGAATTTTGTCCAACATTTAGAACTTTTCTAAACCCAATTATGGAAGGCTATAATGTCTTCTAATCCAAATTCAAGCTCCAAATTGTCCAAACTTCTTTTCCTCAATTATTATAATTTTGTTATATTTTCTAGCTGCTATGGATTTATGCTTGGGAATTACAAATCTAGGATGATCCATTTCTATCATAGAGTTTTTTGGTGCATTAGGTAGCACTTGCTAAAATTAGTAGGGTTACTGATCTTACACCTTCCTCCTCTCTCTTTTGCATCTTTCTGACCGATCCATTTCTACCAATTGTTATGAATATAAAAATAACCTTAAATATGGATTTATAAGCTTTGTTACCTATATCTTTCCTTTAGATTGAGTAGGCCAATGTGATCAAATTGTTATATTACTAATTTGATCTATTTGGTCACTCAAAAATGTATGAATAACAACTTGCTAATCTACATCATTACTCCAAATATTATTCTAATTTATAATCTGATTGACCCTAGATCTTCATATGAGATCAGTTACATTACTATATCCCATTACTCAATCATAAAACTGATTCAAATATGACTTATAGTTCATGTGAATTTGATATCATTTATGATTGATAGATCCTTTTATGTAATTCCCCAATTTGACAGACTCAAACTACCTAAGGTCTATTAATGATGTGAACCACAAAAGACACGGTTTAGAGACCCAACATGCATAAGAAATCAAACAAAAACCCACAAAAACTAAATCAACCTAAATGATCAAAAAGAAAAGGTAAGAATTAAAAAATCTACCACCAAAAGTACTTTTGTTTTTACCTCAGGGTAATACAATAGTACTTAATGTAGATTCCTCACCAAAAGTATTTTGTCTTGACTCCACCAACTTTCCACCTCATTAAGGCATCCAAAGCGATTCTCCTTGCCTATAAAAGAAACTCAAACTTTATATGTAAAACAAGCTTTGAAATAAACTCTTCTCTGTATAAATTTTTGTAAGAGTTTCAAAAGTCTTCAAAAGCCTTGTAAGTTATTTACACAATTTTTGTAAGATGACAAGCAATTTTAAGTATCTTTGATTTTGAAATTGAATACACCAAGGGTTCCTTTGACTGTTTACCTAATATTCATACAAGGAAATTTTTGTAAGGAACCACATCTACAAATCCATCAAAAAATGCCCAAAAAATCCAAAATCAAGAATGTTAGTACACCTATGTAATTTAAGCTCGTCAAAATTTGATAAGAACATGAAGATTTTTCTCCAAAACATTCAAAAATTAATTGAACAATACAATTATACAAACAAAGCTTTGCAAACTATTGCCACCCAACTTTTAAACATGGATTTTGTTATCTCAACCTCTGTTTAGGACATCTTTGAGGTCATAAGGAGTTTGGACATGTTGGTGTAGTTCATTTGATTTGTATGAAGATGGTTTTTCAAGAAATATTTGTAGGAAAAGAGCTTTAGCTTGGTCATTTCCCAAGGAATCCAAGATTTTAAGAATTTGCCTCTTTATCTTGTGTTAATACATAAACCTATTTTTCTTCAGATTTAGTTTCGGATGATGAGGTTCAAAGCTCATCATTTTGGAGTCCAACTTCATTCTCTAAAGATAACTTTGGACCACTGTCTCCCAAACTGTCAATTAATAGCGTTTGGAGTTGGGTTTGTATGTGGCGTTAAACCATATGGCGTTCTAGAGCAAGCTCTTTAAGAACAGTTATTGGTTTCTAGCCTCTGTACTATAATTACTATAATTGTATTTGAAAATGTAGTTAAAATGATAATTTGTTTGAAATTGATGGTTTATTGAAAACTTGTAAATAACTTACAAGGTTGACTAGGCCATTTATTCAGGTGGATAATTTTGAGGATTTAAACAGTTGAATAGACATATTCATTATTTTGAGTATGGTGTCAAAGTTTTATTGACTGAGTATCAATCAACAATTTCACTATATCAAAAATTGATTTTCAAAAATTAGAGATGGCTATTTCCGAAGTCCCTCCAAAATTTTTCAAAAACTACCAACTATATTTTAGGAAGCCCAGTTTCCAAAATATTGAGTTGGTTGAACAAGGATTTTATCATGAAGACCTTAAAATATCTGCTCAAAAACTCTTCAAAACCTGACTTTATAAACCTTACGACTCTAAAAAAATCTGCCAATTTTATGAAGTCATACTAATTGATAATCAGTCAGTAAAAGTTTGAAATCATACTCAAAATAATGAATATGCCTATTTAACTTGCAACTCGGTCAAATTTGTGTAGGAGAGAGTATTCCTATTTTCCACCAAAATGTGTGATCGAGCATGAGCTTTAGTAGGATAAGTGTGCATAAAGACCTTATTCTTTAGAGTGTTCCTGGCTATAAGTCCCAGTGAGGCAATAAGACCATTGGTAAGCTTTTTCATGTTTTAAATCCATGATGGTAACATGTCTAGAATAGGATTGGTCAAATCTGTTTAGGATAGCTTTGAGGTCATAAGGAGTTTGGACATGTAGGAGTAATTCATTTGGTTTGGATGGAGATGGTTTTTTGAGAAGTCTTTTGGAGTCATAAGGTTTGTAAAACTAGGTTTTGAAGAGTTTTTTAGTAGATATTTTAGGGTCTTCATGATAAAATCCTTGTTCAACCAACTTAATATTTTGGAAACTAGGTTTCCTAAAATATAGTTGGTAGTTTTTGAAAGATTTTGGAGGGACTTTGGAAATAGCCACCCTGCAAAAATTTCCTTTTAAGAAAATTAGGTAAATAGTTAGAAGAACTCTCAATGTATTCAATTTCAAAATCAAAGATACTTAAAATTGCTTACTATCTTGCAAAAATTTGTTTAAAAGCAAGATTTTGAATATTTTTTTGTAAAACAAATTTTGTAACCCGACAATCAATTCATAAATTCCTCCATATCTTAAATTGGATGCATTAGTCTTAATAATTTTAGGCAAGTTAGGATCAATTAGGTGAAGACAAGGCAACTCTTTTACTTGGGTTTTGATGGTTTTGACAATAGCAGTGTGTTGACTAGTCCAAGGTGAGAGGATTTCATATATCATTAACTTTCTTATGGTGAATTAATCAGTTTTGTCCAAAAAGAAGGGCTACAGATTTGTGCAAATCTTAACCTCTAAAAGCAAATCAAAAAGGAGCAATAGCAAACTTGAAGTGATAAGCAAGCAGAATCGTAGGCAGAAAAGGACAAGGGTAAAAAGAAAAAGTAAGAATTGGAGAATCTACCACCGAAAGTACTTTTATCTTTACCTCCGGGTAAAACAATAATACTTAAAGTAGATTCCTCACCGAAAGTATTTTGTCCTAACTTCACCAACTTTCCACCTCATCAAAGCATCCAAAGTAGTTCTCCTTGCTTATAAAAGGAACTCAAACTTCACTTGTAAAACAAGCTTTGATGTTCAAAATTTTGCTTCTAAATAAAGTTTTGCAAGATGGCAAGCAATTTTAAGTATCTTTGATTTTGAAATTAAATACGTCAAGGGTTTTTTTAACTATTTACCTGATTTTTTTATAAGGGAATTTTTGTAAGGAACCACATCTATAAACCCTTCAAAAAATGCCTAAAAAATCCAAAAAGAAAAAGCCATTTGTGGAGCAGGAGTTAAAGGCAAAACTATCCTATGGCAAACTGACATACGTATAGCTAATCTTTAAACACCTCGGTATATTAAATGGCATAAGGTAATTCTACTTGAAACTTGGAAACCTAAAAATGCTATGACACCAAAAACTCTTGTGACAACTGATGTTAACAGGATAACCCAACAACATGATGGTAGTGTTAGCATATTTTTTGCTAGACACTCTATAAGTTCCAGATCTGAATCCAGTAATATGGCTTGTTTGCATCGACTTGTGATTTCTTGGGAGTTTGATGGGCTATAGTCTAAATGACTAAACATTTCAGCCCATGTTTTTGGTTTGGTGGTTAGGTTTTTGGGTTGGACTTAATTCTTCTTTTTGGATTTTTTGAGCATTTTCTGAACGGTTTGTAGATGTGGTTCCCTTCAAAAATTCCTTTGTAAAAAATTTAGGTAAATATTTAGAAGAACCCTTGATGTATTCAATTTCAAAATCAAAGATATTTAAAATTGCTTTCCATCTTAACAAAATTTGTTTAAAAGCAAGATTTTGAGTAGTTCCACTAGACACCCAACTAATCACACTAGATCTGGGAGTCAACAATCTAATCTCACCAGTATAGATCTTCACGGACGTGTGTCGCAAGTTGCCTATGCTATTTCACTGCCTAGATCCTTAGAGTCACCTGGAGTATCGACATCACAAGTTCAATTTCCTGAAGAGCCTCAAATTTTAGAATAACCAATTGTTTTCTCTTTCATCCAAAAACCACAGATTAGAAATTTAAACCTTTTTAAAACATTATCTTTTCAAAAAATAGCTGAAATTAATCTCTTACTTCAAACCAAAAGGTCTCATCTTTAATCATTAAATCTAAAGTCTCTTTCAAACAACTTGAGTAATAATTATCCCCAGTGACCAAGTACACCTACTACAAATGTGGAAAACCAAGACATACAATCCAATATTGTAAATTAAACACTAAACTCTAGTCACTAGAACTCATAGAAACTATACAAACCCAGCGCCAATCCTTATTGATTGACAGTTTAGGAGACAGTGGCCCAGAGTTATCTTTAGAGAATGAAGTTGGACTCTAAAATGATGAGCTTTGAACCTCATAATCTAAAACTGGATCTAAAGAAAAATAGTTTTGTGTACTAACTTGTGATCAAGAGCAAATTCTCGAAATTTTGGAGGATGTTGAGCTTTGTTCCACTAGAAGTTGTTTTGCTTTTTGTAAAGTTTCTTTAAGGGAGAGAATATATTCTTCATGGGAGGTGGAACCAGCTAGGCATGCTTGTGATTGAGATTTGTGGGCTGAAAATTGGGATGTGTTATAATCAATTTTAAAATGAAAAATGACTGGCAATCCAACAGGATTATTATGATTGGATGACTGGAAACAAAAAGCATGTCCTTTTCTTTGATTGATTTTATGAGTATTGCTTTTAATGGGGATATGAATTTCCTTAGACTTCCTTCATGGATGAATATAAACATACTTTAACGTTAGTTGGTTAGGGTAAATAACCAAGAGTAATAATAAGCCTAAATGGTTAAGAAGATGGTTAGAATTTGAGTACATGATCAATTTATGCTTACCATAGTGGTAATTAATAGTTAGTCTTTATGAAATAGTTTATATGGTCATTAGTTAGTTTGATGAACCTTTACATTTGTCTAGATTGGATGACATTATCCAACCATATTGATTAATAATTTAGTGTTACTCAATCCCTTATTGAGTAATGTAATTGAGGGTACCAACTAAATGATCAATATAAAACTTAATTTTTAACCTAATCATTAAAATGTTGAATGCCCAAAAAATCCAAAAAGAAGAATTAAGTCCAACACAAAAACCAAACCACCAAACCAAAAACATAGGTTGAAATGTTTAGTCATTTAGACTCTAGCCCATCAAACTCCTAAGAAATCACAAGCCCATGTAAACAAACCACAAATTCTAAAGACTTCTCTAGGTCTTCAATCCCAACTTCACCAAAACTTGAAAGCCTAAGCCTTAAGACATGAAGACTACTCAAAGCCTAGATAGATAAGGTATATGAAGATAGGTCAATAGCAAAATCAAAAAGACAACCAACTTCATTATTTTCTTCATGTGATAATACTCTAATCAAAGTATCTGCAAAAGGAAAACAGGTGGTTTCACCACCATCACCTAAACAAAAGAAGTCATCATCTTCAAAACAAATGATGGTCTTACCATCAACCTTAAAACAAGAGGTGGTCATAGTCTCATCGCCCTCTTTAAAAATTGATTTTCCATGTTAATGTCTAATCAAACATTGGGGTAGACATACATTTGTTACCAACAATTTTTTAAGATTTATTTGGTCACAGTAGTCAAGCAATAATCATGAAAACAAATTCTATAAATATTTACCTTCAAATTAGTACACCAAATATGAACAACCATTATGAATTTCTCCAATCTTTTACACCATATATGTAAATCGTTACCTAGGAAATCTTTGGAACCATAATATTTATCAATTGGTCATTACAAACCAATTTAATTGTCTCTTCTGGATTACCTTTAACCCTAATAGGTTACTTATATAATTTGTGAATACATGTTGTAATTTCAAAGAATAATTACTTGTAAGAAGATTGGGTATGATTAAATAATAACCAATAGAATGATGACATATTAACCTGTTACTCATGATGCACCCCAAACATTCTCAGTTGCTCAAATTTGTGAGCTCAATTTTATTGTCTTACTGCCTTATTGGGACTTGCAGCTAGGAACACCCTAAAGAATAAGGTATATACGCACACTTATCCTACTAAAGCTCACACTTGGTCACACATTTTGGTGGAAAATAGGAATACTCTCCTACATTCTACTAAAGTTGAGACATCCTTACTTTGCAAATCAAAATCCACAACAAGTTTACGGAAGGATCAATACCCAATAGTCTCATGTACCAAATACAGTACAAAGCTATGAAGTCATCCTTCAACGCAAAGGCCATTTCATAAAAGAAAAATGTTATGGCTGTAATTGCATTAGTAATATCATTAGTAACCATTGAATGTGACCAAATAAGGTTACCAAAACATTATAATTGGTCAAGTATTGATTAAGTCAAAATATTTAAATGGATACCAATCAAGATTTTAGTAACTAAAAACAAAAACTAGAATGTTACCCTTGATGGACACTAGTTATGGGTGAAAATTATTGGTTTATGTTATTACCAATAAGAATAAAGAATGACTCTTGACTTGTTATTTAAATTACATAAATAATATAAAATAATTTAAATTTGAATAATAATTAGAATAAAAAATAAAATTACTTAATCCATTTTTTTTATATAATTAGAGTCTATTTTACTTTAAGGTGAATTTAAAGTAACTTTTTATTGAAATTGCAAAAGTTATAATAAAAAGATTGTAAATTTGAATAACATTTGATTTGATCTAAATAACTACTAAAATTTAGGGTTTTGTGTTAAAAAATGTAGTTTTTAATTCTTTCATGAATGTTGAGAAATCTATTACTTAAACTATATAAATTATGTAAAAAGACTTTAAATTTAAATAGCAATTTGAATAAAAAAAATAAATTTATTCAAATTGGTCATTTTTAATTTATAATTTTAATATTTAGGATTACTAAATAACTGATATGATTATGAAATAAATCTACATTTTGATTGTATTCTATTTGATATATAAGGTTACCAAGTTAAGTATGGACCAAAACTTAGGTCCAGGAGTATATTTGATTATCAAGTGATCACAATTGTAATGACTTGTCGGTTTGGAAGTTTGGGGAGTACTTTCAGCCTGACTTCGGAGGGTTGTACTGTGATGTGGTGATTGGATGAATAGGGGGTGGGCTCCATCATCCAAACATCTTGTTTGGTTTGTCAAATTTGTTAGTAGATTAGTTGCTAATTTCTTCGGCGTATTGATCCACATTGATTGAGAGGAAGTGGTTGTCCAAAAGCACGATGGGGGTGGTTTAGAACCTTAAAACAATGGATACACTCCAAGAAAGGTTGGTGATGCTTGGGGAATTGCCAATAAGGGTCAGGGTCATGAGTGGAACTAAATGTTTGTTGATGTTTACATCCATAAGGAAGATCATTGAGGTGCTTGAGGGGAGGGTTGAGGGGCTCTAGCCAGGAGAGGTTGGTGATGCTCAAGGAATCACCAATAAAGGTTTGGGTCATGAATGGAACTGAATGTTTATTGATGTTTACATCCATAATGAAGATGATAGAGGTGCTTGAGGGGAGGGTCAAGAGGCTCTAGTGTTGGTTTCATAGTTTGACACCTTGGTCAATTGACAACATTAGCTCAAATCAAAGGGTCTAAGTTTCATTCGAGGGATTGTTGCTATAAGCATGGTGTGATGATTTCCTAGCTTAGTTAGGGGAGACATGGGGAAGGTATCTAGGGATGGATTCTATGTTTGAGTGGAAGGAACAATTAGATCAGTGTTGATTTATTATTTTGGTGGACTATGAGGTAGCCCTCCCATAGTCGTTGGTAGTCAAGATAGTTGGGCAAAGATGTGTCCTTCGCATTAATGTAGGGCCAAGTATGGATTTCAGGGGAAAGGAGGATGTGTAGCAATAATAACCCCCTGACTTCAACAAGTGCTACCTAATGCACTGGAAAATTTCGTTATAAGAAGTAAGTCCAAGGGAAGGTCACTTTAAGGGAAATGTCTAATCTCAATCCAAGCATAGTTGTTAAGGAGGATGCTAGGGCAACATATGGAGGTGGTGGTGCACAATGAGGGGAAAGGAGAGATATTCATTAGGCTTAGTGCAAGGGTAAGTCCAATGAATAAAGTAAGGCCACCTTCTAAGGTAAGCCCACATGCTAAAACTTAGGTAAGCCCATTAGTGATAAAACATATGGTAAACATCCAAAGGGGCTTATTTGATTGGAGCTTATTGGGTAAGGTGAGACCTAATAACATTCACTTTTGCGGCCCAAATACTAAAGAAATAATGAGCTACTCCAAAGGCTCATATCCATTAGTCATTATGGCTCGGTAGCTAGAAAGAAGTTTGCGCACCATAGACCAGGAGTGGGTTATTAGGGTTGGGCCACATACTTCTCTCTTATTAGTGTATCTACCACAAGTTGCTCTAAAATGGGGCAAGGTAGTGGCGACAAATTGGAGGGACACCCTAGTAGAATCGGAGGATGTTGATTCACTATTGGCGAGTAAGCATGGTGGCATGAACAATAGGGGAGTAGCCAAGATACTAGAGCAAATTAGAAACGAGGCAAAAGCAATGATGACTCCAAGCCATACAAATGATGATGGGGATGATGCTTCTTTAGTCAATGACTAGGATCAAGGTGTCTAGAATTTGCTAGGAAGATGCAAAGGAGAAGTAACTACCATCATCCGGGTGAGGAGATGGGGTAAACTAACAAGGAGGAAGGGACTGGGAAATAAAATGTGAGGGGTCAATGTGACTCGACACCAATTAGGCAAACAAGTATAGTGTAGTAAGTCACCTATAACGGAAATTTTCTCTAGGGCAGGGGAGTTGCTAGATGGCCATATTAGGTTTTGTAATGAAGTTATTAGGGCGGAATCATAGAAGATGCTTGAGCTAGGAAAGATGATGGGCCTAACAATATCCAGGGATGAAGCAACGATTACATACATGCTTTCTTTGCTAGAAGGTAAGGAAAGGATCTGATAATCTTGTAAGCTAGTTGGGAGCAGGTCAAGTTTTCAAATTTCATCATGATTATTTGTTCAATAAATGTTAGAGGTCGAAGGAGGCTCACAAAATGTAAAGTGGTCCAACATTAGCTGTGTCAGGTCAACTTGATATTTTGTTTGTATAAGAAACCAAATTAAGCATGATGTTAAAGCTAGTTTTGAGATAGGTTTGGAGTGGCCAATATATTCAAGTTATGTCTACTACTTCTAAGGAGGTAGCAGGGGGTTTAGAAGTATTTTGGAGTGAATTTGTGTTTAGGATGCAATATGAATTTTTGGCAACTAGGTATATGGTATTGGTAGCGGAAATAATGCCTTTAAGCAAAACAATTGTGTTAGTTAATATTCATGCTCTAAATAGTCACTTAGACCAATGGGAATTTTGGGGGGATTGAGAAGTCTAAGGAATCAAATTGAGGGTTGGTGGTGTATAGGGGGCGACTTTAATATGATAATGGTAAAGGACCAATGTTTATGGGTTACAAATAGTAGTCAAGTTATTCAATATTTTAATGATTTTGTGTATGATATGGGACTTATTGATTTGCCTATGTAGGAAAGGTGATTCACTTGGTGTAACTTTTGTGAGAATCCCTCCATGAGTTGGGCTCATAGATTTTTGATTGAGGCTAATTAATTGATGCTAATACTAGACTTAAAGTAATGAGGGGTTCCTAATTGTTTTAGTGATCATTCAGGGGCTTGCATCAGGAGTGATGACAAATAATAGAGTCCTAAACCCTTTTGGTATTTCAATCATTAGGGAGAAAATCATATGTTAGGTCAAAAAATTCAGAATGTATGGTCTAGGCAATGGGGTAAAGGCCACTTAGGATATATATTTTGTGAGAGAATGAGATTAGTTAAAACTTTTCTAAAGCCCTAAAGCCTAAGGGAAAGAGAGCAAAGATAAAGGGGTTTAAAAGAAGGAGAGTTAAAAGTGGGGCAATTATCCTTGAAATAGGAAAGATAAGTGCTATCTAACATGGAAAGAGAGAAGCTAATGCAAGCAAGGGTTGATGATTGGGTGTGCCTCATGAAAAATGAGAAATAATGGATGTAGAAATCACTATTGAAGTGGCTAGTGGAGGGTGACAAGAATTTAGCATTTTTCCACATCATAGTCTCCCACAAATGCTAAAAGAACATGATTGACTACATTAAGCAAAGGGGCAAAACTATACTAATCTTGTGGAGATCTATAAGGCTATAATGTCCCATTTTAAGAAGTAATATTAATGATGCTACGCTTGAAATTGGATGAAACCTTTTTACCAAAACTAAAAGATGCTAATAATATAATTCTAAAAGGTCCATTCATGGTTGGGGAAGTTTGGGAGGTAATTAAGGATTAGGATGACAATAAGGTGTTAGGACTAAATGGATTTAATCTTAATTTGGTTCAGCAACATTGGAAGATAATTGAACTATTAGTGATGGATTTCATGCAATATTTTTATGCAAATTTTTGATTGTGCTAGTCTCTCACCTTTACCTTTTTGGTCTTTATTCCAAAGGTGGTAGATATAGCATCACTTAGTCAATTCCACTCAATCTCTTTAGTTGGATCTATTTATAAGATACTAGTTAGAGTAGTTTCTAAAAAAGTCAGGTTAGTGATTGGGAGGTTGGGGGGAGAATTGAAATTTACGTTTTTAAGGGGGCACAATATTCTGAATAGCATCTCAATTGCTAATAAGACAGTAGATGAGATGAAAAGAAGAAAGGAAGGAGGGGTTATGATTTGGAAAAAGCCTATAACTTAGTGGAATGGGGATACTTGATGAACATTTTAAAATATATGGGTTTTGGTGCAAAATCGAGATAGTGGATATGGGAGTGTATATTGACACCATATCTTTCCATCTTGGTTAATGGTCACTCTATTCAAAATGGCAAGGGGTTTATAGCAAGGTAACTCACTCTTTCCCTTTTTTTTTGTTTGTTCTTGTTGTTGAGGGTCTAAACTTCTTATTTGGAAAAGGGTCAGCAATGGGTCTTATAAAAGGTATACTTATTGAGAATGACATCCAGTTAAGACACTTGCAATATGCAAATGATACGATTGTTTTTAGTATGATAAATGATGAGTCTATCAAGAATTAGGATTCTTAGATGCTTCCAATCAGATGAAATTGATTATTGATTACATTCATGAAAACTCCAAATTTTGGTAATTGATTTATTTGGTCTCTACCATGTGAGTCTAGTAATTGGAATTGCCCTGTTAGTGTATATTGTTATTTTACCTAATGGGGTATAAAGTAATAAACATATTACATTCAACCAATTTAACATTGAAATGGTAGTAAAATAGAAAATGTCTACAGTAAGTGATTGATTAATGGGCAATGGATTTAAATATAACCTATAAACTAACCAACTTGAATACAGCATGATTAGCCATAAATTGATCAGGTCATAATTTAAATTGACCCATTATGTAAAATTGGTCATCCAAATGCAAGACCAATAGAAATGCATAACCCTATTTTATACAATTATGTTCAAATAAGGCAAATTATAAAGTAGGTTAGATTAAAAAATTCAATTACTACTCAAATGGGGAATTAGGCTGGGTTAGGGTTGGATTAGAAACCATTAGAGTGACCATAAACTATCATAATTTAACATGGATGGGACCCACGGTACGATTAAAATCATGGATAAGTCCTAAAGGCTACAGGGTTAATGAACAAATTGAATCATTTGATATGATTCAAATAAGGTCATAGTAATGGTGGGTAAACTCTATGGTAGACGCATCTGGTATACTCCACCTTAAGATGGAAGTCTAGACACTATTGTCAATGTGATTCATGCTAATAATTGTCAAATGGTTAACAAATTCTAGATTACTCAAATAATGTACTAACAGGAGTAATTGGTAGTAAATAGAATCAGTTGACACTTGTGACTAACCAATCTGTATTAGCGACAATTACCCTAACTCCATACAAATCATGTATGGGCTGTAATATTACTCGATCATCTAGGGTCATCTCAAATGGTGGATGAACAATTTGTTAACATTACCTATCCCAATTGGTAGGTACAATTACGACAATCCATCCCAAATTCAAATGATGAATGCACTTTGTAAATTTGAGTAATTGCAAATTCTATTTAAATAGACCTAAATAATTTTGAATGTGTAAATTTCTAGAGGCATTGAAGGGAAAAAGGAAAAAGTCAACATTCATTATGCAATGTTAATGAGTAAATTTAATGGGACAAAAGTGGTTCAAGGGCATTACTTATGTAGTTAGCAATTGGATGTTAAATATGTCATAACCATATGATTTAACGAGATTAGAAACTCTAGTAATCTTATGGTCTTTTTACCCTATATGAATTTAACATATGCCTATGAAATTACATAATTGACCCCCTATTACTTTAGAGGTACTTTTTAAATCTTGCTAGTGATAAACTTTCTAATGCATTTTTGATTGTGTAATAGAATATTATAGTAAGACCATGTTAGAATAACTTGTTACAATCCAAACAGAAAATTCCAAATTCATGTCCAATTTGGTCACTAAGTAATGGATTGCTATTATTCTAAATTAGCAATCCACCATTCAATTGAATCTGATTACTCCATCGTCAACATTTGGATGTTACAATTCCTTGTCCCATAAGGTAATCCACCCTATTACTAGGTTAAATTAATCCATATAATATGGGGATCAACTATGGTGTGATCCAAGCTAATACTTAACTGTTGGTGAGTTTGAGTAAATATTAAATTGAACATTTTTGTAGAAATTTAATACTAACTTATAAGAATACTTAGAAATATGGGATCAAATTAAGCAAATAAACCAATTATTGTAATACACAATAACTTGAGACATGGATGAGTAATACATTTGAGGTTACTACTCAAATGTACCATGAAAAGAGTAACCAATGTTACAACAGTATTGTTATTCAAATAAATTAATAGGGTGGATTGGGCAATCATTGAATATTCGGTCACTCGACCAATTTGAGTAATTTATTTTGTATTCTAATTACTATGTAAATTTAATTTTTTCTTTTATATAATTTATACAATTTAAGTAAAAAAGTTTATGTTATGGGGCTGGATAGTAAATAAATTTAGAGTCTCGTATACATTGCTTAGTGAGTGATAAGGAACATGTTAAATTGAAACATGTTGCTTGACTAGGGTGGATTACATAATGAATTATTTAGATGATCTATCCAAAAATGTCATTTGAGAAATAATTACAATTGTTAGTACCGTCAGACCAGGGGTTGCAATTAAATTTGGGTTACAACAATTGATTAGATTACTCCTGTTATAATCTTTTGACAGCCCTTACATGATTTAGTAATTGGTCATATTCAAATTTACGGTCAATAATGACTGTTAATCTATTTGAGTAAAAAACAGTATACCCATCTATTTGGTCAATAATTAATACTTAGTGATTGCCAAAGCATAATTGGGTCAACTGAATCTAATTATCTATTGGATAATCACTTTGATTTTACCATGGTTTGATTGGTAGTCAATAGAATGAGAGAGGGTTACCAAATGGTACCATGACCAATTACATTTGGGGGATTATATTGTTAATGGGTAAACTCCATTTATTTGCTATTACAGTCTACCCCCTAGTCATTGATTTTACCCGTTAGTCCATATAGTAAATTAGTAACCATGGGACTGATTGGTAATTGGAGATAACCAAAATATTGGGTACTACCCATTCCTAAGTCAATTGGTGAATGACAATGACCAAATTCACCACAATCTATTGTTAACGTAGGGATACTACCCTAACTGGGTAACCTTATACCCATGGGGAATCATACCATGACGAACATTTAGGTAAATATTCATATATGGATAAATAATTATGGTCCCATAAATGACAATGTAGTCTTGGTAATAACTAAGTAATTTGAGGGGTACTCCCTAGGTTAAGTCGGCCGACATTGACTTAATCTGTGTACAATACAGTATGAGTACGGACACTATAATTAGGTTACCCGGGGACTCAAGATGGTATCATAATTAAGGTTAAAATAATCCAGTAACATTCGTACTTATAGGCTAATCATCCTGTCTCAAGACAATAATTACGCCCAGTAACATTCTATACTGTTACCCGGGATGAATTACCTGAAAATGGTTAAATTACTAAATAATACCCAATTTAAGGTATGTAGAAATGACCATACTTAGGGTTGATCACATATTCAATTGTAACTGTTTGATATAAATGGTGAACAGTGGGTGAAACAACATGAATTTGGTTAGTTTCACCAAATGACATTTTTTTAATACAAATGAGTCAACAATTGATTGTATGATTAGAATAGACAGAACCATAAAATTTAGATTGTAAATTCATAAAAGGTTACATTCAAATGTAAAATAGAGTACTTGAGTAACATCACTAGTGATAGAATTTTTGGGTTATCATATGGCATTAGATGACTAACATAGACCATGAATTGTTACCATTTGACCTCAATTTGAGTGTAACCCAGAGTGCATAGGGCCTTATTTATCATTTTTGGAGATAAATGCTTCAAATACCTAGTTGGCTCTATTTTATGGTCAATGATCGATCATTTGACTTTGGAATTGCGTCATTAACCGGAGTCAATTATGTAAGTCATACCAATACTTAAATTTAAATGTCTATCACACCAGTAGGTTGGAATAGGGCGAATGACTAAATTTGAGTGCATAATTTGGAGTAAGAATGGTTAGGTAAAATTTAATTAAGAATGGGTACCGATTATCTTTTTTACTAACCTAAGCAATCTTAGATCAACATCCATGAACCCTTATTCAAATAAGGGGCAATCCATTTGATTTACCATGCATAAATTGCATGCATCCATTGGTCTAAATTAGTCATTAGATATTAGAGACGTTACTACCCACTCCCTGACGATGAATAAGTGGGTAAATCAAATGTATATGATCATGTTATTTAGTAGACCCATTTCATAAGGTATAGACCCCAGGGATAATACCCTAAATTGCAACCCAATACTGAGAATGTCTGGGTTGTGGGGTCATTTACCCGATGACCAATCTATCCTAGACCATTACAATTGTCAAGTTCCCTCTTTTTTCTTGTTAGAACATTAATCCATTTTGACCATGAGACTTACTATATCCAAACGTCACACCACCCCACCCAATTCATGTTATTAATTACCAACATCTTAAACAAAATCAAAGATTATGGCTAACATAGGGTCAATCGATTGACCCGACCAACTAGACTTACCTTTAATTCAGGCAATTTGCCTCATTTGTGTTAGTAATTTTTAGTTGCTTGGTCGAATTATATAATTACCAAATAGGTTATTTGATCAAATGACAAATCAAACCCACGATAATCAATTAAGTTGTTATTGGTGATTGATCTGTTAAACTCAATTAGTTTATGGTCTATTTGAACCTAATGTCATATTTAACAAATTTTACCATTTTATACCATGAGTCCGATCGAGCAAAATAGATCATATAAATAGGGTTAACGTACCCTTACTCAAAATCTACCCAATTCTAGATTTAGTTAGTTAATCGACTGCAGTTGGTAGAGTCAACTGATGCAGGGGTTAACCGTATAGGACATAAACCAACCAATTGATACTTTATTATTCGAAAATGTCTTTCATCAACATTTATGCAATCTAAATTTATGTTTTGGGTATTCTATTTATAAGTTAATAGACAACTGAGTTGTCATATTACTAATTTAAATTTGTTGAGCTCATCCAATCTGGTTAGATTGAATTGGGTAATTCGGTCTCAAATGACTAACCATGGTCGACTTCGGCTGTTAATTTATCATTACCTATTTGTTACCAATCAGTAACAAGGTAAAATTCGCGTTAAACTCCAAAAGGTTAGTCATTTACGATCAACAAACAAATGTAACGTTTGAATTTAGCTAAAGACAAACCATTTTACTGAAATGTTAGTGATCATAATATAGACCCTAAATTTTAGTCCCTACTCTAATTACTCAAAAGGGACATGCGACCCATTATTGGTCTGATCTTTGGTGAATTTAGACAGCCCATTTTGGATAACATAACCAATTTGATTTATGTTATCCAACATTCACCTCCATTGTTGCGCAAGGCTCAATTTAAATTCTTTTTAAATTATCATTTATTCAAAGCAATGACAATGGATCATATTACTGATCAGGAAAATGAATTCCTCAAATAGGAATAATATAAGCTGCAAACGAGTCATGGGTATCACTAACATGGAAGTTAGTAATTTAACCATTTATTATGTATAACCTATGATTTGGGTCATTCATGTGAATATTCCACGCATTTTCATTTATCCTATCATGAATGTCCCTATGGTTAGTAATCAGGCAACCCATTCTACCATGGTTAACGGGTAAATGCTCACCCTTAGGTCATAACTTAACCAATTTATTCATTACTCAGGGTTAACCTGTTATCACCTGAAGGGTTATTACACAAATCTGGATGGGTAATGGTGTACTTAGAATGTAGAATAAAAGACAACTCACGGGGTCAGTATTAGCCATTCTATAACTTACTGAGTAATCTGATTACCCTATTGGCATTGTGTTAACCTGAAATACCTATCCTTTCATTGTTAGGAATAACGTAAATTGATTAGGCAGATGAGTGGTAAAACAGAATGGATTTTTCATAAAATGACATCGTAGGGAACGAATAAATTAATCCATAGGGTTCCACACGAGTAATGTTGACTAAAATCTGGAGTTTTCATGAATGTAATCAATAACCAATTTCATCTCAAACCAAATGTTGAAGTACTTTTGACCATCGATTACCATCTATATGGTAATAATAGATGGTTAACTACATAGTTTGATTGGTTAACCGGACCACCCGGTTAATCCAAATGATATGATTACATTTGATTGGCTGATAGGGCAACAGGTATAACTAACATGACATGGTTACATTTGACTACCTTTGACCATCTACCCGACCGTATCATTTCATTATAAGAAATGGTCTATCCCTACCCATTTCTCATAACTACTGTTTGAACAACATTGTCAGTGAATATGTGGTTCTTAAGGTTAGAAATTATTACTCCCTATATGGTAATCGTCTCCCTATGTGGTTATCTAGATCATGGGTAAATGTTACCGATAGTAAATCGGTCCATTGGTCAATGTTGACCATCTAATAGTCAAATTCCCTCAAATCATGTAGATGGGTTATTTAATTCCATTCATTTGGTTTGAGTAATTCACTAGGTAGAGTAACAAAGGGCCGTCAACCGTTCCTACCAGATTGGAAACGTAATAAACTTTCGTTTAAACAGTATAATCAAACCCGATGATAGGGTTTGAGATCAATCGAGCAATGGATTGCTTGATTGAGAAATGTGCTAGACTAATTCCTTTACTGAGGTAAGATCATCCGACTACTTGAGTATCGGGTAATTTTAGCGACAATAAATGTTATTGGGCACTGAGCTAGTCAAAAATGTTACCCCGAAGGATCCATAGAGTAGACCCATTTCATAAGGTATATTGCATTATTCCATTGACAGGAGGGTGGTTGAACAATAAATTGGTAAATCGAGATACGGGGGACTAAAATATCACGTTTATGCCAATCATTTCTAAATTGACCCTATCAAATTAATCAAGGATGCTACAATTGAATATTGCACATTGTGGTCCCCGCTTTCTCAAAGTTAACATTAGAGTAGGGACCCTAAATTTGACCCATCTGTGGTTCATTTAGGGTATTATTCCTACTTAACCAGGGTAATTGAAGAGACTATCGGATACCCAAATTTACATTAGAACCCAATAATTGAGTAGGGTTAGATTTAATAACTTTTGTTGTTCTAAACGGGCCATTTAAGTAAAATGACCAAAAAGAATAAGATAAAAAGATTGTAATGATGAATAACATGGTATGAATATGTCCAATTTACTATTGGGTCCATTTACTCATTATTAAAATAAGGACCAATCAGGGCCATGTAAATCATGTGAATATTCCACAATATTCAACCTAGTTGCTCATAAATAAGTTAAACAACCCAAATCGGGTTAACCATTATCGCTATTATTGTGTATTACGGTCAATCAATCATTTAGTAATCCGTAAGAGTAAATGGTTATACAATAGAAATGTTTTTTATTCATTTTCTATAATTTTAATAAAATATTATTTTAAATTTATTTAACTATAAAATATATAATATTTGAATAAAAAATAATTTATTTAAATAATTATATTTTTTATTCAAATAGTTATTTAAATTTAAAATCTTTTCACATAATTTATATAATTTAAATAACAAATTTCTCAATATTTATAAAAAAGTAAAAAAAAATAATTTTTTTAATACAAAACTCTATATTTTAGTAGTTAATTAATGTAAATCAAAAATTATTTAAATTTACAATCATTTATTATAATTTTTATAATTTTAATAAAAAAAT
Organism: Rhizophora apiculata; assembly: GCA_037832385.1. Taxonomy (NCBI): domain Eukaryota; kingdom Viridiplantae; phylum Streptophyta; class Magnoliopsida; order Malpighiales; family Rhizophoraceae; genus Rhizophora; species Rhizophora apiculata. The sequence continues at coordinate 1,314,720 of CM075438.1, read as the reverse complement.
TATTTTAAATTCATTAAAAAATAAAATAAATTTTATTTGATCGATTTAAATAATTTATTTTTTATTCTAATTATTATTCAAATTTAATATATTTTTACATAATTTACACAATTTAAATTTTAAATTACTCAATATTCATGAAAAAATAAAAAACGACATTTTTAAATATAAAATCTTATGTTTTAGTAGTGACATAAATCAAATCAAATTTTAATAGTTATTTAAAACAAATCAAACTTTAGTAATTATTTACAATTATCAATTGTCATTTTTATAATTTTAGTAAAAAGATTATTATAAATTCACCAAAAAATAAAAAAAACTATTTGAATAAAAAGTTACTCTTTTTTTGTGTTAATTTGAATTTATGATATTCAATGTTGAATTTTTGCTGCACACTATCGCCATCACCATTTCCCAATATGCCACTTGCCATCCACCTCCAATGACTAAACTAGCCTAAAAAATCTCCTAGTCTAAAAAATCTCCTAGTCACTAATTTGATGATTTTTGGCTTGTTTTCAAAAAACAAAGTTTGTCCGTTAGCATTTCTATCATCATGGGACTAACACAATCACTGTTAAGGCCCTTAGCAACCTTAGTCTAGCTATTGTTACATTCCAACCTCCACTTTCCTAGGCTATAGCCCTTCACATTCTAATTTTATTGCATGCATATATACTTTTCAATTAACATGTGCCTTCTTACCTTGTTGACTTTATTAATTGAAGGTGCCATTTGAACCACTAACCACCAATCATCCTATTTATAGTTGTCATACGCTTAAAAGACATAGAACTGTAAATATTTGAAGCTTAAGCTATTGTTGTTCCACATCCCATGTGCCACCTCCGCTCACTAGGGCCATAAAGGACCACTATTTTCCAACCCTCTGGCTACTGATCTACATATCGTAACCAAGGATGCACCAAAAAATTTTCTTGTAAATCATCAAAAAAGTCAAATCGTCTCTCTTGTCACTTTTATCCAAGTCATTGCCACCATTGACCATCCAATTCTGCAACACTGTTGCCCATTAACCACCCACCAATTGATTGCTTCTCCTAATCATTTGATTACTTATAACTAAGTTATTGAGTCACTTAGTTACTCTTTTTCTATGATATAATTGTGAGAGAATTGTTCTAGCAACACTTGTGTTCATCAACAATTTGCCAATACGGGTGGATTTAAAGGGATTATGGTAGATTTTTTAGAGGTGGGGAAGGGTGATAGATGTAGTGATATCAAGCAAATGTCTAAAGAGGGGCATTGTTTCAACTTTATCAAGTTTAACAATAGGTAGGATGCAATTGATGCTGCCAAAAGGTTAAATGGGGAGCAACTTCAAGGACACTAGGTGGGGTTTTGACTATCTAGATTCTTGAGACCTAGGTCTAAGAGATCATTTGATCTCCCTGAGATGGAGGCAGAGATGCTTGGTTGGTCTAGAAGACTAGAAGGGTTTGCATGGCCCAAGATGAGTAGGTTGTATCATGATGCAATGGTGGGACAAATAGGAGGAGGACTTCATTAGCTGACTAACTTGGAGGGTTTGACAAATTGGACAGTGGGTCAAATGTTGATAGAAAGACTATTGAAAGGAAGTGGTTATATCGAAGTGCATTAGGGGTGGTTTGTGAACCTAATACCATCGATGCCCTCAAGGGGCGACTAACAACTCTGGGAGACTTTCTATAAGGGTAATGGTTATAAATGGTATTAAATGTTTGTTGATGTTTAACTCTACTAAGGAGATGACAACAACACTTAGGGATAGGGGTGTAGTGCTCAAAGGCTAGTTTCAAAGTGTGGTGACTTGGTTGATTGATAAAGTAAGCACAAATCAATAGATTTAGGTCTTGTTGGAGGGATTGCCATTACATACATGGTCTAATGAGTTCTTAGCTTAGTTGGATGAGGTATGGGGAGTGTATTTAGGGATGGATTTGATGTCAAAGTGAAAAAAGTGATTAGATCTGTGCCGATTTTGGTTGTTGGTGACTTTTATGGTGGTTCTTCCTCTGTTAATGGTTGTTAAGATCAATGGGAGGAGATTTGTCCTCTATGTCAATAAGAGTCTTGGGATAGAGTTTAGTTGAGTAGAGGCCAATAGAGGTTAATGATCCCACAAAGCTTGGCAAGTGCTACTTGGTGTGTTAGATAAGTATATCTCTAGGTGATCAATTTAAGGGCAAATTGTAATCTAGGTCTTGGCAAGGTCATTGAAGAGGATGTTATAAAGGCATATGGTGGTAGAGGTGAGAGCCAAGGGTTATGAGAGACAAAGGTCGAGCTAAGGTTAGGGGTTAGCTTTACCACCAACGTTGGGCCACCTTCACAAAGCACAAGTAGGCCCATTAATGATGGAGTGCAATGTAGACATCCCAAAGGGCTTAGTAAAGTAGAGTTCATCGAGCAAAGTGAGGCACACTTCAGTCTATTGTTGTAGTCCAAATGCTAGGGAAATAATGTGCTTCATAATATATCCATTTGCCTCAGTCTTGGTAATCTAACAATCAAGAATGGGACCAAGCATAAGTGGTGTGAACTAAGCCATTGAGGTCAACTTACCTCATCCCTTCCCTTCAGTTTAAAAATAGAGGGCATCTTTAAAATAGGTAGAGGTGATAGTAAAGGACTAAAGGGATATACTAATGGTAATGGAGGATATGGCTACATCACTAATAAGTGTAAATGGAGGTGTTAATGGGGGAAGAGCAAAGGTTAGTGGTGAGAAAGGGATATTACCATGAAGGGGTAATAGGGTAGGTGGCATGATGACTCCAATCAATAAGAGTGGTAAGGAAGCTAAGGTCTTATTGGCTAATGACTAGAACAAAGATGCTGAAGCTCTGTTAGGTGGATGGGAAGGTGATGTGTATACTGCCACTTAGGTGAGGCAAAGGGCCAGCTTAATAAGGAGGAAGGGATTGGGTAATAAGGGGAGTGGGGCTACATGTCTAGACATTAGGAAAGGCAAGTCCAATGTGAGGAGTCACCTAAAAGGAAAGTTCTATCAGAGGAATGGTAGTTGTACAATAATCATATTAGGTTCCATAATGAGGTTATTCAGAGAGAGTCATAGTAAGTGTTAAAGTGGGAGAAGATGATAGGTTTGTCACCAACTGGGATTGACAAGGCAACTCTCCAATGAATATCTTTGTTGGAAAGTGAGGACGGGTTAGGTTGACATTACAAGCTTGAAGGGGGCAAGTTAAGGTTCCATCTTCAACTATAATTATTTATTTTATAAATGTAAAAAGGGTAGGGAGGTCTACGAAATGTAGGGTGGTTTAATGATGGGTGCATCAAGTTCACCCAAACATTTTGTTTATATAAGAGATTAAATTATGCCAAGTTTCTAAATTGATTCTAAGACAAATATGGGGTGGTTAGGGAATTCAAGTCATGGTAACAAAATCAAAAGGAGTTGCAAGAGGATTGGCAATGTTTTGGTGTGACTCCATGTTTTGGTTATAGTATAACTTTTTGGCAACTAGGTGTATGGTATTGGTGGGGGAGATAATGCCTTTTGGCAAAATGATGGTGCTAGTTAACATTTATGCCCTAAATAGTTCTTCTAAATAGTAGTGGTTTTGGCAAGATTTGCAAGTCCTATGAAGCAAGTTCACAGGTTGGTGGTGTATCAGGGGTGATTTTAATATGGTAATGGCAAAGGATCAATGGATATGAGTTATAAATGATGGTTAGGCTATTCAACAGTTTAATGATTTTATGTATGATATGGGACTTATTGATTAGCTATGTAAGGAAGATGTTTTACCTAGTGTAATTTTTGGGAGAATCCATTAATGAGCCAGGTTGATAGATTTTTGATTGAGGTTAAATGGTTGGTAGTTGTACCAAACTTAAAACAATGAGGGATTCCTAATTGCTTTAATGATTATTTAAGGGTTTATATTAAGATTGATGACAAATAATGAGGCGTCTAACCTTTTGAGTATTTTAATCATTGGGGAGACAACTATGAGTTAAGATAATGAATTCAAGAGATATGGTCAACTTAACAAGGTAGGGGCCATCGAGCTATATGTTATGTGATAGAATGAGATTGTTTAAAAATTTTTTGAAAGCTTAGAGTATAAAGGAAAAGGAGCAACATCAAAGGGGTTTAAAGGAGGCTGACATAAAGAGGGGTAGTTAGCCTTGAAATTGGAGACACAAGAGTTGATGCAGGCAAGGGTTGATTATTAAACATGCCTTAAGAAAAATAAGTAAGAGTTGTTTAAAAAATCATGGCTTAAGTGGTTCCTGGAGGGTGACCAGAATTTAACATTTTTTTCACATTATAGCTTCTAATAGGTATTGGAAGAACATGATCGATAGAATTGAGATAGGGGGCCACATTTTTATTGATCTTATGGACATTTAGTATGCCATATTGTCCCATTTCAAGGAGCAATTAGGCACTTTGACACTACCATGTCTCAAATTGGATGATAGCTTTTTTCTAAAATTGGAAGGTGTTGATAATATGATCCTGAAAAGCTCATTCATAATGGTAAAGGTATGGGATGCAATCAAAGAATGTGACAACAATAAGGCACTAGGGCTGGATGGATTCAATCTTAATTTCATCAAGCAACATTAGAAGCTCATAGAGAAGCCAATGATAGATTTCATGTAGGTTTTCTATGTGAATGGTAAGTTGTGTCAATCTTTCATCTCTACTTTCTGGGTCCTTATACCAAAGGTGATTAACACAATGTCTCTTAGTCAATTTCATCCAACCTTGTTAGTTGGGTCCATTTACAAGATCCTATCTAAAGCACTTGCTAAAAGACTTAAGTTTGTGATTGGGAAGTTCATAAGGGAATCATAATTTGCATTTCTAGGAGGCATAATACTTTGGATAGTGTCCTTATTGCAAACAAGATGCTAGGTGAGATAAAGAAATGGTGAGAAGGAGTTGTTATGAAAAAGATTAATTTTGAGAAGGCCTATGACTTAGTGGAATGAGGTTACCTAATAAACATCTTAAAGCATATGGGTTTTGGTGTAAGATGGTGACAATGGATCTAGAAGTGTATTTCAACATTGAAACTTTTGATCTTGGTTAATGGTCACCCTATGTAGCAATTCAAAATGACTAAGGGTTTACGGTAAGGTGACCCATTTTCTCCCTTATTGTTTCTTCTTACTACTGAGGTTTTGAACTCTTTGTTTACGAAAGGGTTAGTAATGAGGCTTATAAAAGGTATTGTTATTAGGAATGACATCAGGATGACACATTTGTAGTTTGTTGATGATGTTGTTATTTTTAGCACGGTTAATGATGTGTTAATAAAGAATTATAAAAGGATTCTCCAATGCTTCAAATGCTATTTGGGGCTAAAAATTAATTTAACTAAAATAGTAATATATAGAGTAAAGGGATGTGAGGCAAAGATTTAGTAGTAGGCCAAGTACTAAAGGTGTAGTGTGGGTTCACTCTCGATAAAGTACCTTAGTTTTCCACTAGGCATCAACCTAAAAGCAAAAGACATATGGGACCTAATCATTTAAAAGATGGAAGGATGGCTGACAAAGTAAAAAGCTAGATTCTTATCTAAGGTAGGTTGGCTAGTTTTTTTGAAGTCATGTCTTTGATATCTCCTGATTTACTTCATGTCCATGTTTAATATGTCAAAACAAGTGGAATGATGAAATGAAAGGATTCAATGATCATTTTTGTATGGTGAACAAAAGGGCAGTAGATATATGCATCAAGTAGGATAGGGCCTTTTGTGTCAGAAATGGATAGAGGGTGGGCTCGACATAAGAAGATTATGCGATAGTAATTTGGGGCTACTAAAAAAGTGTTTGTGGTGAGTGAAATATGAGGATGGAGCACTTTGGGTAAGGGTTCTTAAGGCTAGATATGGAGATACACAAACTTAAGCATGGGAATGGTCTATAAGGTGTTCACAGATGACACTAATATGGAAGGGTGCTTAAAATGGTAGAAAGGCATTAGAAATACAAGCATCATATGCTTTAATTTTGGATATCTAATGGGGGACAGAAGAAAGGTTGACTTCTAGCATCAAGTATGGGTTAGAGACATGCCTTTGGCCTAACAATTTCCTTGTCTTTTTACTCTGATAAGTCTAAAACAAGGTCCAGTACACAGTTATGGACAATGGCTAGACTACAAGTAGGAATAAAGCAACACATGGCATCAAAAGATGTTCAATTAGGAGAAAGAGCTATTCAAGGAGTTTGAAAGAGTGTTGGCTAGTCAATGACTCTCTCAAACAAAAGAGGACAAGCTGATTTGGATAATGGATAGGGACAGTGCATTCATGGTGAAGTCCTTTTACAACATCATGGAAATAGCAAGCTTGAAGTGTGGAAATAACAGGCTTTACCAAAGGTAGAGATTTTTGTTTAGCAGTTAATAAAAGGGGGGTTACTGATCAAAGAATTCCTTAAAATTGTTAGGCAATGAGGGAAGTCCTAACGTGGGTTGTACAATCTATAGGATGATGCAAGAATCAATTAACCATCTCTTTCATCATTGTCTCCCCATATAGGCTATGTGGTGCAAATTTTTAGGCTAGTAAGGCATCATGGGTGGTCCCAAGATCCTTGAAGTAAGCATGGAATATGTGGCAAGATTTGGGTCATGGTTGTAAGTCAAGGGAGATTTAGTTGATGGGATTTTAGATGATCACATGGTCTATATGGTTAGCACAAATTGAGAGTTGTTTTTTAGGTAAAGCTTTCTTAATAGCAAAAATATGTGACTTGGTGTGCGTTAGGCTATGGTGGTGGACAAAGGCTAAATGACTGATGAGCACATTTTCATGTGATGATTTCTTGATAAGTCTTAGTGATGTTTAGCCAACTAGGAAGCACAAGATTCACCTTATAGGTCTTATATATACGGCACCAATGAATAGATCATTCAAATTTAATATTGACAAGGCTATGATAGGTCCTAAGGGGTGGTTGGTATTAGGGGGTATTATGTGGTGATGAAAAGAGAGTGTGATGTGTCTTTTTTTAAAAGTGGTCATAGTAATGAGTGTTAATGAGGTAGAGCTATTAGCAATTTAGGAGGTCATCATACAATGGGGTCAACAGCAAAAAGTAGGCAATGCCCCTCTAGTCATTAAAAATGACTTAAGTATGGTGATAAGGTGGATTAATACCAAGGTCAGAAGACCTTAGAATCTTGTGATGATATTCAGAGATATTAACAATAAAATTGAAGGCCAAGTTTCTTTTATCTTTTGACCACATGAGTGCAACTTCTTTGCGAATGCTATGGCAAAGTAAGGATTATTTGAGAGCATTGACTTCATTGTATGGGAGTAAAATAGCCCAATTATGGTTGATAGGTTTGTTTTGTTTCATTTTTCTAAATTGTGACTTATGATGAGGGTTTCCTTATACTTAGGGCTCAGGGGAGGATAAAGACATTATTTCCTAGCTTGTATGCATGAGGCTTTTAATTTTTTATTTAGGGTCTATACATATTCCTATATAATGAATTGAGGTTAATGGTATTCTTACTTTTCAAAAAAAAATAAAAAAAGCAAAACTAATTTAAGTAATTACATTTTTATTTTAACTATTACTAAAATTTGAATTCTTTTTAAGTTATTTACATAATTTAAGTATTAAGTTACTTAATATTTATGAAAAAGTAAAAAATGATATTTTTCAATACAAAACCCAAATTTTAGTAGTTATTTAAATCAAACTAAATGTTATTTAAATTTACAATTTTTTATTATAATTTTTACAATTTTAGTAAATGGTTACTTTGAATTCACTAAAAAGTAAAATAAACCTTATGTGAATAAAAAACAACCAATTTAAACAATTCTTTTCTATTCTAATCATTATTCTAATTTAATGTCTTTTTACCTAATTTATACAATTTAACTATTAGATTGCTCAAAAATGTTGTTTTTAACTTAACATTTAAATATGTTAAATTTGAATAGATCCATACTTAGCTTTGAATAAAGGTTATTAAATAAAAAATGTAATTACTTAACCTTTTACTAAAATTGTAAAAATTATAGAAAAAAAATTTTAAATTTGAATAATATTTGGATTAATTTATATAATTACACAAATGCAATTCAACTTGAATTGCATTTTTTATGTTATTTATGCCAAATGTTACTCAAATTTACAAGATTTTATTGTAATTTTTACAATTTCAATAAAAGGTTACTCTAAATTCATCAAAATATAAAACAAACCCTATTTGAATAAAAAATGACCAATATGAGTAATTTATTTTCTATTATAACTTGATTAATTTATATAGTTATTAAAATTTTGAGTTTTGTATCAAAAAATGTTGTCATTTTTACTTTTTCTTGAATATTGAGTAACTTAATATTTAAATTATATAAATTAAGTAAAAAAATATTAAATTTAAATAACAGTTAGATTAGAAATGCAATTATTTAAATTATTCTTTTTTATTCAATTATAATCTATTTTACACTTTGATGAATTTATAATGACCTTTTATTAAAATTGTAAAAATTATAATAAAAGATTGTAAATTTAAATAACTTTGATTTGATTTAAGTAACTACTAAAATCTAAAGTTTTGTACCCAAAAACCAAAATCAGTGTACTTGTAAAACACACTTTGACAATTTTACCCTGGTGCAATTACATATGGTAACATAGGTGAATGTTGATTTAAGATGTTATTTGTTGTAAAATAATTGCATTAAAATTTGCATCTGACCAAATGTTACAATCACCATGGATATGGTTTACTTTTTCTACTAAAAGTAAAGACTTTTCATTTCAATAAACAACTACAAATTTAAATGCAATAAGTCAACCCAATCCCATTTAAGTCATTTACATAAATCAATGGGTAACCTAATATGATCAGTGAATGCAATTTTAAAAGGCATAATAAGATTTAAAGGGTCATTTATGCATAAACCAAATGTTACTCCAAATTTGGTTACTGCTCAAATTTAGGTTACACACCTACAATCATATTAAGTCTGAAGTTCCCGACTTCTCCCTAGGATCTACTACTCTCCTGATACTGAGAGGGGGGGTGAATCAGTATCACCACAATTCGCAATTCGCAGGTAAGTGAACAACTTCAACCTCTTCTTAAAAGCAAACTCTTTCTCAGACTCGACTAAGGTAGATCTATTGCTACCTACTAATCACAATAGTCCCCAAAGTCACCTTTCAGACACCTTGCCTAGCAGACAATACGGATGTTCTTATTTAGGTCTTCGTTAGGTTATGAGTTGGCTGATACTTCAGCTGCATTCACAAGTCAATTCAAAACACAGAATGTAAAGCAAATTAAGGACACACGAGATTTACGTGGTTCCGTCAACGTGACGTACATCCACGGTAGTAGGGACTCTCCCTTACCGAGACTATCCACTATACTTGAGAATTCAGGTTACAATGGATGTCTTTGATTCTCTGCTCCTTTCACCATTGCAATTACTAAGCAAGTACAATACAAAGAGTGTCACTTACTGTGTCTACCCTTCTTCTAACTTGTCTTGCCTCTATTGAATTGAAAGGCTGCTCCACTGCTACTTAGAAGTTCACCACAACGCTTTTTAACCTCTCTTGAAGAAGTCTGGAAATACGTTGAGTTCAATGCTTCGCCGAATTCCTTCTCTACGTTGTATCACACAACTCCTGCTTTTACCGTCTCACGGTCTCACCCGTCTCCTTGCCCCACAATCTCACTGTCTCACGGCTCGCCTGTCCGTTTCTCTCTCTTGCTGTCTAGTCGGATTTCTCTCTCTTCTCGACGGATTTCTCTCTCTTCTCGCCGGACTTCTCTCTCTTCCTGCCGGATTTGTCTCACCGTCTGCCGGATTTGTCACCGTCGACCGGATCCCAGTTCTGCTGTCGCCGGGTCTCCTCTGCCCCTGCCGGATTTCCTTCTGCTGTCGCCGGATCTGCTGTCGGCGGATCTCCTCTGTCCCAGCCGGATCTCCTTCTGCTGTCGCCGGATCTGCTGTCGCCGGATCTGCTGTCGCCGGATCTCCTCTGTCCCAGCCGGATCTCCTTCCCGTCAACTCTTTCTCTCTCTCGGCGGTTCTGTTTTTGCCGATGGTTCTCTCTCTCTTCTGTATCGTTCTGCCGTCGCCCCCTTCACCAGCCGCTTTGATCGTCTCTCTTTTTCTACCGATGGTGTAGGGTTGCCGTGTGCCTTGCTGTCTCCTCGCCGACGACGTCCTTTCTCTCTCTTCCAGGCGTTTTCTCTCTCTTCATCCAACGGCTTCACTGTGCGGTTACTGTTCACTCGACGGCACTGTTCACTCTCTTCGTCCTTACCGGTGGTGTTCTTCCGTGTAGGGTTTGGTGTTCTTTTTGGTTGGTCAGTTGTTTAAGTTTTGCTGAATGCTCAATATTGCCGACTCACCCTCTTCTTGCCGTGTATGCAATTGTGTTGGCCTTACCCTATTTTTGTCTTCCAAGGTCTTTATATATCTCTTCCATGAAACCCTAATAGGGCTTACGTGGCGGATTTACGTTCTTACCCTTACGCGTGGATTTACCTTCTTACCCTTCCACGTAGCTTTATTTTCTTGCACACTTAAATCTAGTTGACAACAATTACAACCCACACAAGACTGTGGGAACAACAATCTCCCCCTTTGTAATTGTTGGCAACACTCATAACAAAAGCCACTATGCAGCAGTTTCAACTCCCCCTAAATATGAACTCCCCCTTTCTTAACAGCTCCCCCTGCACTGTTGCTTCTCTCCCCCTTTGCCAACCAATTACAAATTTGAAAAACTTGCAAAGTAGAGATGGAGGATTTACCTGAACTTCAGGCTTGAGGAGGCATTTGCACAGATAGACTTAATCTGTGCTTTTCAAACAGCTTCTTATTAATGGGTCTTGCAACCAGCTCCCATGTACCATTCTTCTCAATTTGATCCAGCTCCTCATTGGTAGCTTTGACCCAAACTTGGTCTTGAATAGCCTCTTCAACAGATTTAGGCTCAACTTGTGAGAGTAGAGCAGTAGCTCCCACCATTCTTCTTCTTGTTGTAACTCCTGCTGATGGGTCACCTATGATCTGATCTCCTCGATGAGCACTGGTCCATGTTTTCTTTGTCCTTCTTCCTTGTACCATCTTAGTTGTAAGAGGATCTCTTTCTTCCTGTTCAGACTCACTTTTCTCCGAGTCTAAACTCACTTCTTGTTCCTTTTCTTCAGGTTGGTTTGATTCTTGATCTACATTGAAGTCATCTTCTTCATTGTCCTCAGCTTCTCCATTCTGCATTGTTTTCCAGTTCTCATCTATTCTCACATCACTGGTAGTGATTACTTTTCCCAGCTTATGTAGGAAAACTCTGTAACCTTTTGTCTTTGCTGAGTATCCCACAAAGATGCCTTCATCAGACCTAGCGTTGAATTTTCCCAAGTTTTGCTCCTTGTTCTTCACAAAACATGGGCTGCCAAAGACTCTGAGATACTTGGCTGTTGTCTTCTTCCCACTCCATAGCTCATATGGAGTCTTATCAGTATTGGGCTTTAGTAGAACTCTGTTCAGTAGGTGCACTGCTGTAAATGTTGCTTCTGTCCAAAATCTTGTGTGAAGCTTGGATTCTAGCAGTAGAATTCTTGCCATTTCAACCACAGCTCTATTCTTCCTCTCTACCACCTCATTCTGTTGAGGTGTTCTTGCTGTTGCCATCTGATGGTGAATTCCATGCTTCTCAAGGTAATCTTCAAAAGCTCCATTTGTGAATTCAGTGCCTTGATCTGACCTCAATACTTTGATCTTCTTTCCACTCTCATTTTCAGCCAATCTTCTGTATCTCTTGAAGCATTTCAGAACTTCTGACTTGTGTTTGAGGTGCATGATGCAGGTCCTTCTGGAATAATCATCGACAAACAAGACGAAGTACCTCTCACTATTCAACCCTTTTGTTCTCATCGGCCCACACAAATCAGTATGCACAATGTCAAGCACTGCTTCAGAACTGAACTCTTTGGTCTTATACTGCTTTCTAACATGTTTTCCTTTAGAGCATGCTGAGCAAACATACTCTCTCTCTCTCCTGAGGTCGGGAATATCTCTGATTGCATGAGTAGTGGTCAGCTTCCTCATGTTCTTTTGTGATAAGTGTCCCAGCCTCCTATGCCAGAGTTGATTTTCTTCTTCTTTGGTGAGTAGACAGCTGCTTGTCTTGTCCTCGTCAATCACATATAAATTTCCAGCTGTTCTCTTCCCGGCTGCAATAGTATTGCCTTCTTTACTCTTTACCTGACAATCTGTTTTTGTGAATATTACCTTATGATCTTCGTTGCATAACTGACTGACAGATGCTAAATTGTATTTGAGTCCTTCAACGTGCAGAACATCTTTCAGCTTTCCTCTTCCAATTTTTACTGACCCCTGACCATTGATGTTGAGTGAATCATCATTGCCAAACTTGACTCTGCCTTCTCTTGATTTGCTCAGCTTTGATAATTTACTCTTATCTCCCGTCATGTGCGAAGTGCATCCACTATCAAGGATCCACTGCTTATCCTTGCAGTCAGCTTTGAGTGCAATTTCAGCTATATTAGCCACCTTCCTTTTAGCTTTATATTCCTTCTTTTGAACTGGTTGGAAGATAGCTTTCTCCTTTTTCTCACCTTTGACTGCACTGCTTGTTTTCACTGTGCCATCAAGTGCCTTCTCTTGCTCAGGGAGAAGTGTCATGCATCTCTTGGCATTATGGCCATCCTGCCCGCACCTTTCACACTGTTCCAAGTCTGCCAATATAGCAAACTTGTTCTTTGAAACCACTGGTTTGGGCTTCCACCAACAATCCTTGTCAGCGTGTCCTTGCCTTTTACAGTATGTGCAAGAACTCACGACAGGTGTTCTCTTCTGAATTCTGTATTGTCTCCCCCTGTATGCAGCATCGTATCTTCTCAAGTTGGAGACATATACTGGCCTTCTCCACCAACAGTTACTCGCCTTATGACCCCAAACTCCACAATAAAGGCAATAACCTTGAAACTGTCTCTTCTTGGGTCTGATCACAGCTTGTCTTCTTCTGTTCATCACTTGCTGTGTAGGCAAAGTAGCTGGCTTCTTTACTTGTGTGACTTTCATTTTAGTCACCTTTTTCTGTTCAACCGTAGCCCTCTGCTGGCTGACTTTCTTTTCGTCCTTCTTGTTTGCCACCCTAGGTTGCTTCTTCAGATCTTCTTTAGTCTCAGCTATCTTCTTCTGAGTCACAACCTTCTCTTTTAACTTCTGCGGCACATTCTCATTTTCTTTAACCAATGCAGTCTCAGATTGCTGCACTTTCTCTACATTTTTCTGTCCTTTTCCAGAACTTGTTTCTCCTATCATTTTAAGCTTCTGCAAGTTCTCTTTGCTGCTTTTGAGTTGTTGCTGAAGTCTCAGCAACTCTTTCTCCATTTCTTCAATTTTTGAGGCCCTTGAGCTAAGCTCTACTGTAAGGTCTTCACATATTTTGATCTGTTCCTCAAATCTTCTCTTCAAATCAATATGCTCAGCCCTTATTTCACCGTTTTGACTTTCAGCTTCCTCAGACTTTGCTTCAACTTGTTTTATATGGGCCTCCAACCTTCTTATGGTTTTGCCCCTTCTGATTATCTCCTTTGAAGCTGCTTCCAGCTCAGCTTCAAGATCTGGCTCTTCTTCATCAACTTCCTCTTCCTCTTCAGAGGTTGAGCTACCACTTTATGCTGATGCCATAAAAGACATACTCATCTGATGAGTCTTCATCTTCCTCCTCATCAGCTTCTTTTATCTGACTCACATAACTCTTGAATGAGCCTCTCGTCTTCCTCTGTGGGTTGACAATCTTCTTATTGGACTTCTTTGATTTGAATGATGATCTTCTCCATCTTGAATTCTGCTCATCGTCACCATCCTCATCTTCATCATCAAGTTTCACTTTGCACCGAGAAGCAAAGTGTCCAGTTTTCCCACATCGATAACATCTCAAGGACAACTGTCCTTTTCCCTTCTTAGACCCCCTTTTGAGTTTCCTTGTCAAGTAAGCCAATACTTCACCTTCACTTTCTCCCTCATCATCATCATTATCCTCACTGGATGATTCTTCTTTTTCTTTTATCTTCAAGTGTTTCATAGCTTTGAAAGTTGCCTCCTTTGATATGCTTGACGTTGAGGAGCTCTCAGTCGACTTTATTCTCATCTCATATGCAATGAGATTGCACTGAAGATCATGCAGAGACATAGAGTTGAGATCTCTACTCTCCTCTATGGCTGCCACCTTTGAAGCAAACCTCTCAGGCAAAATTCTCAGAATTTTCTTCACAATCGATGAGTCCTTCTTGTTCTTTCCATGACTTCTCAAGTCATTTACAGTGTCAATAACCCTGGTGAAGAACTCTTGAACTGTCTCATTTTTCTGCATTCTGAGAGATTCATATCTCTCCTTGAACACTTGAAGCTTAGCCTCCTTCATTCTGCCATCACCTTCATAGACTTTCTGCAATCTGTCCCATATCTCCTTGGCAGATTTGCAGTCCATAACTTTAGCATACTCAGCATCTGTTAATGCTGAAATGATGACATTTGAGGCCTTCCCATTTATCTCGAATTGCTTTAACTCATCTAGGGTTAGGTCTTTACCTTCTTCCGGAGCCACAAAACCCTCCTGTACGCATTTCACCATGTTCATGCCCATGGTTGCAAATACCACTTGCATTCTTACTCTCCACATATGATAGTTGGTTTCGTTGAAGATTGGAACCTTCTTGCTATAAGTGGTGCTAGTGCTGGTACCGGCTTCCATTTCTCAGTATGCTGAACAAGTCAAACTTTTAGATCCCTTCAAAGTAGTACACAAAGCTGTTAAGCTTCAAACTGGTGAACCTATGCTCTGATACCAATTGAAGTTCCCGACTTCTCCCTAGGATCTACTACTCTCCTGATACTGAGAGGGGGGGTGAATCAGTATCACCACAATTCGCAATTCGCAGGTAAGTGAACAACTTCAACCTCTTCTTAAAAGCAAACTCTTTCTCAGACTCGACTAAGGTAGATCTATTGCTACCTACTAATCACAATAGTCCCCAAAGTCACCTTTCAGACACCTTGCCTAGCAGACAATACGGATGTTCTTATTTAGGTCTTCGTTAGGTTATGAGTTAGCTAATACTTCAGCTGCATTCACAAGTCAATTCAAAACACAGAATGTAAAGCAAATTAAGGACACACGAGATTTACGTGGTTCCGTCAACGTGACGTACATCCACGGTGGTAGGGACTCTCCCTTACCGAGACTATCCACTATACTTGAGAATTCAGGTTACAATGGATGTCTTTGATTCTCTGCTCCTTTCACCATTGCAATTACTAAGCAAGTACAATACAAAGAGTGTCACTTACTGTGTCTACCCTTCTTCTAACTTGTCTTGCCTCTGTTGAATTGAAAGGCTGCTCCACTGCTACTTAGAAGTTCACCACAACGCTTTTTAACCTCTCTTGAAGAAGTCTGGAAATACGTTGAGTTCAATGCTTCGCCGAATTCCATCTCTACGTTGTATCACACAACTCCTGCTTTTACCGTCTCACGGTCTCACCCGTCTCCTTGCCCCACAATCTCACTGTCTCACGGCTCACCTGTCCGTTTCTCTCTCTTGCTGTCTAGTCGGATTTCTCTCTCTTCTCGACGGATTTCTCTCTCTTCTCGCCGGACTTCTCTCTCTTCCTGCCGGATTTGTCTCACCGTCTGCCGGATTTGTCACCGTCGACCGGATCCCAGTTCTGCTGTCGCCGGGTCTCCTCTGCCCCTGCTGGATTTCCTTCTGCTGTCGCCGGATCTGCTGTCGCCGGATCTCCTCTGTCCCAGCCGGATCTCCTTCTGCTGTCGCCGGATCTGCTGTCGCCGGATCTCCTCTGTCCCAGCCGGATCTCCTTCCCGTCAACTCTTTCTCTCTCTCGGCGGTTCTGTTTTTGCCGATGGTTCTCTCTCTCTTCTGTATCGTTCTGCCGTCGCCCCCTTCACCAGCCGCTTTGATCGTCTCTCTTTTCTACCGATGGTGTAAGGTTGCCGTGTGCCTTGCTGTCTCCTCGCCGACGACGTCCTTTCTCTCTCTTCCAGGCGTTTTCTCTCTCTTCGTCCAACGGCTTCACTGTGCGGTTACTGTTCACTCGACGGCACTGTTCACTCTCTTCGTCCTTACCGGTGGTGTTCTTCCGTGTAGGGTTTGGTGTTCTTTTTAGTTGGTCGGTTGTTTAAGTTTTGCTGAATGCTCAATATTGCCGACTCACCCTCTTCTTGCCGTGTATGCAATTGTGTTGGCCTTACCCTATTTTTGTCTTCCAAGGTCTTTATATATCTCTTTCATGAAACCCTAATAGGGCTTACGTGGCGGATTTACGTTCTTACCCTTACGCGTGGATTTACCTTCTTACCCTTCCACGTAGCTTTATTTTCTTGCACACTTAAATCTAGTTGACAACAATTACAACCCACACAAGACTGTGGGAACAACAAAGTCCATGTACATTTAAAATTACACTAAAATCCCTTGGGATCTTCATAGCTTCCAAGGAAAAGCAATCTCCTCCCTACCTTTACAGGTCTTTAGAGTGAGTTTTCACACTGTAGGTGTGTTTGGTGATGATCATGTTGACTAGACTTATGCTTTGAAACAATAACTAACACTTTAATAAGTGAATTATGCCCAAAATGAAGGATATGGAATGACAAGAAAAGTAACAAAACAAGAGCAAAGGGAACTGTGTTAGTAAAAGGAAAATAAGAATAAAACATAAACTATAAAGTAACATAATAAAAACTACAAATAAGAGAATGCATGATGTGATGATCAAGGTAGGAATATCATGGGTTTGTTTTCTTATCAAGAATGGATCTAATTAGTGGATGACTCTATTAGTATAATAATAGGCAAGTGGTTTAATGGATTTAAACTATGCCAAAGCTACTTATAACGTTCTTCCCTTCCCATTCAAGACTCAAGTGGGAGCTATTAGTAAGAGTTAGAGATTTGAGGATTATTTTATATAAAAGCCATATCCTTCATAAAGGACTTGTAATTTTTCTTGTATAAGCTATAAAGGGCATAGGTCAAGTTCTAAGCCTTTGTACGTATGTGTAATTAAGTTTATGATGCAAATGAGAATCATAAATATTAAAGTGAGAGAGATAAATAAATAAAATATCAAGTAAGAAATAAACAAAATCATAGAAATAAAAAAGAAAAAAACAAGTTAGAGCAGCCTATCTCTTAAGAAAATGCCCAATGGAGTCATCAAACTATCGTGATGTGCTTCCTAGGGTTAAGAACCTTGTAGAAGTGGAGGAGGCATGGTGTTTGGTACCTTTAGGATGTTGTGAATTGGAAATTAGGGGTATTAAGGAGTAGCTGGGACCATTATAATGCAAGTATGTTGACTTTAAAGTTAATACAAATAATGTCAAGTGCAATTCAAACCCCATAAGTGACTTAGTCTATTTTAATAAGATTCTTCAAGGTTTAAAAGCACATTTATGTTGGGTGGAGGCTATAGCTAAGCAATGGTACCATTGTTTACTTCCTTTTACTTATATGTTTCTCCTATTAATACTTTATTTATTTCTCTCTTTTGATGATTTGTCACAATGGCATACACACACTCATTAGTTTGGATGTGATGCAAAAAAGATGCTTTAAATATATGAGCTCACCTAGGATATCCCAAAATAGTACTGCCACTAGGCACCTTGCTTCCCAATTTTTTCTTCTCTTTTTCTCCTTTTTTTTTAAAATTTTTTTCTTTTGTTTTTTCCCTTTTGTTTCCTTTCTTTTTTCTTTCTATTTTTTTTTCTCTTGGCTTCATGACCAAACCCCCCCCCCCCTTTTTCCATTTTGTGCTTCTTTAACTTCTTTTGGGTACAAAATCACTCTCGCTTGGGCCATTATGAACAATAGGTTAAAAATATCAAATTATTAGAGAAAAAGTTAAAGATTGAAATAACTCAGCTTATTAATCGATATATTTTTCTAATGTTACAATCCATCCATGTAATAGAATTTTAAGCGTTTAATGTGATTTACCATGCTAGTCAGTCTACCCTAAATTAGTAAGTACTACTAGTCAAATGGATTTAAAGTCCATAGATTGATTAATTGGTTATTTTACCTATAATCACTGGGTTACCCTAATTAATCCTACTCAAATAGGTACCAACCAAAGGCCAATTGAATAAAAAATGATTGCACCATTACTACAAATAGTATATGACCACAAATTTAAAACTAAGGGTCCAATGTACTAATATTCGTGAACTCAGTGAATTGATGAATTTTTATATAGTCAATGGTCATGATCCCACATTTGGTTATGGTTTGAAAATGCAATAATTGGTATAGATGACCAATTACCCAATTTATTTAAATCAATTAATGAGATAAATTATCCAATGAAAGGAAAAGGAAATTTGGGCCAAAACAACAATTATTTGGTTAACAATAAATTTGGTCCCTAATTAAGGGCATACATTATTCAATTAGTAAACCATCACCATTACTTAGTTAAGGTAAACAAAACTGTACCTAATGCATTTTTGTCTAATGTATAGTTACTGACTTGTTGAGTAACATTCATTATAGGTTGTTATCATCCAATAGTAATGGTCCATTATTGGGGTTGGTCCTTATGTATGTCCTATCATTACAATAATGATCCTATCATTTTACTTTAACAGTTTTTTCGCAAGCCGTATATGATAATTATTTTGAGCTAGAAGTAAATAGTGTTGATTCTTCACCCAAGATGTGTGAAATATAGCCTCTACATGTTCTTTATATTGTTCACCAATTTGGTGTTGACTATCTTTATGTCTCAAACATACATAACTATCAAAGTTCCAACAATGATTTTGTATTCATTGTGATAAGTGGCGGTGATGATCAAGCACCTAGGTGTCTCAAATTGTTCATTTCACCATCATTAACTAACAATAAAGAGAATATTAGGATTTCAAATGTCTCAAATATATTTTCTCAATTAGAGTGTAATGATAGATCCATTCATTATAGTTAAAGCTTGATGAAGAATTGAAGAATCAAATTCCTATGTGGCAACAAAGTCCCCTTAGCTCATAATTTTGTTGTCAAAGGTAAAATATCATGTTTTTGGTCACTAAGTATTCCCATCCCTCTCACGTTAAACAAATCTAGAATAATACTAACAATGTTTTGATTTGCATTTACTTAAATGGATAAGATTGTAATTATCAATGTAAATAGACCATTAAACTCATACAATTATTTCTATGGCCTAAATGTATTTCCATCCCTAAGTAATGGGCATTCTAGCCATTATGCACTATTGTAAAATAGAACTTATTTATGCAACAACCAATTTGAATAATTAAACATGGTTGAATTTACGTAGTCAATCCTTGGATTATTACACAATTTAAGCAACAAGTTAGTATATTACCATTTGAGATTAATAACAAGTTTTAGTCAAATACTAACTAATAATGAATAATGCAGTTATGAGGTTGATTGATCAACATTCACCATTAAAACCCCAAGTCATTACCAATCCAAATGGTAGTATTATTGGTTAATAAAAATTTACTCAAATGTTAAATATATCCAAATTAACATCTAATTTAAGTAGATAACCCTATTGCAACAATTGTATTATTCATAAGGGAGTAATTAAGGACCAATGATAATATCAATCGATTTTTGTAAGCTAGTATACAATATTAGAAATTGCTTAGTGAATACTAAAATTTTCCATAATGTGCTTTATCAAGGTTAGGATGAATTATCATTTAAATATTTAAGATTATTGACAATTTAAGGTAACCTTTTAGTAACCCACTTAAATCATCGATAGATTTGATCAACATTTTTTTAGAAGTTAGATCATCCATAATGGTTATTCAAAAGTGAAAAAATGATATTTTTTAATACAAAACTCTAAATTTTAATAATTATATGAATCAATTCAAATGTTATTCAAATTTAAAATCTTTCTTTGTCATTTTTGTAGTTGACCCTACTCCATAAATTTGAATAACCCTATCTATCTTATGGGGTCAAATAATAACATTTGGAATGGAAAGTAAATGCAAAACCCTTTCTTAAGTCTAACCTTGACTTTGATCCAATATGTTTTTAACTATTAGAAAAATGAAAAGTAAATACAAAACCTTTATAGGTCAATTCACTGAATGGAAATGTTTTACTCAAATTTATTTACCCAAATAAAATAGACCAATGTTATTACCCTTTTTGGTGAATCAAACCAAATGTTATATATATTAACTAATTTGATTCCACTCAATTGATTTGAATTCTGAACATTATTCCTTATTTATCATTTAAGTTAATCTAACTAATTGAAATAATTGCATTATTTATTACAATTGTAATTTAAATTTAAAGTATTTTTATATTAGTTATATAATTTAAGTAATAGATTAGTTAATATTCATGAAAATTAAAAAATAATAATTTTGAATATAAAATCCAAATTTTTGTTACTACTTAAATCAAACTAAATATTATTTAAATTTATAATTTTTTATTATGATTTTTGCAATTTCAGTGAAAGGTTAGGACTAAATTTATCAAAAAATAAAATATACCCTATTTGAATAAAAAATAAATTTAAATAATTACATTTTTTTATTCTAATCATTATTCAAATTTAAATTTTTTTTTATATAATTTACGTAATTTAAGTAACAAGTTAGTTAATATTCATGAAAAATAAAAAAAATAACATTTTAGACAATCTTACCAACAATTCAAATTTGAATGTTACCTATTTAACTATTAGTAGTTTTTTTTGGTGAGAATATAAATGAGTAATATTGTAACTAGATTAAATTTATGACTAACTAGTCATTAGTATAAGGGTTGACATCTAGTTTGAATACAAATAGACCTAAAAGGTTTGTTAGAATTACATAAAAAAAGTAAAAACCATCATGGTAATAATTGATAAAGATGCTAGTTAGATACAAGTTGCTACTCATTAGAGCCAAACATTTGGATTGTAGGTTCGATCATTGGGAAACTACTAATAAATTGATTGAGTAACCCAATCATTTAGAAAATTAGGGAAATCTTTAGCTTAATTGACTTTTTGGGTAGGGTACTCCAATATTTAAATAGGGTCAAAGACATTTTCACAGAGATTATTTACTCTATGACAATTTCTACATAACCAATTTAATCTAATCATCATGAAAAACATTTAGTACTTTACATTTTAGTAAATTTGGAGTGATTTTTTACTAAAATTGAAAAAATTATAGTAAAAAATATTAAATTTGAATAACAATTAAATTAAAAAGCATTGCTATTCAAATTGGTCATTTTTTTATTAAAATATAATCTATTAAAAAAATGACCAATTTTACTTTTTAGTAAATTTAAATTAACTATTTACTGAGTAATGGAGGGCCAGTGAATCAATCAATGGTTAATGAATATAAGGTCAATTATTATGTATAAGAATGTAAACCAAATTCATTGATTGGGTAACCATTGGAGATTAAATTCATAATTGACGATATAGAGTTATTTTGTCTGGATGAGACCTTTCATGAATGGGTACCAATTGGGTCATGATTAGCCCTAAGTAACCAAACCTAATCTATTTTATGGTTGGATAATAAATAATTAATGTAATGATATTAGGTTATATAACATTTATAAAAAAGTAAAAAATAGATCAATCATTACCAATTGGGTAACATTTGACTATTGATGCAGATATTATCTAAAATATTGATAATCAACTAACATGACCAATTTTATACATATTAGTCGGTCATTACCAATTATTTGGTTAGAAATCAAATACAGGTAATAAGGTTGATATTGACCCAATACCATAAGGTTAATTGTTACTTAAATTTAAAATCTTTTATTATAATTTCTATAATTTAGATGATCTAGGTTTAGTAATCCTTATTCTATTGTAATGGTATTACATACCATTATTAACCATCATTCTAGTGAGGTTTTGTAATCCCAACCCATATGTCTTGTCAACTTGGAGTAAATAAATTGTCCTATCAATTGGACTATAATATTAGGGTCATTATTGTAAAGAAGATCAATTGACCTCATAATATAGATCAACCCATGATACTAATTAGATTACTTTGAATGCACTTGATTTTACTAAAATTGTAGAAATTACAATAACATAACTAGTCCATTAATGAAAGCTAATTGTTATTAGGGTTACCCAATAAATCAATCCATAAGGTTGATCCTAACTAGACTAATTGATTGATTGATGTAAATTGTAAGATAAATTTGGACCACCAACTACTAAGCAATTTCTTAGTCAATCTAAATATAAATTCAATGTTACTCTCAAGTTATAGGTAGAGTGCTGAGCTTCCTCAATAAGAGTGGACCGATTACTTTTTGAAATTGACTAACCCAACATTGTCCCAACTCTACATTTTCTAGAAAGTATTCTTATGTATCTATAATAGGGGCCATGTGACTAACCCATTTTAGATGTTCTAGATCACCTAGCAATATTCTCCATTATTATTCAAGGGAAGCCCATACTAGATGGCACTTGAGGTTAGCATTGTTTTTGTTGCTACACTTCAATGTCCGCTATCTTTTGATGCTTTATAGTATTTTTCTAATTGGTTTAGTAGCTTTTAGGTGATTAAAAACTCAAATGGTTGTAAATTTGGTGTTGATATTTGGAGCCTTAGGTGCACTATTTTGGAGATGGCAACAACAAAACCACCATAGAGCCAATATGAAGGGGTGAGCAAAGTTTAAGTGCATGGTCATGCTCTCTCTAAGATTGCAAAATATGAATGTGATTACTTGCACATCTAATCATGTTTTTATGACTACTTACAAATCTTTTAATGCTTCTTAGTGTTGTGTGCTAAAGTGTGGATTCATGGATTTGTTTCTCACCTTTATTTTACTTTTTGTGCTCTTTGAAAGGTTCCTATTATGTTTAAGATTGGAAACAACAAGGAACTCCCAGAAATTCCAGATCATCTATCTGATGAAGGTATGGATTTTATAAGGTAATGCTTGTAATTGGACCTAGTCAATCATCCTACAGCTATTCAACTTTTGGAGCATTCTTTTATGAAAGACCTTGCTCCATTATCCTATGTATTTCTACCTATATGAGAGACCTTATTAAGGAGACAATTGGTCATTACCAATGTACAATCCAAATAAGGGTTGGAACCTATTGCCATTAGGACTTATCCATAATTTTAACTGTTCATGGGTAATAATAAGTGGATAATTACATGGACCATTTATTAGTCCATAAAGTGACCTTGATTAATAATAGTCAATTTAAAGTATTCCAATCTTGGAGTGGATTGCTAGCAATTCAGATTGCTATTATAGGGTCATCCGAGTGAACACTAACCATTCCACTTGATAAGATTATTGTTCACATAATTTTGAACCTTCTCTATTTATAATCTTTTTGGTAACCACACTTGTCCCCATTTAATGTTGTAATGTTTATTATTGCTTCATTTATAATCTTACCCATTTAACCTACCATTAGTGACATTATAAGTGATATAAACTTTGATTAGGGTTCAATTTAAAGTAACCTTTTACATTCAATTGTTCCCTGAGGGATAACAATGTTCTTTTTATCAATCATAGACCCTTATTAGTCATTTGTAAGTTAACACTACATGCCACCCCTAATCATCCCTGTTGTTTTAATTCTCCCATCAAATTCTAACCCTAAATGAATAATAGATTTAACTGGAATTACATAGTTAAATATTCAAGATTACTTAGTGTAATCTAATAGCAATCAATAACTTAAATTGTCCTATTTAACATTTATAGTCATATTATCTATTAGTTTAGTTGCCATCATTCTAGTAATCTTTTGAATAACTATATTGGCCCTATTCAAGATTATGTTATCCACTAGTTAATATTGTAATTTCTACAATGTAATTATGGCAATCATTAGTGTGACTGGCATCTATAGCTTACCTATTGGTAACTGACCTATTGGGTCATATAGACATTAGTTTGTAGTTTATGTTGATTAACAAATGGGTTACACATTGATACTATTGTATAATTATCAATTTTCAAATATTGTTGATTACATAACCATTAAATAACAAGTTACCATTGGATTAACCAACAGTCTATATGACATATACTAATGTTACAAATCCCTATGCCAAATGGATGGTTATGTAGGGATAATACCCTCTAAACCCTCTAAAGGGATAATGACCATGGAAATTATGTGAATATTCCATTCATTGATGATTGGTCAAAATAATCCATTTTTGGGGTTGATTTACCCTAGATATACTGCCAATCAGGCTACTTAGTTAAACTTTACCCATCATAATTAGGTTGCTTGTTTGAGTAAGCTCCCTGTAATTACGTTTGATTCCCTTTATTTTATAGATTAAGTATCAGGTATTTTTCCCTGTTACATCTTATATTATTATTAACCTAATAAGTCAATCAACTATAAAACTCCAAAAGGTTAGTCATTTGAGATCAACAAACAAATATAACATTTGAATTCAAACAAGGACAAAATGATCTATTGAAATGTTATTGATCATAACATAAACCCTAAATTATAGTCCCTACACTTATGCAACCTATTATTGGTTTAATCTTTGGTGAATCTTAATAGCCCATTTTGAATAACATAACCAAATTAATTTAAATTATTCAACATTCACCTTCATTGTCATGTAAGTAATTAAATTGTCAGTTACAATCTATTTGCATAGGGCTCAATTTAAATTCTTTTTAAATTGTCATTTTATTCAAAGTAACAACAATAGATCATATTATTGATCATGAAAATGAATTACTCAAATAGGGATAATATGAATTGTCCAATACTTAAAGGTTAACATTAGTAGTATTAATCATGAAAATTTTGGCTCGCTTGTCTCCTTGGAGGATCAATATTGCCTTCCTTATGGAATGTTTTCAAGAAACTCATATGGAAGGTCTAGTGTACCTTTAACCACATTGGTAGTTGTAGCCAATAAGCAACATTGTCAAATTTCTTTACCACAACAAAGGGACTGTTGTACTTAGTAATCAACCCACAATACCCCATTTTGCTACTAATCTTCTTCCAAATTTACGATGTCAATTTTACCAACACTTTGTCCCCAACTTGAAAGTCCATGTCTCTTTTCCCCTTATCAGTGTACTTCTTCATTCAATTAGTTACCTTGTTCAAGCTATGTTGGGCTTTATTAAATAGTTGTTGTTTTGAATTAGTGTACTAATAGGTAGCTAAACAATTCCCTCTAGAACCTATCTTTGCAATCTCATTAAGAGTAAGGGCTTGATGCCTTACAACTAACTTAAAGGGACTTATACTTGTAAAGAAGGATCAATGAAGATTGAAGCAAAATTAGGTTGAATCCAATAACTTTGGCCAATTTTGTTGGCTAGCAGTCATGTACTATCAAACATACTCCTCCAACAAGCCATTGTTCTACTTGTTTGGTTGATAGTTTAAGGATGGTTAGTAATGGAAAATTTTAATTCAAAACCCATCATGTTAAACAAAGTTGTCCAAAATCTACTTATGAAGTGAGAATCTCTATTGCTCATGATATCTTTAGACAACCTGATTAACCATTTTCTTGTAGAATAATTTAACAACCATCTTTTCTTGACATAAGGAAGGGACTGAAATGAATAATGCATAATTTGAAAACTAATTAGCCACTACCATCAAAAACCCATTACATCAATTTTAGTGAAACCATTAATGAAATCCATCAAAACTAACACCCATGGTTTCTTTGGACTAGGTAATGGTTGCAATAACTCTGCTTCCTTACATCTCTTAACTTTGTCTTGTTAATAAATGATATGCATGTTGATCTATGCCTCAGTATCATCTTCCATATTTTGCCAATGATAGCAATGGGAGATCAAGGTTATCATCCTTCATACTTAGATGACCAGCCTATTGAGAGTCATAGTCTTCCTACAAAATTTTCTTTCTGAGGCTTACACCTCTTGGAAGATATAAACTATTACCCTTGGAATGCAATAACACATCATCAAGTTCATATTTTCACACCATACACTCATTCACTTGTTACACAAGTTTTTGATAGTATGCATTGTATAAGGTTACACCTTAGTTTTGTAGTGTAAGTCCCCCAAACATAGTTAGGGTATTGGCTATTGTGCCTAAGCAACCATTCAAGTCCCTTGATGAGCAATTGAGAAGAGTTAGATGCCATGTTTAATGGTGTCCCTCCATCTCATTGGCTTGTTAAGAGCAACATATGTGTCACAATGCAAATTCCCCAAACACAGTCAAGGGAGTTGGCTACCCTACCTAAGATATCTATCCATAACCATCTCACACATGCAAGCAACAACACTTGATTATGCCTGCTCAAGCCTTCTTAATACATGGTAGAGATAATTCATTGTATTTTAGGCAACACATGAATATGCGTCCCAACATTTAATACCATTTATAATGTTCAAACAAATGGCTTCTTACACCAGGACACTAGCCTCTCAACTAGCAACCATCTTTATACATGTGTTGGTAAAAAGCACTTTGGGATGTGCATACTTTGGAAAGAGCCTCTCTAATGCTTGGTGGAAATGGTTTTGTTGTTCCCACAGTCTTGTGTGGGTTGTAATTGTTGTCAACTAAATTTAAGTGTGCAAGAAAATAAAGCTACGTGGAAGGGTAAGAAGGTAAATCCACGCGTAAGGGTAAGAACGTAAATCCGCCACGTAAGCCCTATTAGGGTTTCATGGAAGAGATATATAAAGACCTTGGAAGACAAAAATAGGGTAAGGCCAACACAATTGCATACACGGCAAGAAGAGAGTGAGTCAGCAATATTGAGCATTCAGCAAAACTTAAACAACCGACCAACCAAAAAGAACACCAAACCCTACACGGAAGAACACCACCGGTAAGGACGAAGAGAGTGAACAGTGCCGTCGAGTGAACAGTAACTGCACAGTGAAGCCGTTGGACGAAGAGAGAGAAAACGCCTGGAAGAGAGAGAAAGGACGTCGTCGGCAAGGAGACAGCAAGGCACACGGCAACCCTACACCATCGGTAGAAAAGAGAGACGATCAAAGCGGCTGGTGAAGGGGGCGACGGCAGAACGATACAGAAGAGAGAGAGAACCATCGGCAAAAACAGAACCGCCGAGAGAGAGAAAGAGTTGACGGGAAGGAGATCCGGCTGGGACAGAGGAGATCCGGCGACAGCAGATCCGGCGACAGCAGAAGGAGATCCGGCTGGGACAGAGGAGATCCGGCGACAGCAGATCCGGCGACAGCAGAAGGATATCCGGCTGGGACAGAGGAGATCCGGCGACAGCAGAAGGAAATCCGGCAGGGGCAGAGGAGATCCGGCGACAGTAGAACTGGGATCCGGTCGACGGTGACAAATCCGGCAGACAGTGAGACAAATCCGGCAGGAAGAGAGAGAAGTCCGGCGAGAAGAGAGAGAAATCCGTCGAGAAGAGAGAGAAATCCGACTAGACAGCAAGAGAGAGAAACGGACAGGCGAGCCGTGAGACAGTGAGATTGTGGGGCAAGGAGACGGGTGAGACCGTGAGACGGTAAAAGCAGGAGTTGTGTGATACAACGTAGAGAAGGAATTCGGCGAAGCATTGAACTCAACGTATTTCCAGACTTCTTCAAGAGAGGTTAAAAAGCGTTGTGGTGAACTTCTAAGTAACAGTGGAGCAGCCTTTCAATTCAACAGAGGCAAGACAAGTTAGAAGAAGGGTAGACACAGTAAGTGACACTCTTTGTATTGTACTTGCTTAGTAATTGCAACGGTGAAAGGAGCAGAGAATCAAAGACATCCATTGTAACCTGAATTCTCAAGTATAGTGGATAGTCTCGGTAAGGGAGAGTCCCTACCACCGTGGATGTACGTCACGTTGACGGAAACCACGTAAATCTCGTGTGTCCTTAATTTGCTTTACATTCTGTGTTTTGAATTGACTTGTGAATGCAGCTGAAGTATCAGTCAACTCATAACCTAACGAAGACCTAAATAAGAACATCCGTATTGTCTGCTAGGCAAGGTGTCTGAAAGGTGACTTGGGGACTATTGTGATTAGTAGGTAGCAATAGATCTACCTTAGTCGAGTCTGAGAAAGAGTTTGCTTTTAAGAAGAGGTTGAAGTTGTTCACTTACCTGCGAATTGCGAATTGTGGTGATACTGATTCACCCCCCTCTCAGTATCAGGAAGAGTAGTAGATCCTAGGGAGAAGTCGGGAACTTCAATTGGTATCAGAGCAACAGTCACCAGTTTGAAGCTTAACAGCTTGGTGTACTACTTTGAAGGATCTAAAAGTTTGACTTGTTCAGCATACTGAGAAATGGAAGCCGGTACCAGCACTAGCACCACTTATAGCAAGAAGGTTCCAATCTTCAACGGAACCAACTATCATATGTGGAGAGCAAGAATGCAAGTGGTATTTGCAACCATGGGCATGAATGTGGTGAAATGCGTACAGGAGGGTTTTGTGGCTCCGGAAGAAGGTAAAGACCTAACCCTAGAGGAGTTAAAGCAATTCGAGATAAATGGGAAGGCCTCAAATGTCATCATTTCAGCATTAACAGATGCTGAGTATGCTAAAGTTATGGACTGCAAATCTACCAAGGAGATATGGGACAGATTGCAGAAAGTCTATGAAGGTGATGGCAGAATGAAGGAGGCTAAGCTTCAAGTGTTCAAGGAGAGATATGAATCTCTCAGAATGCAGAAAAAATGAGACAGTTCAAGAGTTCTTCACCATGGTTATTTGACACTGTAAATGACTTGAGAAAGTCATGGAAAGAACAAGAAGGACTCATCGATTGTGAAGAAAATTCTGAGAATTTTGCCTGAGAGGTTTGCTTCAAAGGTGGCAACCATAGAGGAGAGTAGAGATCTCAACTCTATGTCTCTGCATGATCTTCAGTTGCAATCTCATTGCATATGAGATGAGAATAAAGTCGACTGAGAGCTCCTCAACGTCAAGTATATCAAAGGAGGCAGCTTTCAAAGCTATGAAATACTTGAAGATAAAAGAAAAAGAAGAATCATCCAGTGAGGATAATGATTGATGATGAGGGAGAAAGTGAAGGTGAAGTATTGGCTTACTTCACAAGGAAACTCAAAAGGGGGTCTAAGAAGGGAAAAGGACAGTTGTCCTCGAGATGTTATCGATGTGGGAAAACTGGACACTTTGCTTCTCGGTGCAAAATGAAACTTGATGATGAAGATGAGGATGGTGACGATGAGCAGAATTCAAAGATGGAGAAGATCATCATTCAAATCAAAGAAGTCCAATAAGAAGATTGTCAACCCACAGAGGAAGACGAGAGGCTCATTCAAGAGTTATGTGAGTCAGACAAAAGAAGCTGATGAGGAGGAAGATGAAGACTCATCAGATGAGTATGTCTTTATGGCATCAGCACAAAGTGGTAGCTCAACCTCTGAAGAGGAAGAGGAAGTTGATGAAGAAGAGCCAGATCTTGAAGCTGAGCTGGAAGCAGCTTCAAAGGAGATAATCAGAAGGGGCAGAACCATAAGAAGGTTGGAGGCCCATATAAAAAAACAAGTTGAAGCAAAGTCTGAGGAAGCTGAAAGTCAAAACGGTGAAATAAGGGCTGAGCATATTGATTTGAAGAGAAGATTTGAGAACAGATCAAAATATGTGAAGACCTTACAGTAGAGCTTAGCTCAAAGGCCTCAAAAATTGAAGAAATGGAGAAAGAGTTGCTGAGACTTCAGCAACAACTCAAAAGCAGTAAAGAGAACTTGCAGAAACTTAAAATGATAGGAGAAACAATTTCTGGAAAAGGAGAGAAAAATGTAGAGAAAGTGCAGCAATCTGAGACTGTATTGGTTAAAGAAAATGAGAATGTGCCGCAGAAGTTAAAAGAGAAGGTTGTGACTCAGAAGAAGATAGCTGAGACTAAAGAAGATCTGAAGAAGCAACCTAGGGTGGCAAACAAGAAGGACGAAAAGAAAGTCAGCCAGCAGGAGGGCTACGGTTGAACAGAAGAAGGTGACTGAAATGAAAGTCACACAAGTAAAGAAGCCAGCTACTTTGCCTACACAGTAAGTGATGAACAGAAGAAGACAAGCTGTGATCAGACCCAAGAAGAGACAGTTTCAAGGTTATTGCCTTTATTGTGGAGTTTGGGGTCATAAGGCGAGTAACTGTTGGTGGAGAAGGCCAGTATATGTCTCCAACTTGAGAAGATACGATGCTGCATACAGGGGGAGACAATACAGAATTCAGAAGAGAACACCTGTCGTGAGTTCTTGCACATACTGTAAAAGGCAAGGACACGCTGACAAGGATTGTTGGTGGAAGCCTAAACCAGTGGTTTCAAAGAACAAGTTTGCTATATTGGCAGACTTGGAACAGTGTGAAAGGTGCGGGCAGGATGGCCATAATGCCAAGAGATGCATGACACTTCTCCCTAAGCAAGAGAAGGCACTTAATGGCACAGTGAAAACAAGCAGTGTAGTCAAAGGTGAGAAAAAGGAGAAAGCTATCTTCCGACCAGTTCAAAAGAAGGAATATAAAGCTAAAAGGGAGGTGGTTAATATAGCTGAAATTGCACTCAAAGCTGACTACAAGGATAAGCAGTGGATCCTTGATAGTGGATGCACTTCGCACATGACGGGAGATAAGAGTAAATTATCAAAGCTGAGCAAATCAAGAGAAGGCAGAGTCAAGTTTGGCAATGATGATTCACTCAACATCAATGGTCAGGGGTCAGTAAAAATTGGAAGAGGAAAGCTGAAAGATGTTCTGCACGTTGAAGGACTCAAATACAATTTAGCATCTGTCAGTCAGTTATGCAATGAAGATCATAAGGTAATATTCACAAAAACAGATTGTCAGGTAAAGAGTAAAGAAGGCAATACTATTGCAGCTGGGAAGAGAACAGTTGGAAATTTATATGTGATTGACGAGGACAAGACAAGCAGCTGTCTACTCACCAAAGAAGAAGAAAATCAACTCTGGCATAGGAGGCTGGGACACTTATCACAAAAGAACATGAGGAAGCTGACCACTACTCATGCAATCAGAGATATTCCCGACCTCAGGAGAGAGAGAGAGTATGTTTGCTCAGCATGCTCTAAAGGAAAACATGTTAGAAAGCAGTATAAGACCAAAGAGTTCAGTTCTGAAGCAGTGCTTGACATTGTGCATACTGATTTGTGTGGGCCGATGAGAACAAAAGGGTTGAATAATGAGAGGTACTTCGTCCTGTTTGTCGATGATTATTCCAGAAGGACCTGCATCATGCACCTCAAACACAAGTCAGAAGTTCTGAAATGCTTCAAGAGATACAGAAGATTGGCTGAAAATGAGAGTGGAAAGAAGATCAAAGTATTGAGGTCAGATCAAGGCACTGAATTCACAAATGGAGCTTTTGAAGATTACCTTGAGAAGCATGGAATTCACCATCAGATGGCAGCAGCAAGAACACCTCAACAGAACGGGGTGGTAGAGAGGAAGAATAGAGCTGTGGTTGAAATGGCAAGAACTCTACTGCTAGAATCCAAGCTTCACACAAGATTTTTGGACAGAAGCAACATTTACAACAGTGCACCTACTGAACAGAGTTCTACTAAAGCCCAATACTGATAAGACTCCATATGAGCTATGGAGTGGGAAGAAGACAACAGCCAAGTATCTCAGAGTCTTTGGCAGCCCATGTTTTGTGAAGAACAAGGAGCAAAACTTGGGAAAATTCAACGCTAGGTCTGATGAAGGCATCTTTGTGGGATACTCAGCAAAGACAAAAGGTTACAGAGTTTTCCTACATAAGCTGGGAAAAGTAATCACTACCAGTGATGTGAGAATAGATGAGAACTGGAAAACAATGCAGAATGGAGAAGCTGAGGACAATGAAGAAGATGACTTTAATGTAGATGAAGAGTCAGACCAACCTAAAGAAAAGGAACAAGAAGTAAGTTTAGACTCGGAGAAAAGTGAGTCTGAACAGGAAGAAAGAGATCCTCTTACAACTAAGATGGTGCAAGGGAGAAGGACAAAGAAAACATGGACCAGTGCTCATCGAGGAGATCAGATCATAGGTGACCCATCAGCAGGAGTTACAACAAGAAGAAGAATGGTGGGAGCTACTGCTCTACTTTCACAAGTTGAACCTAAATCTGTTGAAGAGGCTATTCAAGACCAAGCTTGGGTCAAAGCTATCAATGAGGAGCTGGATCAAATTGAAAAGAATGATACATGGGAGCTGGTTGCAAGACCCATTAATAAGAAGCTGTTTGAAAAGCACAGATTAAGTCTATCTGTGCAAATGCCTCCTCAAGCCTGAAGTTCAGGTAAACCCTCCATCTCTACTTTGCAAGTTTTTCAAATTTGTAATTGGTTGGCAAAGGGGGAGAGAAGCAACAGTGCAGGGGGAGCTGTTAAGAAAGGGGGAGTTCATATTTAGGAGGAGTTGAAACTGCTGCATAGTGGCTTTTGTTATGAGTGTTGCCAACAATTACAAAGGGGGAGATTATTGTTCCCACAGTCTTGTGTGGGTTGTAATTGTTGTCAACTAGATTTAAGTGTGCAAGAAAGTAAAGCTACGTGGAAGGGTAAGAAGGTAAATCCACGCGTAAGGGTAAGAACGTAAATCCGCCACGTAAGCCCTATTAGGGTTTCATGGAAGAGATATATAAAGACCTTGGAAGACAAAAATAGGAAAAGGGCAACACAATTGCATACACGACAAGAAGAGAGTGAGTCGGCAATATTGAGCATTCAGCAAAACTTAAACAACCGACCAACCAAAAAGAACACCAAACCCTACACGGAAGAACACCGCCGGTAAGGACGAAGAGAGTGAACAGTGCCGTCGAGTGAACAGTAACTGCACAGTGAAGCCGTTGGACGAAGAGAGAGAAAACGCCTGGAAGAGAGAGAAAGGACGTCGTCGGCGAGGAGACAGCAAGGCACACGGCAACCCTACACCATCGGTAGAAAAGAGAGACGATCAAAGCGGCTGGTGAAGGGGGCGACGGCAGAACGATACAGAAGAGAGAGAGAACCATCGGCAAAAACAGAACCGCCGAGAGAGAGAAAGAGTTGACGGGAAGGAGATCCGGCTGGGACAGAGGAGATCCGGCGACAGCAGATCCGGCGACAGCAGAAGGATATCCGGCTGGGACAGAGGAGATCCGGCGACAGCAGATCCGGCGACAGCAGAAGGAAATCCGGCAGGGGCAGAGGAGATCCGGCGACAGCAGAACTGGGATCCAGTCGACGGTGACAAATCCGGCAGACGGTGAGACAAATCCGGCAGGAAGAGAGAGAAGTCCGGCGAGAAGAGAGAGAAATCCGTCGAGAAGAGAGAGAAATCCGACTAGACAGCAAGAGAGAGAAACGGACAGGCGAGCCGTGAGACAGTGAGATTGTGGGGCAAGGAGACGGGTGAGACCGTGAGACGGTAAAAGTAGGAGTTGTGTGATACAACGTAGAGAAGGAATTCGGCGAAGCATTGAACTCAACGTATTTCCAGACTTCTTCAAGAGAGGTTAAAAAGCGTTGTGGTGAACTTCTAAGTAGCAGTGGAGCAGCCTTTCAATTCAACAGAGGCAAGACAAGTTAGAAGAAGGGTAGACACAGTAAGTGACACTCTTTGTATTGTACTTGCTTAGTAATTGCAACGGTGAAAGGAGCAGAGAATCAAAGACATCCATTGTAACCTGAATTCTCAAGTATAGTGGATAGTCTCGGTAAGGGAGAGTCCCTACCACCGTGGATGTACGTCACGTTGACGGAACCACGTAAATCTCGTGTGTCCTTAATTTGCTTTACATTCTGTGTTTTGAATTGACTTGTGAATGCAGCTGAAGTATCAGCCAACTCATAACCTAACGAAGACCTAAATAAGAACATCCGTATTGTCTGCTAGGCAAGGTGTCTGAAAGGTGACTTTGGGGACTATTGTGATTAGTAGGTAGCAATAGATCTACCTTAGTCGAGTCTGAGAAAGAGTTTGCTTTTAAGAAGAGGTTGAAGTTGTTCACTTACCTGCGAATTGCGAATTGTGGTGATACTGATTCACCCCCCCTCTCAGTATCAGGAGAGTAGTAGATCCTAGGGAGAAGTCGGGAACTTCAAGTTTGCCATTTGTTAAGAGGTGAAGGATTATCCTCCATCACTTGGACAATTTATGGCAAATGAGCAAATGGTATCCCACATGTATAAGCTAGCCTCCTTTCCATTCCTAAAAGAAATGGAAGGTGTTTTAGGGGAAGGGACTAATAGATGCAACAAAGGGTTAAATATAAGTGGATAATGGTAACAAGACCACTCTACCACTTACAATACTCCGTTGTGTATTGAAGTCATTTGTATAGGATTTTACTCATTGCTAGGTACAAATTGTAATTCAAGGCAATAACTACAACTCATCCATTGTAGGTGTTTGGCCTGTGACACATGCTTTTTAGGGCTAGAAGATCCCTATTACAAGTTGGCAACTAGGCAACAAGTGTGTGCGTTGTTTCTAGCTTGGATTTTGATTTAGTGGTATTTAGTCATAATCCAACACATAGTAGCCTTGTGCCAT
Organism: Rhizophora apiculata; assembly: GCA_037832385.1. NCBI lineage: Eukaryota > Viridiplantae > Streptophyta > Magnoliopsida > Malpighiales > Rhizophoraceae > Rhizophora > Rhizophora apiculata. The sequence goes on along the minus strand of CM075438.1, from coordinate 1,280,125 downwards.
TAGCTTTTCAACAAGGCACGATGACCAATTATGCAAATCAACAACTTTCTCATACTAGGTTGTATCACTATTGTGAAACCATCATTAATAGAGTAAAACTAACTTGTCTTATGACAATTAAAACCTAACTGATGTTCCTTATTGGTGGGTGAGTAATCCAACACTTGGTCAATTTTGCTTCACAATGATAGTAAGAGTTGACATCGAAGGATCAAAAAGCAATGTCATTATAAACGCTTAGTTGCCATAAGCTAGTTATCATTGTGGTAACTTTTCTAACACCTCTTTAGCTTTAAATTGTGAATATCTAAAGGATTAATAACATATGCTTTCACAATTCATATTCATACTAAAAATTAAAATCAAATGATCCTTTTCCCTTTTGTTCCACACTAGATTTTTGTTCTCATTGTGCTCATCTTAGGACACCTAGTGAAGAAATAATAATCTTCACCCTAAAGTAAAAATGAATAATCAATTAAGATTAATTCAAATTGGACAATCCTAATCTTTAATTTTATAAAATTATGTAGGAAGTATAGGAGTTTAAGATGTATTGGAGTTGAAAAAAAGAAAGAAACTTTTTCCTTACAATCTTAATTTTTGTGATAAGAAAATGCTTTTAATTCAATTTGGTAAAATATCGATATGCAAAACCCAATGGTGTAGGTTCAAATCCTATAGAGCATGATTTTCTTCTTCTTTTGTTAGGTCAAAAATTATTTAGAAAAAATTAAACAATAATTTGAATTTGACCTCTTGTGGATTAACAAAGGGAGAAGGTCAAAAAAATAAGGCGTTAATCATAATCAATCAAAGGTCCAATTGACCACCCCTTTTTTGTCATAAATAGGCAATTACAAATAATCTAGCCAAAGTAATAGGAATTAGTCCTAAGATAATTCCAAATAGAAAACCTATAATCATTTCAATTTGTTTAATAAAGGGAGGTAATATCTATCCTTTAATATTATTCCACATTGATGAGAAATCTCAATAACCAAAAATTGAAAATCGACAATGGCAAGTATTTGTTTAATAAAGGAGATAATATCAATTCTTAAATATTAATCCATATTGACCAAAAATCTCAATAATTGAAAATTGAAAATTAATATGGCAAGGAACTAGAGAATAGATGAAATATGATAAAAGAATTTATTTTTCTTTTTAGGAATTGTTCATTTCAATGAATTTCAAATAACTTATATCTTGCTTAGACCAATAAAAAGAATAAACGTTATAATTAAAGCGATTAGTAGAAAATCAAAATAACTAGTTATAATAAGCATGAAAGAGCTAAATAAATTATTTTTTATACTTATGTGTTTGTAAAGCACTTCCTTAAGTTTAATTTTTTGAAGATAGAAGAATAAATTAAAATACCAAGTGAATGTTTTAAATTTATCAATCATTATCATTACAAATTATAGATAATATTAACATAAATAGAGTACTAAACTAAGTATAAGTAAATAAATAAATAAATTCATCATATATGAGATTTACATATCCCCACATTATTCTAAATTAAAAGATTTGTTCTATAACTCTTGAGAAATAAAAATAGAAAACTAATATTAAAATAATAAAATATTAATAATAAAAAATATTTATTATTGATTTTCTTTTTATATTTTATTTCTTTTGTGTATTTTATTTGTTTTATTTGTATCAAATCCTTTATTTTTTCTTATATTTTAGAATGAAAAGTGATCCCTATTTTTCTTTATAATATCCTTTATCTATCCTTTATTTTTTACTTTTTTGTTACTTTTTTATTTTAACTTAATTGAATTTATTAGTCAATTCATTCCCATAATATCTCAAATAAGAAAAGAAGAAAAAAAAAAAATTATATACAATCAAATCACTCAAAAAATTCAATCTTTATTTTGTTTTGGTCCAACTAGATTCTAAGATTCTAAAACTAATTGTTCCTATTATTCTGTTGATTTTGTTTTTCTAAGGTTTTACATTTTTTTCTTTCCGGATTAAATTAAAAGTAAAAGCAAAAACCTTCGTTTTATAGTTAAGTGTCAAGAAAGAACTTGTTGATCTAATACAAAAATAAAGAATGTTTGCATTATGAATATCAATTATTGCAATTTTTTTTTATTATTCTCCTTCTTTCATTGAATACTCTATACTACTAATACTTGTAATTATATGACTACCTAATTCCTTAAAATTTAAAAAAAAAAAAGTGAAAAATGGGATTAAAAAAAAAAAAAAAAACTCTTCTTATACAACTAGGAAAGAGGAAATTTTAGATTTTGCATTAAATTGAATTGTGACAATATGATAACCTCTTTCATGAATTATTTATTATTAATAAAATGAAAACAGTCAAATTCTTATTTTACTTGATTTATGGCACACAGTTTTACCATGATAAGAAATAAAATAAAAGAAAAGAAATTTTGTAGGACTTGCATTGCTATGTCAAAAGAAGGATAGCTATATTGATTTAAACCCTTGGTACAATATTTATGATCTCACAAAGATTGAATTTTCATTTATTGATCTTATCTTTTGTGAAATTAATGCCTTTTTGATTGTACAAGAATATGTGTAGCTGAGCATGTCTAGAAGCATAGGAGAATGTTTTTTGTCTAATATTATTATCGACATTTGATATTAGGTCATTCATATCATTATTTTACCTTCCCTATTCATTGCAAGTTGGCTATTTGTTAGCATGAGTTTAGCTTATGATGTATTTAGAAGCCCCCTTCCAAATGTATATTTTATAGAGAATCAACAAGGAATTCCATTAATAACTAGCTACTTTGATTCTTTGGAGCAACTAAATGAATTTAGTAGATCTTTTCAAGAGGCCCTAATGACTCTAGATTGAACTTATCCAGCTTTTATAGTGCGATGGTTGGTTGTTTATGGATTAGTTGTATCTACCTTTTTTTTAGGGGGGTCAATATTAGTAATGCAGTTCTCCCAACAATAAACCTAATTTGAATTAATTCTAAAGTTATGACACAATCAAATCCAAATGAACAAAATGTTGAATTGAATTGTAATAGTCTCTACTAGGGGTAATTGCATATTTTTGTACTTATTGTTTTATTTTCTAATTATTACTTCAATTAATAAGAGAAAAGAGAAGAGTAGAATAATAAATAAGAGTAGAAATTTTCTTATCTTATCAAAAGTATATCATCTTACACTTATTTATGACTATTTATGCCTCTAGCATGACCCCTTGATTAAATGTGGAAGGAAGTGAGATAAATGACCAATACTAGTAAAAGGATTCCATTTTAGATAATAGGTACTGTAACTGGTATTCCTATTATTGGTTTAATATGCATTTTCTTTTATAGTTCATACTCTAGATTGGGATTGTCCATGTAGGAATCATATGAACTAAAATGTAGAAATGAAAGCATAAGGACTCAACAAGGCCCCTCAAATTAGACAAAAAAAACAATGCAAGTAATCTATTGAGTTCTTAATAATCATAATATTTTACTCATATAAATTATAAATGAAAAAATAAATCTTTTTTTATTTCAAATATTTCAAAAACTCCATTACTCTTTTTTCTGAATCATTTTTTAGAAAATATAACTTCATTAATTAATTCCAAACATTTGGTCCTTCATAGTATTTATTAATACTTTCAAAGTTATAAGAAAGAAAGAATTACTTAATTTCCTTTTCTTTTCCTCGATGACATAATTAAATTATGTATTTTTTTATATTTATGTAGATCCAATAACATGCCAATTTTGTTATACTAATAGAATTATATGCTACTTATTTTAATATTTAATATCTAATCAAAGTTAAATTTTTTTTTTTAAAAATTCATTAAAGAAGATTTATTTTCTCAAAAAATTTCCTTTTCTTTTTTAATTGTCCACTACCTTTTATTTTTTATTTATACATATAAATTTTATTTATTACATATAAAAAAGCAGAAGTTATAATAAACTTAGAAAAAGATAATCTTAGACAAATGAGATCCATAATCATTATTATTTTAACACAACAAAAGGAAAATTTCCCATATTTTTTGTGCCCAAGGCTTGAAAGACCAATAGAATAATACCTTCTAATACTCCTTCATTCTCCGCATTTAGCCTTTTCTTTTATACTTACCTATCTTATGCTTAGTATTTGGTGGAATTTGATTCTATTAGAATAGAAAAAGCTATTGATATATTCTATGATAGTTAAATCTGACAATAGTGACATAATTACACCGTCCTCCCATTTAGATTAAAAAGAAAAAAAAAGGCATAAATTCAACTCATTCTTTTACCAATATTTATATTATGACCAAAAATGTGGTACAAGTAATTCCCCAAATCTAGTATAAAAAAAAAAAGAAACAAAAGCAAAAAGGCTTTTCGCAATTTTTTTTTGCCATACATAATTGCCAACAAAAATTGTTTTATTTTTAAGAACTTAAAGCTAATAAATCTGTAGATCTAGAAATTCACTTTGAATAATTTAACCTTCTTAAACTATTTCTTTTCAAAAACTTAAAAAAAAAAAAAATTGTGCCAAAATAACTGATGCAAAAATGAACAAAATACCTCGGACACATAATGGGTCTTAAAGCACTATTTACTAGTTAATGGTTGATCAAGTTTGATGGATTTGCCTTCTGAAACAAGTTTGATGGAAAGGTAATTTCACTATATTGCTGACCAGGAATGGGACCTATCACAAGAATATTTTTTTTCCGTGGGGCGATAGCTCTAAAAAGATAGATTACCTGTCTTTTCTTTCAACTCAAGCAAAATATGATAAAGGGGGCTAATTCAAATCCCTCAGGTAAAATAAGAACAGCCCTTTTTCTGCCATTAGCAAAAACTTGTTTCTGTTGTATATCATAAGGAATTCGAACAACTACTTCAAATACAGAATTAGGAAGTACTGTGGAACTTCAGCATCCACGGGCTCATTTGCTAAATGACAATTTGTACATGCAATACAGTCAATTGCTTCACGCAAATTTTCATAATCCTGCCATGCAAAAATGGAATATGCATTTGAAATAGATGATTAAGTTATTATATATATCTTGAGTAATATGGAAATGGAACAAGGAATCTCTTCCTTTATACAAGAAAAGGTCTTTCTATTTTGCATGGTACAATCGTTGATCTCGAAAGTTTCTACAACAAAATTAGATAGGTCACTAATAAAGTTCCCTGTCCACAATGCTAGTATTTACTGAAAAAGTTTTACTAAAACTAAAATGTGAGAAGAATCTAAATCACTTGAATGTATAGACTCTTAAATGCATAGAAAAAAAAAGAAGTGTATAAAAATAAAGTAAGATTTGGAGTGTTTTGCTTATTTGCAAAATCAAATAACAAATATTCTAATTAGATCAGGGGATCATTTTTTAGTCATTCATTGAATGATAAATCACTACAAGTGATGGAGATATACAATCCAAATAACGGAAGATCCAATAGTAAAAAATGGCATCGAGAATGACTAGAAAAGTGGAAACAATCCCAAATATAATTTGATGGCAAATCCAAATATTTGTAGATAGAGCCAATCATTAGTTTCCGGGTGAATGGAATCCTATACATAAATCAGTTAATAAAAGAAAAGAAAAAGCTTTTATTGTGTCACCTAATTTATATAGGAATTATTGCACCCAAGAATTAAGAATAATAAGTTTTTCATTACTTAGAATAGAATAATCACTTAAAATAATGAAATAGATTATATTTGTCGAGAAGTGAAAAATCCTATGGATACCAACCTCATTGCACATCTTGATCAATTCCATTGTTTCTTGGTGGATTCCGATCTGAAATTTTTGTTACAAACCCTTATGGGTGCCTTAATATTCTTGCAAAATTTATGGTCGAACAATTAAAGAATAGAGTTTCTTTTTAGAAAGTAATATAAAAGGCTATTGAATTAACTAAACAGATGGATACCAAAGGAATTCAGATACAAATTGCAAAGCATCTTGACATAAAAGAAATTGCACGCATCAATTGGGACAATTAAAGAATAGAGTTTCTTTTCACAAAGCAATATAAAAGGCTATTGAATTAACTAAATAGGTGGATACAAAAGGAATTCAAATACAAATTGCAAAGTGTCTTGACATAAAAGAAATTGCATGCATCAAATGGATTAGAGAAGGCAAGGTTCCTTTACAAACTATATGAGCTACAATTGATTACTGTTCCAATACAATTAAGAATGCATATGGGGTATTGGGCATAAAAATTTGGCTATGTTGAGACAAGAACAAGAAATCAAAGTTTCTTATTTCACTTGATTGATTGGTCTAAGGTTATCAACAAAAAAGATTTGTCTAAGTCACTTCCTTTCTATTGGTCCAAGTTACTTCTTTTTTATCCAAGTTCCTTCTTTTTTCGTCTAACTCACTTCCTTTTTTCTTTGAGTTTTAGGAATATCCCCATTCATAAGTTTGAGATTCATATATATGAATTGAAAGGTTCAAATGATCAATTATGCAAGCAACTAGTAAAATTAATAGCTCTTCAAATCACTTATTTGAAAAAATTGAAACCCTTCTTATTAGATGATCATGATACTTCCCAAAAATCAAAAGTTTTGATTAATGGAGGAACAATATCACTATTTTTGTTCAATAATAAGATAATAGAGTGGATGATTGACTCATTCCATACTAAAATTAAGAAATCTTTTGGTAACACAAATTTTTATTTCTTAATGACATCTCATGATCAAGACCATTGGTTGAATCCCCTAAAACCATTTCATAAAAGTTTATTGATATCTTCTTTTTATAAAGCAAATTGACTTCAATTCTTAAATAATCTACATCACTTTTGTTTCTATTGTAACAAAAGATTCCCTTTTTATGTGGAAAAGGCCCATATCAAGAATTATGATTTAATGTATGGACAATTCCTTAATATCTTGTTCATTTGCAGCAAAATATTTTCTTTGCATGGTGATAAAAAAAAAAAAGCTTTTTTTGGAGAGAGATACTATTTCATTAATCAAGTCACAGGTATCTAACATATTCATACCTAATGATTTTCCACAAAGTAGTGACAAAAGATATAACTTATACAAATCTTTCCATTTTCCAATTCGATCTGGTCCATTCATTCATAGAGCTATTTATTTGATTGTAGACATTTTTGGAACACCTCTAACAAAGAGACAAATAGTTAATTTTGAAAGAACTTATTATCAACAACTTTTAGATATGAATCTAACTAATTTTGAAGGGAAGAACTTGCATTAATATCTTAATTTCAATTCAAAAATGGATTTGATTCACACTCTATGTTATGAGGAATATTTACCATTTGAAAAGAGGAAAAAACAGAGCCTTTATCTAAAGAAATGCATTGAAAAGGGCAGATGCATAGAAACTTTCAATTAGATAATGCTTTTTCAACTTGTTCAAAATGGAATCTATTCCAAACATATATGCCATGGTTTCATTCTTTGCCAAGGTAGAATTATTTAAATTGGATATTTTTAGATACATTTTTAAACCTATTACAAATACTCAGTTATAGTTAAAAATTTGTATCTATTTTTCAAAATACTATGCATAAATCAAGTATATCATGGAAAATTCTTCAAAATTGTATCTTCCATAACGCAATTTGATAAATAAGATTTCAAGTAAGTGTTTACTTAATCTTTTTCTATACAAAGAAATGATTCATCAAAATAATGAGCCACCATTGATATTGACACATTTGAGATTGCCAAATGTTTAGGAGTTCTTCTATTCAATCCGCTTCTTTCTTCTTGTTGCTGGATATCTTGTTTGTACACATCTTCTCTTTGTTTCCCTTTCCTAAGCCTATGGCAAGTTATAAATAGAGTTTAAAAGGGTCAAATCTTTGATTATTCCATTTTTTTACATGAAATTTGTAAAGGAATTTAGATATAAAACTAATAAATCTACAAGGGATTACTATTCTTTCTTTCTTTGAAGTTTTAACCAATTTAGGATTTGTCTTTTGTAGAGGCAATCACAAAAATTGCAAGCAAACTAATTCAACAGGAAAAAATAAGACATAATAATGGAAAAGAGAGATAATGCTTTTAACAATTTCTACCTAGACATGCACCACATGTCACTGTGTAGGGTCTCTCAACCATTGTTGTTAAGGTAAATGTTATGTCAGCAACTTGATTTTAGGGCCAATTGTAAGGCCATGCTCATAGGAGGTCATCTTTTGCCACATGTAGTTGCATTGCTAGCACACACTTTCACACTAACCAATGACCCAAATGTCTTTCTTACTTGATGCCAATGTTTTAGCCTCCTATATTGTGCTAGTCTACACATGATCTTGCCACACCTTGTTGGCTTAAGTGCTTACACCCTAAACTCATGTAAGAATTGGAGCAAGGTGCCAACAATTCACCTATTAAAATAAAAAATTCTCAAAACTTACCTAAAACATACTTAAGTCACAAAACATATTCCAATAAGCTTAAATAGGTATGAAATTTATTAAAAATAAGAAAATATAAAATGGAATAAATAAATAATTCCTTACCCATCAAATTTCCCTCCACTTAGCTTTTATGCATCTCCAAGCAAAACAAAATCAAACTCAAAAGAATAATTAACCACACATTATTCATACCTCAGAACATCATTGTAATGCACAAGCTAATTACCTTTAATCTCAACCAACATACATACTTAACTTGAAAATGTAGGAATGTCAAATAAAATAATAGCTCAGACATATCTCTCTTCCTCTTTGTCCACAATTGCTCTCAATTAGTTAATGGATGTCTCACAACTAGCATGTATAGTTCACCTATCAAGCATTCCTCTTTACTGTTCAAATTAGGTAGCAAACTAGGGTGTCTCTTATAAAAGTAGAAAAATAAAGCTAATATATATTTTTTAAAACATTCCAAACAATTGGGAAATGTATATCAAGGTGCTTTGTATACTTATGTTCAAGTCATCGTTTGATATAAGTGTCAACACTTTTGGTCAAGTACCCCTAATTTCTAGATAGCTTTGATAGTGAAGTAAAATTAATTATTTTTTCTTTTTTTGAAACCTAAGTTTAGGACTAGCTTAAGAAGACCAATTTTCAAGACAAACCACATACCTCTTAATCATGCTTCATTACAAAACACCAATAACTGCTTAAGAAGCATTTTTTTTCAATTAAATATTAAAAAATCAAGCATACTTACCGTTATTTAAGAAAAAAAACATTACTACCATCATAAAACTAGTAATATGCCATAAAATTAATGCAATTTCATACATATGCATTACAAAGCATTCTAAAACATAACCAATAAAAACTATAAAACTATATAAAAAAAAAATTCCTACCTAAACCTCTCCCCTACATTTAAAACTTACATTGTCCTCAATATAAGGCCAAATGTAATAGAAAGATATTTGAAACATAAATAAAAAGAAAGGGATATGAAATCAAAATTGAATTAATTGCATTACACTTGGGTTGCTTCTAAAAGTAGTTCCTTTGTTTAAAGCCATTAGCCTAATAACATGTTTCCTTAGTCAACATAGACGGGATGCACCAACTTTATCACCTCAATAGTCTACAGTTGACTTGCTCACTTGTTATCCAAGATTGGATAGATGATGCCAACACTAAAGAGCTTTAAAATCTCCTTTTTCACTACCTTCATCATTAGGGTGTTCAACCAATGTTGAGCTTCCTTAATTAGTTTGTCTCCTTATTGTAACAATATGCAATGCATGCACATGGTTGAACTTATCCCCTTAATGCCTATAATTTTCCAACCAATTGCCATCTTATGCCACTATAGCACTTGAATCAATCTCTCTTTATGCACACATGTCAAATTCCTTGCAATAATAATTGGTAAGGTGTGATCCTCTCCCAAATATGCATACTTCAAATGAGGTGGTAATAATTTTAGCTCTATCACAGAAGCCTACAAAATAGAAGGTAAAAGGCTCTTATGACCAATTGATAACCAAATGGAGGAAACTACAAACCTATCTAGAATCATTAATAATTAATGCAATTTAGCTACATTTTTCTTTAACTCCTCATCTAGCTCTATTTCTCCTTTTATTGTAGCTTAAGATATTTAAAGATTGCCACCTCTCACTCTTCCTTGCTTGTCATCTCAAATATTTCTTGCACTAAATAATCAATATCATTTATAGCATAAAATAAGTGAACATCACTAGGGTACCTTATACCATTTTAAATATTGAACCAAATCTATTCACCATTGAACTCCATCGTCAAGGTACCCTTATGCACATCAATCCTTGTCTTAGCTATTTTCAAAAATGGCCTCCCTAATAAAATAGGTGTAGGATTAGGGGAAGCATCATTATCCATATCTACTATATAGAAGTCAGCTAGAAGCACAAGCTCATTCACTTGCATAAACACATCCTTAACTACCTCCTTAAGGTAGGTATTTATACAATCAACCAATTGTATGATAACACTAGTATTTTCTTTTTTTCTTTATTTTTTTAGAGATCTTAAATGTAAAGTAACATAAATGGATCATGACATTACTTTAATAGAGGCTCCTAAATCTAACATAACTCTTTCAAATTTGATATTTCCTATTTTACATAGGATTGTGAACATATCTAAATCTTTGCATTTAGGGGGAAACTTTTATTGGAGAACTATAGATACATTCTCCCCCATTTTAATCTCCTTATCATCAATATTTGCTTATGAACTAGCATTGTTAACCTCCCTTGTGGGCTAAAGACTACATGTTGCTAGCTTCTTATGTAGGCTAAAGGTAGGCTTGCACACTATGTGGAGTTAACCTTCCTTGATGAGTTTTGCACTACTAGGTTCCCTTATGCCTTTAAGGTTGTGCAAATTAACCTCTTTTGTAGGCTATAGGGTACATAGGGCTACTACAATGATGTTACCATGTCATTAAGGTAGAACATAGGCTATCACTTAAGTAGGGGATAGCATGAAGGCAATTGCATAAATCCCTTGGCATGCGGTCAAGTTGGTGTGCATGACATAGTGTAAGTGCCTCACATGTGGTTAGGGGTGCTAATAGTTGCATTTGGTATATTTGTCATATCCACTTGACACTTTAGAGAAATAATACTAGTTGTGCTTGAGCCTTCCCAATACTTGGTGGAGACAATTTATTGTACTTTACACCATAAGTGGTTGGCCTCGAGCACCTAAGACCATTCATTATGTCCAAACAAATAACTTCTTACACTAGGACATTAGCCTTCTAGCTTGCAACTGTCTATACGCATGTGCTAGCTAGTAGCAAGCACTCTAAAATGTGCTTTGTGGAAACACTATGCCATCTCTTAAGAGACCAAGGATTGTCCACCATCACTTAGAAAATTTATTGTATTAACCAACAACACCCTAAATAATAATTAGCTTCCTTTCTATTCCCAAAAAAGATGGAAGGTGTTTTGAAGGGGGACGAATTAAAGTGATAAAGGGCTAAGTTTCAGTGTATCATGGCAATAAAGCCACTCTGTCACTAATAATACCCAATTGCATATTTAAGTCATCCACTAAGGATTCTACCCATCACTTAGTAAAAATTGTAATTTAATGTGACAACTTCAACTTGTTCATTATGGGAACTTGTTGAACATACACCACATGCCTTTGCTTGTTGTACATCAGAATTTTGTTGCAAAAGAGTAGATGTATTTACCTTATGAACTTTTCTAATTGGGACATATTGTCTTGTCCCAAATTGTTGGTAGTTTTCTGCCATATTGAAAATCAAATTCCTTGTAACATACAATGTCTTGTCGACCAAAGCTCCTCTACTTGTTGCATCTATCTTATTTCTCTTTGTAAGAAGCAAACCCTTATAAAAATATTGAACTAATAACTAATCACTTATCTAGTAGTATGGATAGCTTGCATACAAGTGCTTAAATCCCTCACAGTACTTATAAAGGGTCTCTCCATTATTTTGGTGAATACCAAATATTTCCTTCTTTATGTTTGTAGCCTTAAAAGTAGGAAAATATCTTTCTAAAAACTACCTTTTCATCTCATTCCATGTTGTGCTTGACCTTAATAGTAGATAGTAAAGCCAATCCTTGGCTTTATTAACCAAGGAGAATGGAAATACTCTTAATTTTATCTACTCCTTTGTCACCCCCATTGGCTTGAACAAACCTCTTGGAACTCCCTAAAATGCTTTTTGGGATCCTTTCTTGCATGACTACAAAAGATGCGTGATAAATGTTTCAATCCTAATTTAAGCTTGAAAGCTTCACCTCACTCAGGATATTTGTATACATAAATGTTGAAAATGAAAGTTAAGTGTAGCAAGCTCTTTTAAAGTCTTGTTATTTGTAGCCATGTCCTCAAACTCGGAGTCATTAGATGAACTCTTAGATACTAAATTAAGTACCACATTGGTGCTAGGTGAGGAAACCACAAATTGAACTTGGTTATGTTAAGCCTCTCTCCTTAACTTATGCAAGGTTCTTTCAACTTATGGATCAAAATTGAGTTTAGAGGGAGATGATCGAGTTATAAACCATAAATAAACACAAACAAAGAAGAAATATGCAAAAATATCTAAGGAAAAATGGAAATCTATAACTAAAAAAAATTGTAAAAGCCCTATCAAATTGTATTTTTAGGCTTAAAAGAGGCTAATGGCAAAGCGACAAGTTTCAAGTAAAATGACATCTTTCTTGAAATAGTGTAAGCTTGTCACCTAATTCAAGTAAAACATCCTTTGGGAATGGTGTACTACAACCAAAAACGCCAAAAATTCCTAAAAACACATGACTTCACACGTAAAAAGGGATATAATGACTACAATCGACTTTAATAAAACTATGAACAAAAGCAAAATGTATAAAATTGATAGAAAACACTCCCTAGCAATAGTGACAAAATTTTGGTAGTTGCTGTCAAGGCTACAAAAATATTAAGTACCTTATTATCGATCATGCAACAAGAAATAGTCTGAATAAGGGTTGATTCCATAAGAAGTGCTATTAAGATAATGCCAAATAATTAAACTTATATACACTAATATGAATGGGGGTTTAACATAGAATTCTAACTTTATAATAATTAAAATGAACTACTTGATTAAATAAAACAACTCATAAAAATAAAAATTAACAAAATTGCAATTTTAGGTTCATTTGTGACTATGATATTTGATACTTTCAATTATCCACAATTTTATCTCAATTTTGTTGGAACTATTCATGCTAGATAATAATAAGCTTTGTTATTTGAATTATTACTTAAATATTCACTAAGTAGAGCAAGCTATTTACTTAGACCTTATACATTAGACCCTTAGAACAAGTTGTTTAGAGTTATATACTAGTAGCCTTAAGAATAAGGCAAATAGATTAATTCAAGCAACAATTACACAAGTTTAGATTGTTTAACTTATATTATGTTATTGAAAACAATAAGATGGAAACTTGTCTATAATCCCTTACTATTAATTTCTACTCAGTGATTAGAGATAGGAAATTTAATCTGAATAACTTAAACAATTCTAATAAAAAAGAAAACAATATAACAAAATAATCTATTACATCAAAATACCAAATATTTTAAAATTCCCTAAAACTATTGAAAAGTTCTAGCTACATGTACTTAAAAGAAACCAAATTCTTATTAAAGCTATGTTTGTTTCCCTTTTTGTGTGTTCGTCTCCTCCTCTCTCCTTCTTATTAAATCTTCCTTTTCTATTTTCAATTTTATTTTTCCTTTGGTATTAGTTTATTTATGATTCTTGTAATTACCTGTCTAGAAGACAAATCTGAAAATGGTAATACCTTTAAAGAAAAAAAACTAGTAATCACCTATTGATTTATTAGTTTTACATCAAATGTTTCTTTACAAGTTTCTCAATGAAATCCATTATTCATTATTTTAAAAAACTATAATTTTCCTTTTTAAAAAACTTTTTTTTTCATTTATGTGCTTTAGTGCCATTAAACAAAACTTCTAAAATTAGGTTTGAATCATGAGAATTAAACACCTAAGGGTAGTTAGACAAATTTGCATTGTGATTTGACCCAATATTGCTATAATCTTCATTAATCACACTTTTATGGGTGCCTCAGCCATGTTAGCAAAACTTTCTATTTGGTTTTGTTCTTCTACCCCTTGTATTTATGTTTAGTAGGGAAACAACATGACAATATTGTTGAAAGGATTAAAACCAAGCTTTCTTTGTTAAAATCCCCTATTCATTTAATTATAAAATTGATTTTTCTTTTTAAGTCTCATTAAATTGCTATTAATTATCTATCACTATTGGTGTGATCATAATGTTGACATTTATGTTGACTTTATTTGTTATTAGCATAAGTTTAGCCAATGGAAACTATTAAATAAATAGAGAAAACATGTTTTCAACAACTTATAAGTATGAAGGCAAAGTGGACAAAGATAATAAATTACTAAAATTTTTGGAAAACTAGTATGATGTTATGGATGGTTTCTTCTTGCTTGGATAAAAAATTATGTACATTAGTTTGATTGATAAATTGTACATAATGGGACTTTTAATGGATGGAAAACTAGTGATAGGTTACGAGATCAAATGTTAAGAAACATGTTTCAAGTACCTAGGAAAAGATGGGTGCCATTAGGTCATACAATAATGTAAAATTTACATGGTTAAGAAAGACTTTTGAGGAGTTAATAATCCCAGTGAGAAGGTATTTGTTCAACATTTTTAGGCATACCTTCTATGCACTTTCAAGACAATACTATTTCTAGATAGGTGTGGTAATAATATTTCAACCATCTTTCTCTCATTAGGATTATCAAACAACACCTTAAAATTCTCTCTTGACCATGTTTGTTTTACATTACTACTTGATCCATTGCACCTATCCTTTCCTAGGTACTTGAGACATGTTTCTAAACCTTTGACCATATAACTGATCACTAGATTTTCATCCACTAGAAGTCCCATTATCTAATAGACTAATCAAACTAATGTACACTTTTTCTTATCCAAGTGAAAAGAAACCATTCATAACATCATACTAGTTTTCTAAAATATATAACAATTTATTGTCTTGGTTCTCTACCTTCAAATGCACAAGGTGTTGAAAACTCATTTTTTTCTATAAGGTCAACATGCAACATTATAAGCAAACCAATAACCATAGACAATTGCTTGAACTTTAATTAGACTTTTCAAAAAAAAAAAAAAACACATTTATAATTAAATGAACAAGGGTTTTAGTAAAGAAAGTGTGGTTTTAATCCATTTAACAAAATCATCATATGGTCTCCATTGGCCATAAATATAAGTATAGAGATTAAAATAAAAAAAACTATAAGGAAGGTTTTAGTTAACATAGTTGAAACATACATAAAAGTATAGTTAATGAAAATTCTTGCAATATTGGGTTTGATAACAATGCAAATTTGTTTGACTAACGTTAAGTCTTCCATTTTTATGGTTCAAACCCAATTTTAGTAGTTTGCTCAAAAGGTTAAAACAAATAATGACACTAAATTTTTGAGATACTTATTAATGCCTAGCACTTAAATCAAAGGAATGTTTTCTTTTTTTAAAAAAACATAGTCTTAAAAATAAATGAACATGGTATTTCACCAAGAAATGTGCAATGAAACATTTGATGTAAAAATAAAAAATCAATAAGGGATTATTGTTCTTTCTTTTAGCAAACAAAAGACATTATGCAAATATACTGTGCTAGGATTTCTCAACCATCATTGTTGAGGCAAACACTATGTTAAGGACTTAGTTTTTGGCCACCTCTAAGCCTTTCTCACAAGAGATAATCTTCTACTACCATTCATGCCCCTAAGGATTTGGAGGTGCTTGGACAAAGTTGTGTGACACCTAAGTAGACATGCACTTAGCCAAAAGACTTCAAGCATAACTTGCATTCAAATGATTCAAGGGATTTTACAATTCACACCAAGTATCATATTTTGCTACATTTTTCATCAATGTGAGAGATGAGACATTCAATGTTAAGAGTTGTTTAGATTCTCATTATGGAAATGCAATGCCTCCCCATGTATAATTCCCTAGGCTACTAAACATTACCTTTCACTTTTTGATTTCCTTCATGTAAGTTGTGTTAAGGTTTGGTCATTTGGACCATGAAAGGACCAATAAGTGGTTGCCCTCATAACAAATGAGGCAGATGGTTATATGCATTATCAATCATCTAGCATCACATGGTAAAATATGTTTGAGAATTGTTCTTTTAGATAGAGCTTTTAACATTGATCTTCCATAGGTTCACCTATGATAACCTTGTTACAACTCCTCCCTCTAAATGTTAAGATTCAATGGACTTCTTATGATAACTTTGGTAGCAAACCACCTACTTTGTCATGAATCAAACACTTCATCAGACCATTTAATCAATTAAAGAAATAGTTGGTGTGTATAAGGGGTAAGGAGGTTGTTAGTGTTAGTGGATAACACATGCAATTTGACTTGGTCCACTATATAAGCCCTTTCATTGCTAACTAAACCATTATCTAACTTGAATATCATCAGGCCAAGTGATAACAACCAAGTTTTGCATAATATTTTGCCTCATACTTAATATTTTATACATGTTTGATAGTCTAGATGATGTAATTTGATTGGCTTCTCACTTAGTTGTCCATATGCCTAATTATCAAAAATATCTAGTAAAATTTGGTTTTTGCACAGTTTATGTATATTGGCTATTTCTTAGGTTACAGGAGGTTTGTTTTAACGAAACTAATTTCTATGGATAGCTAAGAGATTGAGCTATAACTTCCATCAAGAAACCATATGCAAATTTTAAACCAATTAGATAAGGCAAAATATTGAACTCTGATCACAAGAGGGGCAATGGACTAGGGCTAACCAACTAAACATACATTCCTATATCCTTAAGAATCAAGGATAAGTCATCAAGGTTCAAGAATTAGTGGAGTTCGTCTTATATCATATAGTCTAAGAAATTTCATTGGTTCATTGGGAGACAACTAAGGTCATGCCATTAACTACAAGCCTTTAGGCCACCCTAAGAATTAATTTGACCAATGTAATAGTCGAATTTGTCACTGAGTCCAAAGCCTTTATGCTAATAACCCATCAATGTTGTAGCCAATCCTTCTAGCATTTGTTAGCCAAAAGCCCCTATAGCATAGCCTAAACCCAAGTTTGTGTGTCAATATTGGCTAACTTTAATAGGAGACTTGCATTTCCTCCTTAAAAAGTACTAGGGAATTTGGCTATTTGGTAAGAGGAGACATTGTAGTACTTAAGCTCTCACTCAACAGCTATTAGCATGCTAGTGCATCATCAACACTCTAGTCATGTCACTAGTGCACACTTTTGCATCAACCAACATCCTAAATGCCTTTCCCACTTAATGCCAATGTTTTAAACTCCCATATTATGTTGCTTCACACATATTCTTGCTAGACCTTACTTGCTTGGGTGGCTACACTCTAACCTCATATAAGAATTGGTGCAAGATGTCACCAATTTGCTTGCATTCTCTAACCAATAAGCTTGAGGGATTAATAAGCCACACCAACTAATTAAAGCTAATGTTCTCATTTGCAAGGTTAATAAGTAGTCCTTGATCTACTTCTCAAATTCTCATAGAGCGACATCTCTTTCCTAACTAACCATACTATCTAAAGCATTTTTCCATTTCATGAGAAACCTAACTTAGTAGTTCTTTTTGCATTGCCTTTGTGTTTAATGGTCTAAAATCTTTTCCACTTCACTCTAGAATTCCATTATGATTGTTGGGGAAGCACATTTTGCTTGTCTTCTTGGAGGCTTAACACTATTTCCTTGTGGAATGGTTTTAAGAAGTTCACATGGAAGCTTAGGTGTACCTTCAACATTTTAGGTGGTTACAACTAATAAGTAACATGGTCAACCTTTTTTACCACAAAAAATGGACCATCATATTTAGGAATCAACCCACAATGCCTTGTTTTGTTACTAATCTTCTTCCAAATTTGAGGAGTCAATTTTAGCAACACTTTGTCCTCAATATGGAGCTCCAAGTCTCTTTTCCTTTTGTCAAAATCTTTCTTCATGCAACTAGTCACCCTATTCAAGCTATCTTGGGCTTCATCAAACAACTCTTGTTATGAACTTACATATCGATAGGTAACTAGTCAACTCACTTTAAAACCTATCCTTGCAATCTCATTAGGAGTAAGGGATTTATGTCCCATAGCCAACTTAATAATGGAAGATCAATGAAAATTGTAATAAAATTAGGTTGAATCCAACAACTCTAACTAATTTTGTTAACTAGCAATCATGTACTACTAAAGATACTCCTCCAACAAGCTATTGATCTACTCATTTGGCAATGGAAAACTTTAATTCAAAATCCATTATGTTTAACAAAGTTGTCCAAAATCTACCTATGAAGCAAAGATCTCACTCACTTATGATATCTTCTACTTGTCCAAAATGTTGTGTCATTAGTGCAAGTTGTTGCACCAACCAATGTCCAAAACACCTTTCCCACTTGAAGCTTATGCCACCATATGCTATTACATTGCCTCCATAATACTACAACAATGCCATCCATGCTTCTGGGGACACCAATGCCATATTTTGCATTTAGTCTCCCATAACTTGCTGTCACACACATTGACTTCCATATTCACCTTGTTTCCTTTGATGTGCCCATTATTTACCAATGACATACTAAGCATTGGTGCAAGGTGCCACCAAATGCTTGCATTTTCATGTTAAAAGACTTAGGGGACTATCAAACCACCCATATCTATTGAAGCCAACATCTTTATTGGTAGGATAGATCAACCTTCATGTTTTTGTAACTCCAATTCTCCACCCGCCTTGCTTTTTTAGGATAGAATTCCATAAAATTGATTGCTGCCACTTATAAGCAACAATACCCATATCATCAACATTTTCAAGGTTAAAATTGTAACTTGAAGAAAACGCATGATGCATCTCGCCTTCTCACACAAGCTACCATATGTCGTTTCCACCATTTTAGGCCTAATCAAATAGCTCTCACATCAAACTTTCATGCCTCCTTACCACCTACTACTCTTTTCCCTATGATATCTTATTATGTAAAACTAGCTTTGGGTATGTGAAATGCTTCTTTTAAAGGGGTTTGGTTAGCACATAGTGACTTGCACCATCTATCAAAGCACCTTTATTAGTGAGCAAAAGCATCAATCATGTGAAGACAATCAACTTAAAGGCACGTGACTCTCTTAGAACAACCAAAGGAGTTAAGGTAACTTTTGGTTAATAGATAGGTAAACTCAATTTCTTTATAATGTCATTAGATGATTTTGATGTGAACTTAGATTAGAATCATTTATGCAAACAAAAATTGCACTAATGCCTCATTTAAGTGGCTTGATGATCATATATGAGAATCAACTATGTTTTGTTGCTAACAAAAAGTGTTCCCTATTAGAAAAGGTGAGAAAACTTGTACTATATTATCTACCTTACAAGTGTAGTAAGAGTCGAGAAAAGGAGACATGAAATACTTGCTAGTAATTAGAGTGGAAACTAAGGTAGCAATGGTGTTGACTAAGAAAGCTACTAAGATGGATAAGGCCATGTCATTATATGCTAGCCAAACCTCCTTTAAGAAACATATCATAGACCATAAGTCAATTTTGCACAATTGGACATCATAAGAGAAAGAGTAGTAGGTGTTGAGAGGCCATGCAAATTTAATGTGAGAATTGTTTGATAGGGCCTAAACGGTGGAAATGATGCATGGCTGATTACGAGAGAAGGTTGGATGCATTATGGGCTTTCCTTAAGATATGATTTTCTCCTTGAAAGGCTGTAATCAATCTTATTGAATTTTTCCCCAAATACTAAGATTAGTAAAATATCAAAGTTGCTAAAGTAGAAAGGATGGTCTACCTAACCAACGAGAATGTTGGCTTTAATAGGTGGGAGTGGTTTGTTAGCCCTTTAAGCCTATTAACATGGAAATTCATGGCCAAGGAAAGTGCCCCCACTTCCTAATTTCATGCCTTATGTTCAACTATTCTAAAACATTTGACTTATCCCTATGTTCAGGTGTTTGGTCCCAATCAAGTAGTTCTAACATTCAATTTCTCCCTTTTTAAGCACTCCCTTTGTTTTATGTGGAACACTGCAAATAAAACAACAAGAATTTGTTTTACATTTCCCCTTTGTCTAAAGTAATCTCTTTTCTTTTCCCCTTATTGTCCTCATCTTGCTTGAATTCTCAAAAGTCCTCCTTATTCTTCTTGCCCTTGTCTTTGGGTTTTTTGCCACTTGAAGAATCAAAGGTGTTGATTCAATAGTCAATCAAACCATTAGTAACAGTAAATGTGGAGGGCAAGTCCTTTTACTTTGCCTCCTTAAGCCTTACCATGAAATTATGGAGCTTATCCTTGTCAAATATATTATAAAAATCTAGCATCAAAGAGCTAAACTTGTTAACATAATCGCATACCATACCACTATGCTTCAATCTATTTAGCAACTCCCTTGTAACCCATGACATATTGCAAGATAAGAACTAAATCCTTCAATTCCTTTTTCAACAAGTCACAACTCTCAATCTGATGTTAGTCCACACTTACATAGTCTTCAAACCTTATTCACTACCACAACTTGGCATCCTTGGTAAGATAAGTACAAGTAAGAATCACCTTCTTTGCAATTGGCACATCGACACCACTGAAGTATTGCTTTATATCTAATAAGAAATTTTTGATAGCTTTTACATTACATTCTCCCTTAAAGTCCTTGGATTTAAGCATCTTCATCATCCATGAACTCCTAAACTCTCTATTATGAAGGCTACCTATTGCCTTCTTAAGGATAGCAACATCTTGTTTCACCTCACCAAAACAAGAGACCTAAGTAAAATCAAGACTATCATAATTAAACTATGAAAGATGTAGAGATTTTTCTAACTCATCGAGCTTGACAAAATCAAAAGAGCCTACTCCTTTCAGACAACACTACAAGCCATTTTTTAATCTTGGTCACCCACTCTTACATTACATCAAGACCCCCTAACTACTTAGATTTGTATAACTTGGCTATTAAGCCAATTATGCCTTAGATGATTGTATGGTTTCATAGGTTAATGGCCTAGGAAAGTGCCCCCACTTCCCAAATTTGTATCCCTTGTTTCAAGTGCTTTAGAACATCCCACTGTCTCTTACTTGGATAACACAACTTACCTACTCTAAGTTGCTCACATGTACCTCATATTTTTCACTAGCAACAACTCCCTCTCTTGCTATCTTTAAGGAGCCAAACTTTTCCTTATTATCAACACACATGTTGCCCATATTAGTAGGAGTAACCACCTCTAATCTCCTTATTTTCATGACACCTCATTTTTTGTGAACCCTTTACCCCTCCATTAGGTAAGCTACCTACTACCTTCTTAAAGATAGCAACATCTTGTTCCACCTTACTAAAATGAGTGATCCATTCAGAATTGAGACTATTATAATAAAATTACAAAAGACATATCAACTTTTCCAACTCTTTGAGCTTTGCCAAAATCAAAAGTGTCTACTCTTAAGGGACATCATCAAGAGCCTTTTCAATCTTTGTCACCCATTCCAACATTGCATTAAGACTCAATCCACTAGCCATAGATCAAATTGTGCTTTAAGAATCCATATTGTATGTTGGTTCATAGTTGAAATGATGATCCACTACTTGTTTGAACTTGTAAAGAATGCAAGGAACACAATTAAAGGGACATTTAATCATTTTGATAAGCGGAACACCCATTATTGGAAAAACTAACGTAATGTTAGGGTGTATAAGTGTGCCAAGGTGGCTCAAAAGATCTAAGGGGTGTCAAGAGAAAGCAAACCAAGGCTTAAGGAATGTGCTTCCCCACCTTGGAAATGGTTGAAGTACAATAAAGTCTATCTCAGTAAAGTCATTTTGGTGTGCAATGCCACCATTATCAAAAACACCAAGACATTGCCATTTTGGGGAATTATGTTAGGGTGGCTCAAAAATATTAGGGTCATCAAGAGAGAATGAATGAAAGTTTGAAGAACATGCTTAATGACCCTAGGGATGGTTAAAGTACAAGGAAGTCTAACAATGCCAAAAAACAAAGACAAGTTTTTAGACAAAGCACAAGAGTTAGTGGGTTACTACAAAGTAGCATTGCTAACCTCCTTTATGGGCTAAAAGCTATGCACTACTGGCCTCCCTTGCAAGCCAAAGGTGGGCTTAAAGGTTGTGTAAAGCTAATCTCCCTTGTAGGCTACAAGGTGCAAAGGGGTAAGAACCCCATAGGGCTACTGCAGTGATGGTACCATGTCATTGGAGGTAGATCATTAGCTATTGCTTAAGTACGGGAAAGTATTAAGGCTATTGTAAAGTCCTTTTAGGTGCGATTAAGGGTGGTGTGCATGTCATAGTGTAAGTGTATTGCATGTGGTTGGGGGCTCTAGTAGCTGTGCCTCGGCTATTTGTCTATAACCATTTGACATATACAAGTAGCAGCACTTGCTGTGCCTGAGCCTCTCCAATTCTTGATGGAGATAGCTTTTGTATTTTAGCTGACAAACACTTGGCCCTTGAGCTACCATTCATGGTGTCCAAACAAATAACTTGCACCAAGGCACTAGCCTATAAGCCCGTAACCATTTTTATGCATATGTGCTAGCAACAAGCACTCTGAAATGTGCTTTGTGGAAACATTATACCATCTTTTAAAGAGACAAAGGATTGCCCACCATCATTTGGACAATTAATGGTGTCTAAACCAACAGCATATCATGTAAACATGTTAACCTCCTTTCCATTCTTAAAATAGATGGAAGGTGTTTAGGGTGGACAAATTCATGTAGCTTATAGGTTGAAATCTAATAATAAGTATAAAAGATAGAACTCAACAGTCATTTTCTCATTAGTATGCAACACTTATGTTATTAGCTCTAAAATACCAACAAATAATACTTTAATTCATCTTCAACTCCTTTAAGGCAGTTCTCTCATCTTGCTATTTGTTTTTGTTTTGTTACAGATTTATATATTTAGAAAATCAATGAGTAACTTGTTACAATAAATAACAACAAAAAGAGGAATTAACCTAATTACGTTGGTAGAGGCAACGTGCCCTTACCGCTTCCCTCACCCCTCTCATTTCTCCTATAATGGTTTGTCATCTCCACATTGGTGGTTTTTTCTTTCTGTTTTTTAACATCCAAAATACAAACAAATAATACTTTAAATTACTCTCATCTACTTTGAGGCAATTCTCTCATTTTGCTATTTTTGTTTTTTGTTTTTCACAAGTGTATATATTTAGAAAATCAAAGAATAACTTGTTATAACAAATAATAACAAAAAAAGAAAGTAGCCTAGCCATATTGGTGGAGGCAATGTACGCCTGACCCCTTCCCTCACCCCTCTCATTTCCCTTAAGATGGTTTGCCATCTCCTTCATAACCAAAAAAGTAAAAATAAAAAATAAACAACAAAAAGAAATTGTATCTTATTGTATGACACTTTGAAATGTGGAGCAACACTCTTAATTATAATAAGGGTATTTTTAAAATTGAATGTGGGAAATAATAATTACAAAATGCACATACACAAAACATTCAAAACTAGTGAAACAAAGCAAAAATTTTCTTTTATCTAACTTTATTTCTTTTAAATTAAATTAACTATAAAAGGAAACTTAGCTTAAACTATCTTAGATTTTTTAAAATAAATTTATTAGATATTCAAAAATTCACATAACTTGTAGGTTAAATCCTAGTAATAAGTATAAAAGACAAGACTCCACAATCACTTTCTCATAAGTTTATGGTGTTTTCCTTGTGTTTCTTAGCATCCAAAACACAAATAAATAATACTTTATGTTAGTTTCCATCTCTTTTGAGGCATTTCTCTCATTTCACTATTTGTTTTTGTTTTTCACAAATGTATATATTTAGAAAATTGGAGAATTACTTGTCATAACAAATAACAACAAAAAGATGAAGCAGTCTAGCCACATTAGTGTCAGTAGTGTGCCCTCTACCCCTTTCCTCACCCCTCCTCTTTCCCCTACAAAGGTTTGCCATCTCCCTTATATACCAAAAAATAAAAGAAAAAAAAAACAAAAATAGTAGAATGAAATTGTTTCTTGTTGTATGACACTAGGAAATGTGAAAGCAATACTCTTAATTATAAAAGAGGTATTTTAAAAGTTGAATGTGGGAAACATTAGTTAGAAAATGCTTGATACACAACAAATCACACATAAACACATACACAATTTCAAAACTAGTGAAACAAAGAAAAAAAGTTCATTTAATTAACTTTTTTTTTTTTCATTTAAAGTAACTAAAAAAGCAAACTTAGCTTAAACTATATCTTAGACTGTTTTTTATTTTAATACTTTCTATTAAGTATTCAAAACTTCATGTAGTTCGTGGGTTAAAACCTAGTAAAAAGTAGGTGTTAGCCCCTTAAGTCCCTTTGACATGAAAATGCAAGTATTTGGTTGCACCTTGCACCAAAGCTTGGCATAACATTGGTGTGAGATGGGCATGTCAAAGGAAATAAGGTGAATGTGCAAGTTAACATGCTTAGTAGCATGCTAAGGGACACTAAATGAGAGCTATGGCATTGCCATCAAATAACGAGTGGCATTACATTATGCCTTCTTAGCATGGCTTCTTAGTAGTTGCTACTTTTTTCCCCATAATATCTAATTATGTAAAATTAGCTCAAGGTTTATGACATGTTTCTTCAAAAGTGGTTTGATTGGCACATGGTGACTTGCCCTGCCCATCATAACACCTTTGTTAGCCAACATCATCATTGCCTCAAGTTTGATAACTCTCAAGGTCACCAAATGTATGTCATCTCCTTCTTTTGGCTATTACTTGATCCATAAGGTAGTCAACACAACATAAGTTTTCCCACCTTTATAGGTAGGAGAACCCTTCTTATTAGCAACAAAGTTTGGTCAATTCTCATCTATGATCATTAAGCCACCCAAATGACGCATCATTGTATTTTTTGCTTGCATGAGTGCATCCAATCTTGGGATCACATCAAAATCATCCAACTGTATTATAAAGAAATCAAGTTTTTCAATCCACTAACAAAAAGTTGCCTCAATTTCTCTTACAACTCTAAGGACATTACATGCCCTTAAGTTGGTTATTTTTGCTTGGTTATTGCTTTTGCTCACATTTAGCCTAAATGAACCCAACACTCATTTGACTATAAAGCTATGGGTTGCCCAAAAATCCATCATCACCTATAGTTCTCACTTACTTAGCCTGATTTTGTCATAAATTTTAGGTTTTAGGGCATGCTTTACACACATAACATTGATCATTTGTATTAAATCGACCCATGAGGGGTTGCCATCATTCAAATTAGCATCACTACCACCCTTTTTAATCACCAAGGCACTCCATTTCTCCTTCGTAACACATCCTAAGTCTTAATCTAAGATCTATCTATGTTGTCATGGTCATCAAGCCTAGTTTGCCACCATAGCTTAACATCCTTAGCAAATTACATGCTAATGAGTGTCACCTTCTCTTCACCTAGAACATAGATAGTTATGAAGTAATGCTTCATATCCCATAAGAAGTTTTCAATTGCTTTCACATCACATTTACCCTTAAAGACCTTAGGTTTAATCACCTTCATCTTTCAAAAATTACTATCCGATCACTATGTAGACAACTATTACCTTCTTATAAACAAAAACATCTTGTTCCACCTCACAAAAATGAGAGATCCATGCAAAATAAAGACTATCATAATTAGATAGCAAAAGATGTACCAATTTCCAATATGGCAAAATCAAAAGAGTGAGCTTTTTAAGGACATCATTAAGAGCCTTTTCACTTTTAGTTATTACTCCCACATTGCATCAAGATCCATTCCACCAATTATATATCGAATTGTGCCCCAAGAATCCAAGTTGTATGCTCATTAATAGTTGAAATGATAATCTAATACCTAGTGTTTGAACTTATGTAGAATGTAAAGAACACAACAAAATGGACATTAAGTCATTTTAGCAAGCCACCTTGATGGAAACATTGAGGCAATGATAGGGTGTAAGGGGTTAAGTGTGATAAGGTGGCTTAAAAAATTTTGGGGGGGGGGGCATTAAGAGGAAGCAAATCAAAGCTTAGGGAAGATGCTCTTTGACCTCAAGTATGGTCAAATTACAATGGAGTCCATCCCAACAATGTCATTTTGGTGAGTATAGCCACCATTATTGGAAACACTAAGGCATTACCACCCAAGAAAATTGTGTCATGGTGGCTTAAGAAATGTTGGGTCATGAAGAGGGAGCTAATCAATGTTTGAGGAACATTTTACATGACCATAGGGATGGTTGATGTACAAGGGAATCCAACTCTATTGAAAAATGAAGACAAGTTATTGGATAAAGTGCAAAAGTTGGTTGGCATGGTGCAAGAGTTGGTTGGTATGGTGCAACAAAGTGGCACCATTAACTTTTGTTGTGGGCTAAATGTAAGCTTGCATGTTATATGGAGCTAATCTCCCAAAATGAGTATTGCATAGCCAAGCTCCCTTGCATCTTCAAGGCTATGTGAAATTGAACTCTTTTGTAGGCTATGGGGTGCATAGGGTTAAGAACCGTAACAAGCTAGCACAATGATGGTAGTGTAGTTGTCATTAAACCAGGGGATAGCACAGGGGTTGCTACTCAAGTCCCCTAGTGTGTGACTAGGGAGAGATGGATGATGCACATAGGTTGCTCACCCATGCTTTTGTCAATGTCTAGGGGCATACATGCCACTTTGCAAGTCCTTAAGCATCCTATTAAGGGAGCTTGTTGCCACACATGTCCCTAGGTGGGTGCTTAGGAAGAGTTGGCTATTGTGCATGGAATATCCCCCCATGTCGTTAGCACATAAGCTATTCCACATGCCTCCACTTAGTCAGGGATGGCATGCATGCCATAGTGCAAGTCCTCTAAACACAGTTGAGGGAGTTGGCCACCTTGCCAAAGCTAATGCTCAAGTCCCCTAGAGGTGGTTGGGGAGTGCCAGCAGCCACGCACCATGATGTCTATCACATGACCAATTTCTCCACACAAATTTTTGGCCTTATGATGGCATTAATTCACACTCTTGGTCTTGACTAAACTCGCACATAAAATCACAAGCAAAGTATTCACATAAGTAAAGCAATGGGCATATAACACTTACGAAAACCTTCTCAACCTTTATTACTATTCACAAAAAGCATACAAATGATACAATGCCATGTACCTCACATTCTCTCCTACTCTTTCATTGTTGTGAGCACTTGGATGCCCATACCTATTTATAGAGTTTGTATTTGACATCCCCAACTATATAAGTTTGCATGACTTGGTTGCAAAGCCAAATTACTTTAAGGGACTTGATAAACAAAAGGTTATACCTTGCAACTGAACAAATCAATAATAGTATAGTGTAAATGCAAGGGTCAATCCCACAAGGATTTGTCTAATTTATTCAAATAATCTAACTTTATGGTAAAGAAGCCATGCCATACGTATGATAGTAGTTTGATTTGGTGTAAACAAGAGTTTTGATAAAGATCTTAACAATCTAAACTATTTAGCCAAAAAAAGAAGAAGAATGGCAACTTGTAAAATAAATATGAACTTAATTAGGATGATTATAACTAAACACTAGGAATCTGATTTCACTATACACATCAGTTATATGTCTCCACCAATTATTAGTTCAGCTTTAAGATTTGTTCTCCCTTAGTATGATTATTCCACCTAACATCTAGCTATAATAAAGTAATCGTAATCATTAAACTATCTTGGTGTTTGGTTCATTTAATGACTAAAAATTCATTAAAAGCACAAGAATAATAAGAACCACAATCTTACTTAGCATGGCATCTGCATCAAAAAGAATTAATTCATTCAAAAAAGCAACACACAGCATATGAATATGGCATCTTCCTTAGCTGTGTCTCACATAATCTACAAAGTTTGTATGAAAAATATTTAATGGATGACATAAACTTAACATGAAGTCAAGTGCAATGAATGAAACTAAAATATTGAACTAATTTAGAACTTAAGCATAAGACAAAGAAAATCTATGTAGGTTACATCAAATTTTAGTTATGAATTTAGTCCATAAGCATCATGGTAAAATAGACAATCAATTACACGATATGGTAGACAAATTAATAGATCAAAGAAAAAAGAAACCTTTATCTTTTCTAACCAAGCTTTATGCCCTAAAACCCCTCAAATTTGTCACATTTAGTTGGCTGTGTAACAGTAGTAGTTTGCATAGGAAGTCATCAAAAGGGTCCTTCTCAAAAGTCATAATCCCACCAACTAGTTTTCTTCTTAATTTTGCTCTCAAATCTTGGCTACCATTAAGGCTTCTAAACCCACCAAAATACATCACTATTTTAAAGTAGTAACTAAAATATCCACAAACTAGTTTTGCACATCTATTTTAGGTCATTTTTTCTAATCCATCCCCTTATATTTTAGCACTTTATTTCATTAATAAGTCTCTTTTAATCCCAAAAATAGCTAGGCTATATTAATTGCTAAGCTTTCTCAAGAAATCATGATCAATGATATCATTAAAATCACATTTTAAATCCTATAATTCCAGCATATTCAACATACAACACAATTTTCACCTTGAAAATGATTGAACTGGACTAAGCTATAAACACAAAAATTGTAATCTCATGTCTAACCTTTTCGTAGGTTCAAGAATTGCATTAATCCAACGTCAAATCCTACTTTTTCATTCTAAGCCTTTCAGATGGTTGAGTGCTGGAACTCGATTAAGATGTCCTGTAAATTAATTTCCTTTGACTCTTTAGGCTTTTCATTCTCTAGTTCGCATCTTAATCTTCAAAAGTTACTTCTAAAATCAATTATCTAGAAAGCACTCACTAAACATATCAAACAACCAATTTAAGAGATAACAAAGCATAAATTTTAAGAAATAAAACATAAATGATGTCACAAATATGATGCTATCATGATTACATGGTTTCATGGGTTAGTTGCTTAGGAAAGTGTCCCTACTTCTCAATTTTGTGCTCCATGTTCATGTGTTCTATAACATTTGACTTATCCCCACACACTCTTACTTGGATGGCACAATTAGCCTAGTCCAAGATGCCCACATATGTCCCATGTTCTTGGTTAGCAACACCTCCCTCCCTTGCTATCTTTAAGGAGTCACCAAAAGCCTTATTAACACATTTGTTACCAACACAACACATGCCTACATTAGTATGAATAACCATTCGTGATCTCCCTATATTTATGGGGCTCAAAGTCATTAATAGATTGTTGCCAACTCCTAGTTGATAGCTATACAATGCACACCTACCTTATGCATGTAAGGGATTCGTAAATCATTGACCTAGATGCCAACTCATACACCAATGTCTTGTGAAGCCATAGCCAATTCTTTACACATATGTTAGTTGAATTGCTCTATGCTTGCATAACATTGGTCTAGATCCTTGCCTGTATACCAACATTGGCCAACTCTCAAGTGAAGCATGTGTAATGCTCTTAAAGAGTATTAAAGAATCTAGTAATTTCTTAGGAGGAGATACTAATATGTTTAAGTGGTCACTCAACATGGTGGTGTGTTGCCAATGCATGTTGTCACACCAATCAATGTTCTAAACACCTTTCCCATTTGAAACATATGCCACCACTCATTATCACAATGCCACCATAATGTTGCAACAATGCCACCTATGCTCCCAAGTCAAACTCTTAGCTTATTTGGTACCAATGCCATAGCTCACTTCAAGCTTCCCTTGGCACTACCATGCATGTCAACTTCCACATTTACCTTGCTTCCTTTCATGTGCCCATCTCACACCAATGCTATGCCAAGCATTGATGCAAGGTGCTAGCAAATGCATACATTTCCATGTCAAGGGACTTGAGGGGATAATAGTGTTCCCCCCAAATTGTCAACCTATCAAGGGTGGCATTTCATACCACAACATAAGTGCTCCAAACATGGACAGTAGTGCTAGTAGTCACACTTGAGCTATAATAATTGTTATGGTCAAGCCTCCCTGATACTTGGTAGAGATGTTTTGCTATATTTTAAGTGACAAATGCTTGGCCCTTAAGTAGTTTCATAATGTCTAAACAAATAATTTCACCAAGATGCTAACCTTCTAGCCTACAACCATGCATGTGATAACAATAAACACTTTAGAATGTACTTTATGGCAATGTTTGTTGTCTTTTAGGACACAAGGCATTACATACAATCACTAGCGTAATTAATGATGTTTGAACCAACAATAGCCAGCATAAACAAGTTAGCCTCCTTTCCATTTTTCAAAAAGATGAAAGGCATTTTTAAGGGGACAAATCTAAGTGACAAAGGGCTAAATCTTAGTGGATCATGACAACTAGGCCACTCAACCACTAAAAATACCCCATGACATATTTAAATCATTTACTAAGGATTCTACCCATCACTTGGTAGAAATTTTAATTCAACATTACAATTGCAACTCATTTGTTACGGGCACTTGACCCACAACTCATAGGTTTAGGTGCCACAAGACCCTTATTGTGGGTCAACAATTATGCAATGGGTGCATATATTGCTTCTATCCTAGATTTTGACATAAAGGCCTTTTAACCAAATGAAATGATTAATTATGATGGCCTAACTTTGCTACATTAGCTTTTCAACCAAATGCAATGACCAATCATGTGAATTAGGTTGGATTATTGTTGTGATGTTATCATTAGTAGGGTTAAACTAACTTGTCTCTCAATGGTCTAAACTTAACTTACATTCCCTATTGGTTAGTGAACAATCCTATAATTTATGAATTCTACTTCACAGTGATATGAAGAGCCAACAACAAAGGATAAAAAAGTAATGTCACTAAGAATGGTTGGCTATTACAATCAAATTTTAAAGGTCTAAAGGATTGATAGGCCATGCTTTTATGGTTCTTATTTGTGCTAGAAATCACTATCAAATAAGCTTTCACACTTGGCTACTACATGAGATTTTTATTCTTATGAAACTTGTCTTAGGACACCTATGTTATCTTTTAACAGATGTGTCACCCCCACCCTTATAACAATATCTTATGCCTAAATTGGCCCACCAAATGGCCTTTACTCCAAAAGGAGGGGAAATGCCCCACCTTTGGTTCATAAAATAAGGAAAATAGCATCAAAAGTAGTGGTATTTCATTTTCATTGAAGGATTGGCTCCCACTAATCCTACATCTCCAAAGTCATTTCACAAAGTTAGACTAATGTCTCAACAAGGTCCTCTTTCCCTACTAATTATGCCATGCCCATTCCCTTGGTTGTGATTTCATTATATAGTAGACAAAGATGGTGAGAATCTTGATAATCCATTCATACGTGTCACAAATTAGATGATGAGGAATTTGGCTACCTTAAGAAAGTCAAAGTGACCCTCATCATTTACCCACACTTGGTTGAATTTCTTCACTTTGACAATTAGAGCATTGGGCATAAATCACATTGCGTTAGAATCTATAGGGACCATTAGAATGCTTTATTTTAATTAAACTATTGGAATCCCCTTATTCGTACCAATTTTGAGCCATGCACTTTAGCACCTTCCATTTTTTAGGCTAATTGATTTAGG
The DNA here is from genome assembly GCA_037832385.1 of Rhizophora apiculata. NCBI lineage: Eukaryota > Viridiplantae > Streptophyta > Magnoliopsida > Malpighiales > Rhizophoraceae > Rhizophora > Rhizophora apiculata. Next base: position 1,248,485 of record CM075438.1, on the reverse strand, counting down.
AAGTGAATTGTTGCACTCTCCTTAGCAAATTTTGACTTCCATGACCATTGTCCTACTTATTTAAAGCTTGAGAATAGGTTGAAGGCATTGCACCCCCAATGCCATTATTTATTAGCATTACTTGATAGAACTTGTATTGAGTTCCAACTATCCTAAGGGAAAATTTAGAGGGAACCATCTACTATACAATTCAATTATTCTGTTGCCCTTATGCCTAACTCAAACAAATGATTTGCACTTAAAAGCATTAACAGCAAGGTCAATTATTTACACATTAATTGCCCTTTATCTCTCTCTCTCTTACACTCTTGCTACAAAAGATTTTAATTTCTTACATTTTTTTCATATAGTCCTTATTTTCACTTCTCATTCACCTATTAACACAATAGAATCACCACCACCACCATTTCACCTTCTACCATCTTTCTATTTTTGGATTACAAACAATTATTGAGATCCTACAATTTCAAATTCTTTACCTAAGAACTCTTCATCTTCCATTGATTTAAGAAATTTTTTGGAATTTAAACTTGAAAGTGGTCTAAACCTCTTTGACATTTTGAGCATCACCACATTAATTGTTTGCTCTTAATCTCTCACTAAATGCAACAAAGTTTCTAATTTCTTACATTGCTTCCATACAATACCCATTTTATCTTCTCTCCCCTACCTTGATAATGGATCCACCATCACCAACCACCATCTTTTTAGTTCTAGATTACAAAAAATTATTAAGATCTTATGATTTTTAGTATTTTCAAATTATTTGCATTTTAATATTTTCAGTTTTATTTTTTCCACTTGTATTAGTTGGCTTATGATTCTTCTAATTGTCTTTGTATAAGACAAATCAAAAAATGTAGCCTTCAAAGAAAGATAGATTGGTAATCCTCTATTGATTTATGAGTTTTATATCAAATGTTTCTTTGCACATTTCTAGATGAAATCCCCTGTTTTCATTTATTTTTAAAAACTATAATTTTTTTAAAAAATATATTCCTTTGACTTCTAAAATTTGGTTTGAACCATTAAAAGGAAAGATTTAAGGGTAGTAAAAGAAATTTGCATTGTGATTAGACCCAATATTTCCAAAATCCTCATTAGCCACATTTCTATGGGTGTTTTAGCCATGTTAGATAAAACCTTCCTTATAGTTTTATTCTTTTGCCCCTATAGTTATGTTTAGCCAAGGGAGACCACATGATGATATTGTTAAAAAGATTAAAAACACACTTTCTTTGCTAAGATCCCTTACTCATTTAGTAATGAAACTTTTTTTTTTTCTTTCAAGAAGTCTCATGAAATTGCTAGCAGTTATATATAGCTATTGGTTTGGTTATAATGTTGACTTTAATTAATGTTAGCATAGTTCATTGACACATATGACTATGTTTAGTGAATAGAAACCACATGAAAAAATTATGAAAAGAATAAAGATAACATGTTTTCAACATCTTGGAGTTTTGAAGGTAGTTAACCAAGTCAATGAATTACTAAAATTTATGGAAAACTAATATTATGTTTTGAACAATCTCTTCTTGCTTAAATAGGAAAAAGTGTACATTATTTTGATTATTAAATTGTACATAATGGGTGCTCTAGTGGATGGAGGACCAATGACAGGTTGTGAGGTCAAATATCCATAAACATGTTTCAATTACTTTTGAAAAGATATGTGTCATGGGTCTCATAATAATGTAAAACTGACATAGTTAAAAGAGAATTTTGTGGAGTTGCCCAATAATCTGAGTGATGAGGTAATTGATCAACATTCCTAAGCATAACTTTCATGCATGTTTGGGACACTAATATTCGTAAATATGAGTTGTAGTAATATTTCAACCATTTTTCTCTCACTGGAATTATTAGGTAGCTTCTCAAAATTCTTTCTTAACCATGATAGTTTTATGTTACTACTTGACCTATGGCACCCATTTTTTCCTAGGTATTCGAGATATGTTTCTAAACCTTTGACCTAACAAATTGGAAAATTTGAAATGTCTACTACAAATTTATTGAAGGCCACTTTTCTAATTTAAACCTTTAAATCAATGAAAAACCTAAAATACTCAACAAAGATCAAAACAATGATATGTGGGAATTTTGCCTACTAAAATAAAAATTCTCAACACTCCTCCAAAACATACTTAAGTCACAAAACATATTTTAATAAGCTTAAATAAGTATGAAAGTTGTTAAAAATAACAAAATGTAAAGGGAAATAAATAAATAATTTCTCACGCATCAAATTCCCTTACACTTAGCTTTTAAGCAGCTTCAAGCAAACAAAATCAAACTCAAAAGAATAGTAAACCACATGCTAGTCATACTTTAGAACATCATTGTAATGCATAAGCTAGTTACCTTCAATTCTTAACCAACACACATACCTAGCATAAAATTGCAAGAATGTCAAATAAAATAATAGAATCATACTCATCTCTTTTCCTTTCTACCTACAATTGCTCTCAATTAGTTATTAATAGTCTCACAACCAACTTAGCCAATTCGTGTATAGTTCACCTATCAACCATTCCTCTTTACTACTACAAATTGGATAGCAAACTAGGTGTCCCTTATTAAAACAAAAAAATAAAACTAATATTTTTTCTCAAAACATTCCCAAAAATTAGGAAGCATACATTAAGGCACATTGTATACTCATGTTCAAGTCACTTTTGATGTAAGTGTCAACACTTTTGGTTAAGTACTCTCACTTACAAGGTAGCTTTGATAATGGATTAGAATTAATTTTTGTTTTTTAGAAAACACCCTATTTACTTAAACCTAAGTTTAAGGCTAGCTTAAGAAGAACAATTTCCAAGACAAACCACATACCTCTCAATCATGCTTCATTACAAAACACACATGACTACTCAAGAAATATTTTTTCAATTAAGTATTAAAAAGTCAAGCACACATACCACTATTTTACAAAACATTGTTACCACTATATGACAAGTAGTACATCATAAAAATAATCCAATTTCATACATATGAATTACAAAGCATTCCAAAGCATAACCAAAAAAAACTAAAATCCTTATAAAAGAACATCCTACCTTAACCTCTCCTCCACACTTAAAACTTACATTGTCCTTAATGTAAGGCTAAATGTAACAAAAGGATATTTGAAACATAAATAAAAAGAAAAAGTTAAGAAATTAAAATTGAATTATGCTTAGGTTGCCTCCAAAGTGTGCTCTTATTTAAAGTTATTGGCCTAATAACATGTTTCCTCAGTCAACATAGATGAGATACGCCAACTTCATCACCACAATAGTCTGCACCTGACTCACCTACTTACTATCCAAGATTGAATAAATGATGCCAACATCAAGGAGCTTTAGAATCTCTTTCTTCATTACTTCCATCAATAGGGTGTTCAATCAATGTTAAGCTTCCCTAATTGGTTTGGCTTCTTCTTCCAACAATATGTAGTGCATGCACATAGTTGAACTTATTCCCTTAATTTCTATAATTTTCCAACCAATTGCCATCTTATGCTACCATAGCACTTGAATCAATTTCTCTTTATGCACTTGTCAATTCCTCACAATAATAATTGGTAAGGTGTGATCCTCTCCCAAATAAACATACTTCAAATGAGTTGGTAAGGGTTTTAGTTCTAACATAAAAGCTTACAAAATAAAAGGTAAAACATTCTTGTGAGAAATTAGTAACTAAATAGAAGAAAGTACATACTTATTTGTAATCATTGATAATAATGCAATTTAGCTACATTTTTTTTTAACTCCTCATCTAGTTCTACTTCTCCTTTTATCTATAGCTTAAGATGTTTGAAAATTGTCACCTCCAACTTTTCCTTGCTTGTCAACTCAAGCATTTTCTATACTAAATAATCAATAACATTTATGGTATAAATTGGGTGAACATCACTAGGATACCTCATACCATCCTAAATATTGAACCAAATCTATTCATCATCAAACTCCATTATCAAGGTAGCCGTATGCACATCAATTCTTATCATAGTTGTCTTCAAAAAAGGCCTCCCCAATAAAATAGGTGTAAGGTTAGGGGAAGCATCAACATTTGCATCTACTATGTAGAATTCAGCTAGAAACACAAGCTCATTCACATGCATTAACATATCCTTAATTACCTCCTTAAGGTAAGCATTTATACAATCAACCAATTGTATAATAACACTAGTATTTTTTTAGATGTCTTAGATTTAAAGAAGCATAAATGGATTATGGCATTATATAAATAGAGGCTTCTAAATCTAATATAGCTCTTTCAAATCTAGTATTTCCTATTTTGCATGGGATTATAAACATATATGGATCTTTGCATTTAGGGGGAAGCTTCCTTTGGAGAACTATAAATACATTCTCCTCCACTCTAATATACTCATTAGCAATCTCCACTTACAAAGTAGCATTACTAACCTCACTTATGGGCTAAAGATTGTGTGCTACTTGCCTCCCATATAGGCCAAAGGCAAGCTCACACACCATGTGGAGTTAACCTTCCCAAATAGGTTTTACATTGCTAGTCTCCCTTATGCCTTTTGGGTTGTACAAAGCTAATTTCCCTTGCAAGTTGCAAGGTATACAAGGCTAAGGACACCATAGGGCTATAGCAACAATGGTACCATGCCCTTAGGGTACAACACAAGCTATTAATTAAGTAAGGGACAACGAGGGGGCTACTACATAAGTCTCTTGGCATGCGGTTGAGATGGCGTGCATGCCATAGTGCAAGTGCCCCGTATGTGGTCAAGGGTGATCGTAGTTGTAGCTGGGTTGTTTGTCCATAACCATTCAACACGTTAGAAGAGCAACACTTGCTATGCTCGAGCCTCCTCAATACTTGATGGAGATGGTTTGTCATATTTTACGTATAAGTGGTTGGCCATCGAGCACTTAAGACCATTCATAAGGTCTAAACAATTAACTTCCTACACCAAGACATTAGCCTCTGAGCCCATAACCATTTATATGCATGTGCTAGCTAGTAGCAAGCACTCTAAAATATGCTTTATAGAAACACTTTGTCATCTTTTAGGAGACCAACAATTGCCCACCATCACTTAGACAATTTATAGTGTCTAAACCAATAGAACCTTACATAAACACATTCGTTAGCCTCCTTTTTGTTCCTAAAAAAGATGGAAGGTGTTTTATAGGGGGATAATTTGAAGTAATAAAGGGCTAAATCTCAATTGATTAAGATAGCAAGGTCACTCTACTGCTAACAATGCCCTATCGCATATTAAGTTATCTACTAAGGATTCTACCCATGACTTAGTAAAAATTGTAATGTAACATGGAAACTTCAACTTGTCTACTATAGGTGCTTATTAAACATATGCCACATGCATTAGCTTTTTGTACATTAGAAATATGTTGCTGAAGAGTCAATGTATTTACCTTATGCACTTTTATGATCAAGGAATCTTGTCTTGTCTAAAACTATTAGGAGTTTTTTGCCATATTGAAAATCAAATTCCTTGCAGCATACAACATCTTATCCACCAAAGCTCCACCACTTATTGCATCTATCATGTTCCTCTTTGTAAGGAGTAAACCTTTATAAAAATATTAAACCAATAGTAGATTACTTATCTAGTTGTATAGAAAGCTTGCATACAACTTCTTGAATCTCTCCTAATACTCATAAAGGGTCTCTCTATTATATTGGCAAATACCACATATTTCCTTCTTTATGCTTGCAACCCTAGAAGTAGGAAAATATCTTTCCAAAAACTACCTCTTCATCTCATTCCATGTTGTAATTGACACCAATAATAGATAGTAAAGCCATTCCTTGGCATCATCAGCCAAGAAGAATGGAAATGCACTCAATTTTATCTGCTCCTTTGACACCTTCATTGGCTTGAGTAGACCACCTAGAACTCCTTCAAATGCTTGTTGGAATCCTCTCTTACATGACCTTAAAAGGTGGGTAATAAATGGATCTGTCCCAATTTAAGCTTAAGAGCTTCATCTCACTTAGGATATTTGTATATACAAATGTTGTAAATGACAATTAAGCATAACAAGCTCTTTCAAAGTCTTGTTATTTGCAGCCACATCATCAAGCTTAGAGTCACTAAATGAACTCCTAGATTCTAAAATAAGTACCATGTTGGTGCTAGGCAAGGTAACCATAAATTTAACTTGGTTTTGTTAAGCCTCTTTCCTTAACTTATACAAGGTTCTTTAACTTATGGATCAAAATTAAGTTCAAAGGGAGATGATTGAGTCATAAACCATAAATAAATATAAAATAAAGATGAAACATTCAAAAATGTCTAAGGAAAAATAGAAATTTATAAAAAAAAATTGCTAAAACCCCATCAAATAGCATTTTTAAGGCTTAAAAGGGTGAGGCCGATAGTAAAGTGATTGGTTTTAAGCAAAATGATGTCTTTCTTGAAATAGTGTAAGCTCATCACCTAAGTCAAGTAAAACTTCCTTTGGAAATAGTGCACTATCAAAAACACTAAAAATACTTAAAAAAAAAAAAAACATAACATCACACATAAAAGGGGGATATAATCACTACAATCAATTTTAATTTTTGTAGTTGTTATGAAGGCTACAGAAATATTAAGTACCTTATTCAAGATCATACAACAAGCAATAGTGTGAATAAGGGTCGATCCCACAGGCAGTGCTATTAATATAATGTCAGATAATTAAACTTAAATACACTAATATGAATGAGGGCTTAACATAGAATTCTAACTTTATAACAATTAAAGAAAGCTACTTGATTAAACAAATCAACTTATTAAAATATAAATTAACAAAATTCTAATTATAGGTTCATTTGTAATTATATTATTTGATACTCTTAATTATCCACAATGTTTTCTCAATTTTGTTGGAACTATTAATACTAGAATACAACAAGTTTTGTTACCTAAATTCTCCCTTAAATATTCACCAAGTAGAACAAGTTATCTAAAGTTTTATACTAATAACTAAAGAATTAGGAAAATAGCTTAATTCAAGCAATAATCACATAAGCTCATATTGTTTAACTTATGTTAAGTTATTGATAACAATAAGATGAAAAGTTGTCCATAATCCCTTACTATTAATTTCTACTTAGTAATTAGGGAGAGGATAAATATAGGTCACTATCCTTAACTCTAGCAATCAAGCATTGTTTAATCAATTCAATAGGCCTAACTAAATGAATTAAAACAACGACCATTCAACAATTTATAGTTAGAATAACTCAAACAATTCCAATAAAAAAGAAAATAATATAACAAAATTATCTATTCCATTAACATACCAAATATTTTGAAATCCCCTAAAACTCTTGAAAAATTCTAGCTACATGTTCTTAAAAGAAACTAAACTCTTACAAAAGTTATGTTTGTTGCCCTCCTTGTGTGTTTGTCTCCTCCTCGCTCCTTCTTGGATTTTTAGTAGCTAAAATGATCCTTTTTATAACCTAGAAAATGTACATAGCAAACAAAAGAAAGCCTTAAGACATTAAAAAAAAAAAAAAAAGAAAATTTGTTAAATTCTTGAGGTTACAATAAACTTGTTTTCTTAATTGTGATAGAATTCCTATGTTGAGTTCCAAGTTGATTCTAAAATAGTTATTGTTCAAATTAGGCTATTTCTTCTTCATCAAAGTTGTAGTCCTCTACTTAGTTTCCCAATGCATTTGGTATTGCCCAAAACAAAGGTCAAGAGCCCAATTAATGAACTAAAAATTGAGACTAACTCAATCTAGCCCATGATAGAATCTAAAGTGAATTCTCATCTATTTTTGGACCATTAAAAATTGTTGTGGACTTGGATTTATTCATTATAATTGTAGGCTTGAATGTGAACTTCAATGTAGGCTTTTGAATTAATTGATTTGGATGACTAAAGGTCATGTTATGCACATTTAAATACTTATTGCTTGGATAGAAATCCTACTCCAATTACAATTTAGGCTCTAGTTTTTTAACTCAATTTTAAAGCAAAGTCTCAATACCCAAACAAACTCGGATTTGGACTCACTACCCCAATCTACAAAATTTGAAATGTCTACTGCAACTCTACTAAAGACCAATTTTCTAATTAAAACCTTTAAGTTAGCAAAAAAACCTAAAATAAACAACAAAGGTCAAAATAATAAATTGTAGGAATTTTGCCTACTAAAACACCAATTTGTCAAAACTTTCCCAAAACATACCTAAGTCATACAAGGCCTTAGACAGGTATTTTTGGCCAAGGGTCTATACAAAGGATACAATGCCAAGTACCTCACACTTATGTGTCTCTTCTCCTTGTTGTGAGCCCTTGGCTACACACACATATTTGTAGAATTTGTAGTCAACACCCCCAACTACATAGGTTTGCTTGACTTAACTGCCAAGCCAATCATGCCTTAGTAGATTACATGTTGTCATGGGTTAGTGGCCTAGGAAAGTGCCTCCACTTCCCTATTTTGTATCCCATGCTTCAAGTATTCTAGAACATTCCACTTTCTCCTACTTTGATCGAGATCTCACAATTTCATATTCTTTATTAAGAAACTCTTTATCTTCCTTTGACATTAAGAAATTCTTTTAAATTTAAAATTAAAAATTATGTGAACCTTTGACACTTTGAGCATCCCCATAGTAATCCCTTGCTCTCTCACTCTCTTACTATATGTTACAAAAGTTTTTAATTTCTTACATTCATTCCATATAGTCCTTATTTGCTTTTCTCTCTCACTAGTTGAGACAACATAACCACATTAACCACCCACAATCTTTCTATTTATGAATCACAAACAATTATCAAACCTCATAATTTCCAAATTATCTCCCTTTTCTATTTTTAGTTTTATTTTTCCTTTGGTATTGGTTTATTTACAATTATTATGATTACCTCTCTAAAAGACAAACCTAAAAATGGTTAAACCTTTAAAGAAAGAATGATTGGTAATCCCTTATTGATTTATTAGTTTTATATCAAAATTTTCTTTACACATTTCTTGGTGAAATCCCCTATCCATTTATTTATAAAAAACTATAATTTCTCCTTTTAAAAAACATTCCTTTCATTTAAGTGCTTCAATGTTATTGAATAGATTTCTAAAATTGGGTTTGAACCATAAGAATTAAACACTTAAGGGTAGTTCGACAAATTTGCATTGTGATTTCACCCAATATTGCTAAAGTCTTCATCAATCACACTTTTATAGGCCCTTCAGCCATGTTAGCAAAAACCTTCCCTATTGTATTATTCTTCTACTCCCTATAGTTAGGTTTGGTATATAGAGACCACATGGTGATATTATTGAAAGGATTAAAAACATGCTTTCTTTGTTAAAATCCCTTGTTCATTTAATTGTAAGATTATTTTTATAAAGTCTATTTATGGCTATTAGTTTGGTTATAATGTTGACATTCATGATGACTTGATTTGATGTTAGCATAAGTTTAGCCAATATAAACTATTAAATGAATAGAGAAAAAATGTTTTCAACAACTTACTAGTTTGAACACAAAGTGGATAAAGATAATGAATTAGTAAAATTTTTGGAAAATGAGTATAATGTTATGGATAGTTTCTTCTTGCCTGGATCAAAAAAAGTGTACATTAGTTTGACTGATAAATTGTACATATTGGGACTTCTAGTGGATGGTAGACCAGTTATAAGTTGTGAGACTAAATGTTAAGAAGCATGTCTTAAGTACCTAGGAAAAGATGGGTGCCATTAGATCATATAATAATGTAAAATTGATATGGTTAACAAAGAATTTTGAGGAGCTGCTTGATAATCCCAGTGAGGAGGTACTTTGAAGTTCCCGACTTCTCCCTAGGATCTACTAGTTCATGATACTGAGAGGGGGTGACTCAATATCACCACAATTCGCAATTCGCAGGTAAGTGAACAACTTCAACCTCTTCTTAGAAGCAAACTCTTTCTCAAACTCGACTAAGGTAGATCTATTGCTACCTACTAATCACAATAGTCCCCAAAGTCACCTTTCAGACACCTTGCCTAGCAGACAATACGGATGTTCTTGTTTAGGTCTTTGTTAGGTTATGGGTTGGCTGATACTTTAGCTGCATTCACAAGTCAATTCAAAACACAGAATGTAAAGCAAATTAAGGACACACGAGATTTACGTGGTTCCGTCAACGTGACGTACATCCACGGTAGTATGGACTCTCCCTTACCGAGACTATCCACTATACTTGAAAATTCAGGTTACAATGGATGTCTTTAATTCTCTGCTCCTTTCACTATTACAATTACTAAGCAAGTACAATACAAAGAGTGTCACTTACTGTGTCTACCATTCTTCTAGCTTGTCTTGCCTTTGTTGAATTGAAAGGCTGCTCCACTGCCGCTTAGAAGTTCACCACAATACTCTCTAACCTCTCTTGAAGAAGTCTGAAAATACGTTGAGTTCAATGTTTCGCCGAATTCCTTCTCTACGTTGTCTCACACAATTCCTACTTTCACCGTTTTACGGTCTCACCCGTCTCCTTATCTCACGATCTCACTGTTCCACGGCTCGTCTGTCCGTTTCTCTCTCTTTTGCTGTCCAGCCGGATTTCTCTCTCTTCCTGCCAGATTTGTCTCACCGTCTGCCGGATTTGTCACCGTCGACCAGATCCCAGTTCTGCCGGATCTCTCACCGTCGACCGGATCTCCTTCTGCCGGATCTCTCACCGTCCCAGCCAGCTCTCTCTCATGCCGTCGCCGGATCTCCTCTGTCCCAGCCAGATCTCCTTCTGCTGTCGCCGGATCTCCTCTGTCCCAGCCGGATCTGTCACCGTCCCAGCCAGATCTCCTTCTGCTGTCGCCGGATCTCCTCTGTCCCAGCCGGATCTGTCACCGTCCCAGCCGGATCTCCTTCTGCTGTCGCCGGATCTCCTCTGTCCCAGCCGGATCTGTCACCGTCCCAGCCGAATCTCCTTCTGCTGTTGCCGGATCTCCTCTGTTCCGGTTGTCTCCTCTTTCTCTCTCGACGGTTGTTCTTTGTTGCTGTCGGTATCTCTCTCTTCTATGGCCGTCTGGTTTCTTCTTCCGCCGGTCTGCTTTTCTTCGTCCTGCCATCCAGCCCCGTCTAGCCGTAACCGGTTTTCTCTCCCGTCGGGTTTCTCTTCTTCTTCTGTCAAGATTACTGTTCACGATGGCTACTGTTCACAATGCTACTGTTCACTCGATTCGTCCGTCGGCTGCACTGTTTACTCTCTTCATCCTTGCCGGTGGTGTTCTTCCATGTAGGGTTTTGTATTCTCTTTAATTGGTCGGTTGTCTAAGTTTTGCTGAATGCTCATTATTGCCGACGCACACTGTTCTTTGTCTTCCAAGACCATTATATACTCTACTCCATGAAACCCTAATAGGGTTTACGCAGGGAATTTACATTCTTACCCTTCTGTGTGGTTTTACCTTTTTGCCCTTCCATGTGGGTTTACTTTCTTGCACTCGTAAACCTAGTTGACAACAATTACAACCCATACAAGGCTGTGGGAACAACAATCTCCCCCTTTGTAATTGTTGGCAACACTTATAATAAAAGCCACTATGCAGCAGTTTCAACTCCCCCTAAATATGCACTCTCCTTTCTTAACAGCTCCCCCTGCACTGTTGCTTCTCTCCCCCTTTGCCAATCAATTACAAATTTGAAAAACTCGCAAAGTGAAGATGGAGGATTTACCTGAACTTCAGGCTTGAGGAGGCATTTGCACAGATAGACTCCATCTGTGCTTTTCAAACAGCTCTGTGGACAGAGGTTTAGTTAGAATATCTGAAATTTGATCTCTAATGCCAACATACTCCAACTGAATTGTACCCTGTTCCACTTAATCTTTAATGAAGTGATACCGGATGTCAATATGCTTGCTTCTCGAATGTTGAACCGGATTCTTGCTGAGATCAATAACACTTTGATTGTCATAAAGTATACTCACTGGTAATTTCATTTCAACACCCAAGTCTGTCAATTGTCTTAGCATCCATATCACCTGTGTACATGCTGCACAAGCAGCCATATACTCAGCCTCAGCTGTGCTCAAAGCAACACTGTTTTGCTTTCTACTTAACCATGCAACACACTTTGAACCCAAGTAGAAGCTGCAGCCGCTGGTTGATTTTCTATCATCTATACTTCCTGCCCAGTCTGCATCAGTGTATGCTTGTAGTTTAACAGAATCCATGGTTGGATACCACAAGCCCATTTCCAGTGTTCCTTTGAGGTACATCAGGATTCTTTTCACTGCCAACACATGAGACTCTTTAGGATTAGCTTGGAATCTGCTGACAGTACACACAGCTTGCATAAGATCAGGCCTTGATGCCGTAAGGTACAGAAGGTTCCCTATCATCTTCCTGTACTCTGTAGGGCTTGTACTCCTTCCCTCCTGATCTTTTGTTAACTTGCAGCCCACTGTCATAGGGGTACTGACAGATCTGCTATCTTCCATGCCAAACCTTTTCAGCATCTCTTTGACATATTTCGTCTGAGAAATAAAGATACCTTCTTCACACTGCTTTATCTGTAATCCAAGAAAGTACGTCATTTCTCCAATCAATGACATCTCAAATTCCACACTCATCTTCTGTGCAAAATCTTGGCATAGTTCAGAGTGATCCCCTCCAAAGATGATGTCATCTACATATACTATGGTTATCAGCTGGCCTTTCTCTGAATTGAACACATATAGGTTATTATCAACCATTCCTCTTCTGAAGTTCAACCTTCTTAAGTACGCATCCAGCCTGCTGTACCATGCTCTTGGAGCTTGCTTAAGACCATACAAGGCTTTCTTCAGCTTGCACACTTGTGTTTCATCCTCACTGATTTGTACTCCATCGGGTTGTTCAATATACACTTCTTCTTTCAGGAGCCCATTCAGAAAGGCAGATTTCACATCCATCTGATAGACTTTATACCTCTTGTGTGCCGCTAAAGCTAAGAACATTCTGATAGTTTCTAACCTTGCTACTGGTGCAAAAGTTTCATCAACATCTACCCCTTCTATCTGAGTGTAGCCTTTGCAAACCAGCCTGGCCTTGTTCCTCACCACCTTGCCATCTTCATTGTGTTTATTCCTAAACACCCCACTTTTGTTCCTATGACATTCTTATTAGTGGGTCTTGGAACCAGCTCCCATGTATCATTCTTCTCAATTTGATCCAACTCCTCATTGATAGCTTTGACCCAAGCTTGGTCTTGAATAGCCTCTTCAACAGATTTAGGTTCAACTTGTGAGAGTAGAGCAGTAGCTCCCACCATTCTTCTTCTTGTTGTAACTCCTGCTGATGGGTCACCTATGATCTGATCTCCTCGATAAGCACTGGTCCATGTTTTCTTTGTCCTTCTTCCTTGCACCGTCTTAGTTGTAAGAGGATCTCTTTCTTCATCTTCAGACTCACTCTTCTCCGAGTCTAAACTTACTTCTTGTTCCTTTTCTTCAGGTTGGTCTGATTCTTCATCTACATTGAAATCATCTTCTTCATTGTCCTCAGCTTCTCCATTCTGCATTGTTTTCCAGTTCTCATCTATTCTCACATCACTGGTAGTGGTTACTTTTCCCAGCTTATGTAGGAAAACTCTGTAACCTTTTGTCTTTGCTGAGTATCCCACAAAGATGCCTTCATCAGACCTAACATTGAATTTTCCCAAGTTTTGCTCCTTGTTCTTCACAAAACATGGGCTGCCAAAGACTCTGAGATACTTGGCTGTTGTCTTCTTCCCACTCCATAGCTCATATGGAGTCTTATCAGTATTGGGCCTTAGTAGAATTCTGTTCAGTAGGTGCACGGCTGTAAATGTTGCTTCTGTCCAAAATCTTGTGTGAAGCTTGGATTCCAGTAGTAGAGTTCTTGCCATTTCAACCACAGCTCTATTCTTCCTCTCTACCACCCCATTCTGTTGAGGTGTTCTTGCTGCTACCATTTGATGGTGAATTCCATGCTTCTCAAGGTAATCTTCAAAAGCTCCATTTGTGAAATCAATGCCTTGATCTGACCTCAATACTTTGATCTTCTTTCCACTCTCATTTTCAGCCAATCTTCTGTATCTCTTGAAGCATTTCAAAACTTCTGACTTGTGTTTGAGGTGCATGATGTAGGTCCTTCTGGAATAATCATCGACAAACAAGACGAAGTACCTCTCACCATTCAACCCTTTTGTTCTCATCGGCCCACACAAATCAGTATGCACCATGTCAAGCACTACTTCAGAACTGAACTCTTTGGTCTTATACTACTTTCTGACATGTTTTCCTTTAGAGCATGCTGAGCAAACATACTCTCTCTCTCTCCTGAGGTCGGGAATATCTTTGATTGCATGAGTAGTGGTCAGCTTCCTCATGTTCTTCTGTGATAAGTGTCCCAGCCTCCTATGCCAGAGTTGATTTTCTTCTTCTTTGGTGAGTAAACAGCTGCTTGTCTTGTCTTAATCAATCACATATAAATTTTCAGCTGTTCTCTTCCTGGCTGCAACAGTATTGCCTTCTTTACTCTTTACCTGGCAACCTGTTTTTGTGAATATTACCTTATGGTCTTCGTTGCATAACTGACTGACAGATGCTAAATTGTATTTGAGTCCTTCAACGTGCAGAACATCTTTTAGCTTTCCTCTTCCAATTTTTACTAACCCCCGACCATTGATGTTGAGTGAATCATCATTGCCAAACTTGACTCTGCCTTCTCTTGATTTGCTCAGCTTTGATAATTTACTCTTATCTCCTGTCATGTGCGAAGTGCATCCACTATCAAGGATCCACTGCTTATCCTTGCAGTCAGCTTTGAGTGCAATTTCAGCTATATTAGCCACCTCCCTTTTAGCTTTATATTCCTTCTTTTGAACTGGTTGGAAGATAGCTTTCTCCTTTTTCTCAGCTTTGATTGCACTGCTTGTTTTCACTATGCCATTGAGTGCCTTCTCTTGCTCAGGGAGAAGTGTCATGCATCTCTTGGCATTATGGCCATCCTACCCGCACCTTTCACACTGTTCCAAGTCTGCCAATATAGCAAACTTGTTCTTTGAAACCACAGGTTTGGGCTTCTACCAATAATCCTTGTCAGCATGTCCTTGCCTTTTACAATATGTGTAAGAACTCACGACAGGTGTTCTCTTCTGAATTCTGTATTGTCTCCCCCTGTATGCAGCATCATATCTTCTCAAGTTGGAGACATATACTGGCCTTCTCCACCAACAATTACTCGCCTTATGACCCCAAACTCCATAATAAAGGCAATGACCTTGAAACTGCCTCTTCTTGGGTCTGATCACAGCTTGTCTTATTCTGTTCATCACTTGCTGTGTAGGCAAAGTAGCTGGCTTCTTTACTTGTATGACTTCCATTTCAGTCACCTTCTTGTTTGCCACCCTAGGTTGCTTCTTCAGATCTTCTTTATTCTCAGCTATCTTCTTCTGAGTCACAACCTTCTCTTTTAACTTCTGTGGCATATTCTCATTTTCTTTAACCAATGCAGCCTCAAATTGCTGTACTTTCTCTACATTCTTCTCTCCTTTTCCAGAACTTGTTTCTCCTATCATTTTAAGCTTCTGCAAGTTCTCTTTGCTGCTTTTGAGTTGTTGTTGAAGTCTCAGCAACTTTTTCTCCATTTCTTCAATTTTTGAAGCCCTTGAGCCAAGCTCTACTGTAAGGTCTTCACATATTTTGATCTGTTCCTCAAATCTTCTCTTCAAATCAATATGCTCAGCCCTTATTTCACCGTTTTGACTTTCAGCTTCCTCAGACTTTGCTTCAACTTGTTTTATATGGGCCTCCAACCTTCTTATGGTTCTGCCCCTTCTGATTATCTCCTTTGAAGCTGCTTCCAGCTCAGCTTCAAGATCTGGCTCTTCTTCATCAACTTCCTCTTCCTCTTCAGAGGTTGAGCTACCACTTTGTTCTGATGCCATAAAGACATACTCATCTGATGAGTCTTCATCTTCCTCCTCATCAGCTTCTTTTGTCTGACTCACATAACTCTTAAATGAGCCTCTCATCTTCCTCTGTGGGTTAGCAATCTTCTTATTGGACTTCTTTGATTTGAATGATGATCTTCTCCATCTTGAATTTTGCTCATCATCACCATCCTCATCTTCATCATCAAGTTTCACTTTGCACTGAGAAGCAAAGTGTCCAGTCTGCCCACATCGATAACATCTCAAGGACAACTGTCCTTTTCCCTTCTTAGACCCCTTTTTGAGTTTCCTTGTGAAGTAAGCCAATACTTCACCTTCACTTTCTCCCTCATCATCATCATTATCCTCACTGGATGATTCTTCTTTTTCTTTTATCTTCAAGTGTTTCATAGCTTTGAAAGCTACCTCCTTTGATACCCTTGACGTTGAGGAGCTCTCAGTCGACTTTATTCTCATCTCATATGCAATGAGATTGCACTGAAGATCATGCAGAGATATAGAGTTGAGATTTCTACTCTCTTCTATGACTGCCACCTTTGAAGCAAACCTCTCAGGCAGAATTCCCAGAATTTTCTTCACAATCGATGAATCCTTCTTGTTCTTCCCATGACTTCTCAGGTCGTTTACAGTGTCAATAACCCTGGTGAAGAACTCTTAAACTATCTCATTCTTCTGCATTCTGAGAGATTCATATCTCTCCTTGAACACTTGAAGCTTAGCCTCCTTCATTCTGCCATCACCTTCATAGACTTTCTGCAATCTGTCCCATATCTCCTTGGCAGATTTGCAGTCCATAATTTTAGCATACTCAGCATCTGTCAATGCTGAAATGATGACATTTGAGGCCTTCCCATTGATCTCGAATTGCTTTAACTCCTCTAGGGTTAGGTCTTTACCTTCTTCCGGAGCCACAAAACCCTCTTGTACGCATTTCACCACGTTCATGCCCATGGTTGCAAATACCACTTGCATTCTTGCTCTCCACATATGATAGTTGGTTCCGTTGAAGATTGGAACCTTCTTACTGTAAGTGGTGCTAGTGCTAGTGTCGGCTTCCATTTCTCAGTATGCTGAACAAGTCAAACTTCTAGATCCCTTCAAAGTAGTACACCAAGCTGTTAAGCTTCAAACTGGTGAACTTGTGCTCTGATACCAATTGAAGTTCCTGACTTCTCCCTAGGATCTACTAGTTCATGATATTGAGAGGGAGGGTGAATCAGTATCACCACAATTCGCAATTCGCAGGTAAGTGAACAACTTCAACCTCTTTTTAAAAGCAAACTCTTTCTCAGACTTGACTACGGTAGATCTATTGCTACCTACTAATCACAATAGTCCCCAAAGTCACCTTTTAGACACCTTGCCTAGCAGACAATACGGATGTTCTTGTTTAGATCTTCGTTAGGTTATGGGTTGGCTGATACTTTAGCTGCATTCACAAGTCAATTCAAAACACATAATGTAAAGCAAATTAAGGATACACGAGATTTACGTGGTTCCGTCAACGTGACGTACATCCACGGTGGTAGGGACTCTCCCTTACCAAGACTATCCACTATACTTGAGAATTCAGGTTACAATGGATGTCTTTAATTCTCTGCTCCTTTCACTGTTGCAATTACTAAGCAAGTACAATACAAAGAGTGTCACTTACTGTGTCTACCATTCTTCTAGCTTGTCTTGCCTCTGTTGAATTAAAAGGTTGCTCCAGTGCCGCTTAGAAGTTCACCGCAATGCTCTCTAACCTCTCTTGAAGAAGTCTGAAAATACGTTGAGTTCAATGCTTCGCCGAATTCCTTCTCTACGTTGTCTCACACAATTCCTACTTTCACCGTTTTACAGTCTCACCCGTCTCCTTGTCTCACGATCTTACTGTTCCACGGCTCGTATGTCCGTTTCTCTCTCTCTTGCTGTCCAACCGGATTTCTCTCTCTTCTCGCCGGATTTCTCTGTCCGTTTCTCTCTCTCAATATTAGGCTTGATTGCATGCAAATTTATCTAACTAAACTTAAGTCTTTCATTCTTATGGTTGAAACCCAATTTCAATAGTTTTCTCAAAAGTATAGTACATACTATGACACTAAATTTTTGAGATACCTATTAATAGCTAGCACTTAATTCAAAGGAATAATTTAAAAAAAAACAATTTAAAAATAAATGAACATGAGATTTTACCAAAAAATTTAAAATAAACATTTGATATAAAACTAAAACATCAGTAAGGGATTGCTAGTCTTTTTTCCAACAAACAAAAGACATTATGCAAACATATTATGTTGGGATTTCTTAACCATCGTTGTTGAGGCAAACATCATGTCAAGGACTTGGTTTTTGGGCCAATTGCTAGCCTGTGCTCATTATAGGCAATCTTCCACTGCCATTTATGCCCCTAAGGATCAAGGGGTGGCTTAGGCAAAGTTATGTGACACCTAATTAGACGTACTCTTGGCTAGAAGGCTTTGAGAGCATCTTCTATTCAAAGGCTCAATGATTCATGGGATTTTGCAATCCACACTAAGTATCACATTTTGCTATGTTCTTCAATGATGCGAGAGATAAGATATTTGTTAACTAGATTCATTTAGATTCTCATTATGGAGATGTAATGCCTCCCCCATGCATTGTTCCCAAGGCTTCTAAGCATTGACTTTTACATTTTGATTTCCTTCACACAACTTGTGTTAAGGTTTGGACATTTGAATGATGAGAGGACCAATGAATGATCACCTTCACAACAAATGGGGTAGGTGGGTTATGTGCACCACTGATCACTAGGCATCAGTTGGTAAAATGATTCTTGTATTAGTTTGCTTATAATTCTTGTGATTATCTCTGTAGAAGACAATAAAAAATTGTAAATTTGAATAACATTTGATTTAAGTTAAATAACTTTTAAAGTCTACAGTTTTGTGCTCAAAAATCTCATTTTTTTACTTTTCGTGAATATTAACTAACTAGTTACTTAAATATCATAAAAAAATTTAATTAGAAAAATGATTAGAATAATAAATATAATTACTTAAATCAGTTATTTTTGCATTCAAATATAATATATTTTATTTTTTTGGTGAACTTAGAGTAACCATTTACTAAAAATGTAGGGTTTTGTAAATTTGGATATCATTTTGTTTGATTTAAATAACTACTAATACTAGGGTTTTGTATTCAAAAATATCACTTTTTTACTTTTTTTTTTCTAAATGTTAAGTAACTTAATATTTAAATTGCCTAAATTATATAAAAAGATGTTAAATTTGAATAACAATTAGATTAAAAAAAAATACAATTACTCACAACTATCATTTTTTATTCAAATAGGATCTTTCTTACCTTTTTGGTGAATTTATAGTAACATTTTACTAAAATTGTAGAAATTACAATAAAAGATTGTATATTTGATTAACAATTGGATTGATCTAAGTAACTACTAAAATCTAAGTTTTTATATTAAAAAATATCATTTTTTTATTTTCATTAATGTTGACTAACATGTTACTTCAATTATATAAATAATATAATGGGAATTTAAATTTGAATAATAGTTATCATAAAAATGTAATTATTTAAATCAATTATTTTTATTCAAACATGATATTTATTTTAGTGAATCTGCAGTAATCTTTTACTAAAATTGTAAAAATTATAATAAAAGACTTAAATTTAAATAATATTTAGATTGATTTATATAATTATTAAAATCTCGTGTTTTATACTCAAAAATGTCAATTTTTTAAATCTAATACTTAAATTGCATGAAATACATAAAAAAGATGTTAAATTTTTAAAAATGTTAGGTTAAAAAATGCAATTACTAAAATCATTTTTTATTTAAATAGTGAGTATTTTTACTTTTTGATCAATTTAAAGTTAGCTTTTACTAAAATTGTTGAAATTATAATAAAAAATTTTAAATTTGAATAACATTTGATTTAATTTAACTACTAAAATTTGAGATTTTGTATTCAACAATGTCATTTATTACATTTTATAAATGTTGACTAACTAGTTGCTTAAATGGCATAACTAACATAAAAAGAATTCAAATTTGCATAATAATTAAAATAAAAAAAATAATTACTTAAATCAATTTTTTATTCAAATATAATTTATTTTATTTTTTAGTAAATTCAGAGTAATTTTTTATTAAAATTATAGAAATTATAATAAAAGCCTTTAAATTTGAATTTATTTATGTAGTTACTAAAGTTTGGAACTTGGTATTAAAAAAATGTTGTTTTTAACTTTTTTTGAATTTTGAGTAACCTAATTCTTAAATTAATTGAAATACGTAAAAAAAAATGTTTAAAAAGAGTTAGATTTAAAATTGTAATTACTCAAATTGGTTGTATTTTTATTCAAATAGTATTTATTTTACTTTTGATCGATTTAAAGTTACCTTTTACTGAAATTGTAAAAATTATAATAAAAGATTATAAATTTAAATCACATTTGATTTAATTTAAATAACTACTAAATATGGAGTTTTGTATTAAAAAATATTATTTTTTTACATTTCATGAATATTGATTAACATATTATTTAAATTGCGTAATAATATAAAAAGAATTTAAATTTACTTAACAGTTATAATTTAGTTGCAAAAAAAATGCAATTACTTTAATAAGTCATTTTTCATCCAAAAATGATGTATTTTACTTTTTAATGAATTTGGAATAATTTTTTTTCTTAAATTACATAAATTATAGTAAAAAATTTTAAAATTTGAATAATATTTAGACTGATTTATTTAGTTATTAAAATCTTGAATTTTGTATTCAAAAATTTCATTTTTGACTTTTATAAATACTGAGTAACTTAATACTTAAATTGTATAAATTATATAAAAAAAAATGTTAAATTTTATAATGGTTATATCAAAAATGCAATTACTCAAATTGGTCTTTTTTTTTATTATTTAAATAGCATGAATTTTACTTTTGGTAAATTTCGAATAACTTTCTACTAAAGTTGTAAGAATTATAATAAAAAATTATAAATTTGAATAACATTTAGTTTAATTTAAATACCTAATAAAATATATGGTTTTTTGCTAAAATTTCATTTTTTTTTTTACTTTCATCAATGTTGACTAATTTGTTATTTAAATAGTGTAAATAATATAAAGACAAATTAAATTTGAATAATGGTTAGAATAAAAAATGTAATTATTTAAATCGGTCATTTCTCATTGAAAAATGATGTATTTTATTTTTTAGTGAATTTGGAGTAATTTTTTACTAAAATTGCAAAACTTACAATAAAAGATTTTAAATTTGAATAACATTTAAATTGATTTATTTAGTTATTACAATAAATTGTATTTAAAATTTTCATTTTTCACTTTTTCATGAATATTGAATAATATAATATTTAAATTATGTAAATTATTTAAAAAAACACTAAATTTAAATAATAATTAGATTACAAACTGCAATTATTCAAATTTATTATTTTTATTCAAATAGGGTCTATTTTAATTTTTGGTAAATTTAGAGTAATATTTTATTAAAATTGTAGAAATTATAGTAAAAAATTGTAAATTTGGATAATATCTGATTTAATTTAAATAGCAACCAAAATCTAGGGTTTTGTATTTAAAAATAACATTTTTTTTTTTTTTACTTTTCATGAATGTTAAGTAACCTATAACTTAAATTTTGTAAATAATATAAAAAGAATTTAAACTTGAAAAATGGTAAGAATAAAAAAAATGCAATCACTTAAATTGGTCATATTTTATTCAAATATGATCTAATTTCCTTTTTGATGAATTTGAAGTAACTTTTTATTAAAATTACAAAAATTATAATAAAAAATTATAAATTTGAATAATATTTGATTTGATATAAATAACCACTAGAATCTAGGGTTTTATATTAAAAAATGTCATTTTTTTTTTAATTTCCATGAATGTTGACTAATCTATTTAGTTAAATTGCATAAATAATATAAAAAAATTTAAATTTATAGAATAGTAGGAATAAAAAATAAAATTATTTAAATCAATTTTTATTTTTACTAAAATAAAGTATAATTTACTTGTTAGTAAAATTAGAGTAACCTTTATTGAAATGATAGAAATTAAAATAAGAGATTGTAAATTTCAAAAATATTTGATTTGATTTAAGTAATAATTAAAATTTAGAATTTAATATTCAAAAATTGTTGATTTTTAATTTTTATGAATGTTCACTAACTTGTTAGTTAAATTACTTAAATTAAATAAAAAAATTTAAATTTCAATAATGATGAGTATAAAAAAAAAGGTCATTGGTTAAATCAGTCGTTTCTTACTCATATACGATCTAATTTATTTTTTGGGCGAATTTGGAGTGACCTCATATTTAAATTGCAAAAATTATAATAAATGATTATAAATTTGAATAAAATTTGATTTGATATAAATAGCTACTTAAATTTAAGATTTTGTGTTCAAAAATGTTATTTTTTGCTTTTCATGAATGTTGATTAACCTATTATTTAAATTTTATAAATAATATAAAATGAATTTAAGTTTGAAATTACAGGAAAAATTACAATTGCTTAATTTTGTTTTTTCTTTTAAATTTAAATATGATCTAATTTACTTTTTGGTGAACTTGAAGTAACATTTACTAAAATCATAGAATTTATAATAAATGATTGTCAATTTTAATAATATTTGATTTGATATAAAATAACTACTAAAATCTAAAACTTTGTGTGCAAAAATGTCAATATTTTTCCATTTTATGAATGTTGACAAATTTATTACTTAAATTGTATAAATGTAAAAGGAATTTAAATTTGAATAATATTTAGAATAAAAAATATAATTACTTAAATTAGTTAATTTTTTTATTCAAATATGATTTGATTTACATTTTAGTAAATTTGTAACAATATTTATTGAAATAGTAGAAATTTCAATAAAAAACTATAAGTTTAAATTACATTTTTATATATTAATATAGTAACAAAAATCACAAGTTTTGCATTCAAAAATGTTTTTTTTTTTTTACTTTTTCATGAATATGGAGTAATTTAATATTTAAATTACATAAATTACGTAAAAAGGTATTAAATTTTGAATAATAGTTCAAATAAAAATTAAATTACTTAAATTGGTTCTTTTTTTTTCAAATTCGATATATTTTACATTTTTTGACACATTTAGAGTAGCCTCTTTCTAAAATAGAAAAAATTACAAAGAAAAATTGTAAATTTAAATAATATTTGATTTAATTTAAATAACAACTAAAATTTAGTGTTTTTATTAAAAAATATCTTTTTTTTAATTTTCATCAATATTGACTAACCTATTGTTTTAATTACATGAGGAACATAAAAAGAATTTAAATTGAATAATAATTAAAATGAAAAAATTAAAATTACTTAAATTCGTCCCTTTTTTTTTTTTACTAAAATAACTTTTATTTTACTTATTAATGAATTAAGAGTAACCTTTTATTGAACTTACAAAAATTTAAATAAAAATATTGTAAATTTTAATAACATTTGATTTGATTTGAGTAGTAATTAAATTCTAGGGTTTTACATTCAAAAATATTGTTTTTTAATTTTCTTATATATTGACTAACTTATTAGTTAAATTTCATAAATAACATAAAAGGAATATAAATTTAAATAATGATTAAAATAAAAAATTCATTAATTAAATCGATCATTTCTTATTCACATATGATTTAATTTACTTTTTGATGAATTTGATGCTATATTTTACCAAATTGCAACATTATAATAAATATATTATAAATTTAAATCAGATTTGGTGTGATATAAGTAGTTATTTAAATCTAACCTTTTGTATTAAAAAATATCATTTTTTTACTTTTTCATGAATGTTAATTAGCCTATTACTTAGATTTTGCAAAAAATATAAAATAAATTTAAATTTAAATGAGGATTAGAGTAAAATTATAATTACCAAAATCAGTTTTTTTATTCAATTATAATCTAATTTGCTTTTTGGTAAATTTTGAGTAACTTTTTATTAAAATTAGCGAAATTATAATAAAAAGTTATAAATTTAAACAACATTTAATTGATATAAGTCATTACAAAAATCTAGCATTTTGTATTCAAAAAGTTATTTTTTTACATTTCATAAATGTTGACAAATCTATTACTTAAATTGTATAAATAATATAAAAAAATTTTAAATTTAAATAATAATTAGAATAAAAAGCAATTATACAAATTAGTAATTTTTCATTCAAATATGATTTTATTTACTTCTCGGTGAATTTGTAGCAACAATTTACTAAACTAGCAAAAAATGTAGTAAAAGATTTTTTAAGTTTAAATTACATTTTCATTAATTAATATAGTTGCCAAAATTTAGAGTTTTGCATTCAAAAAAATCATTTTTTTACCTTTTCATGGATGTTAAGAAACCTAATATTTAAATTACATAAATTATGTAAAAAGTTGTCAAATTTGAATAATAATTAAAAATAGAAAATAAATTACTCAAATCAATCAATTTTTTATTTAAATAAGGTTTATTTTACTTTTTTGGTGAATTTAGAATAACCTTTTACTAAAAAATAAAAAAATTATAATAAAAAATTATAATTATGAATAACATTTCGTTTAATTTAAATAGCATCTAAAAGCTAGAGTCTTGTATTTAAAAATGTCATTTTATACTTTTCATGAATGTTGATTAACCTATTACTTTATAAATTTGTTTTTTATCCAAGTATGATCTAATTTACTTTTTGGTAAATTTGGAGTAACCTTTTACTAAAATTGTAAAAATTATAATTAAAAAATTATAAATTTGAATAATATTTAGTTTGATATAAGTAGTTACTAAAATCTAAGTTTTGTCTTCAAAAATGTCTTTTTTCAATTTTCAATAATGTTGACTAACTTGTTATTTAAACTATGTAAGTAATATAAAAGGTATTTAAATTTGAATAACAATTATAATAAAAAACAAAAATTACTTAATTAATTTTTTTTACTAAAATAAGGTCTATTTTACTTTTTGGTGGATATAGAATAATCTTTTATTGAAATTGAAAAAATTAAAATAAAAAATTGTAAAGTTAAATAATATTTGATTTGATTTAAGTAGCAATTAAAATATGAGATTTTGTATCGAAAAATGTTGTTTTTTTAATTTTCATAAATATTAACTAACTTATTAGTAAAGTAGCGTAACTAATATAAAAGAATTTAAATTTAAATAATGATTAAAATAAAAAATATAATTATTAAAAATTATCATTTCTTATTCAAATATAATTTAATTCATTTTTTTGGTAAATTTGAAATAACATTTTATTGAAATTGCTGAAATTATTATAAATGATTGTAAATTTAGTTAAGATTTGGTTTAACATATGTAGATACTTAAATCTAGGGTTTTGCATTCAAAAATGTTACTTTTTACTTTTTATGAATGTTGACTAATATGTTATTTAAATTTCATAAATAACATAAAATGAATTTATATTTAAATAATAATTAAAATAAAAATTATAATTACTTTAATTGGTTTTTTTTTATTTAAATATGATCTAATTTACTTTTTTTTTTTTTGTGAATATGGAGTAATCCTTTATTGAAATTGCAATGATTACAACAAAAAATTATAAATTTAAATAACATTTGATTTAATATAAGTAGCTAGTAAAATTTTGTATTTTGTACTTAAAAATGTCATCTTTTATTTGTATGAATTTTAACTAACTTATTACTCAAATTGCATAAATAATATAAAAAGAATTTAAATTTGAATAACAATTTGGATAAAAAATATAATTATTTAGGTTAATCATTTTTTTATTCAAATTTGATCTAATTTACTTTTTAGTGAAGTTGGAGTAACCTTTTACTAAAATTGTAAAAATTATAATAAAAAATTGTAAATTTGAATAACATTTGACTTGATATAAATAGCCACTAAAATTATTTTAAAAAAGTCATTTTTTATTTTTCATTAATGTTGACAAACTTATTACCTTAATTGCATAAAGCAAATAAATAGAATTTAAATTTGAATAATGGTTAAAATAAAAAATATAATTGCTCAAATTGACCATTTTCTTTATTCAAATATGATCTATTTTACTTTTTGGTAAATTTATAATAACCATTGATTGAAATTACAATAAAAGACTTTAAATTTCAATAATATTTGGATTGATTAATTTAATTACTAAAATCTAAGGTTTTGTATTCAAAAATGTTGTTTTTAACACTTTCATAAATATTGAGTAATCTGATATTTAAATTTCATAAATTATGTAAAAAGATATTAATTTGAATAGTGGTTAAAGTAGAAAATAAATTATTTAAATCAATCATTTTTTAATTTGAATATAATTTATATTACTTTTGTGTGAATTTAGGATAAAATTTTTATTAAAATTCCCAAAGTTATAATCTAATATTGTAAATTTGAATAACATTTGGTTTGACATATGTAGCCAAAAAAATTTGGAATTTTGTATTCAAAATTATCATTTTTTACTTTTTATGAATATTGATTAACTTAATACTTAAATTGTGTAAGTAATATAATAAGAATTTGAATTTAAATAATATTTAGAATAAAAAATATAATTACTTAAATTAATCTTTTTTTATTCAAATATAATCTATTTTAATTTTTAGAGAATTTGAAATAATATTTTACTGAAATTACAAAAATTATAGTAAAAATTATAAATTTGAATAATATTTGAATTAATTTATACAGTTACTAAAATATGAAGTTTTGTATTCAAAAATATTGTTTTTTTACCTTTTCATAAATGTTGTGCAATCAAATACTTAAATTGCATAAATTATATATAAAGATATTAAAATTGAATTACAATTAAAATAAAAAACAAATTACTCAAATTAGTCAATTTTTTATTCAAATAAAGTCTATTTTTCTATTTGGTGAATTTAGACTAACCATTACTAATTGTAGAAAATAAAATAAAAGACTTTAATTTTGAATAAAATTTCATTTTACTAAAATTTGGAGTTTTCTGTTCAAAAATATTGTTTATTACATTTCATGAATATTGAGTAAACTATATTACCTAAATTGTGTAAATAATATTAAAAAAATTTAAATTTGAATAATAGTTAGAATAAATATAAAATTACTTTAATTGGTCATTTTTTTATTAAAATAAGGTTTATTTTATTTTATTTTTTGTAATTTTACTGTAATCTTTTATTGAAATTATAAAATTTAAAATAACATATTGTAAATTTAAATGACATTTGATTTAATTTAAGTGGCAACTAAAATCTTTGATTTTGTATTCAAAATTGTCATTTTTCAATTTTCATGAATGTTAACTTATTACTTAAATTGTATTAATAATATAAAAAGAATTTAAATTTAAATAACGATTAGAATACAAAATACAATTACTTAAATCAATCATTTTTTTATTGAAATATAATATATTTTTCATTTTAGTGAATTTCTTGTAACCTTTTAATGAAATTGTAAAAATTGCAACAAAACATTTTAAATTTGAATAACATTTTGATTGATTTCTATAGGTACTAAAATCTTGATTTTTGTTTTCAAAAATATCATTTTTAACATTTTCATAAATATTGAGTAATATAATACTTAAATTTTGTGAATTACATAAAAAGATATGAAATTTGAGTAATGATTAAATTAGAAAATCCAATTATGCATATCAATTTTTTATTATTCAAAGAAGCTCATTTTTATTATTTTGTAAATTTAGAGTAACTTTTTACTGAAATTGTAGAAATTATAATAAAATATTATAACTATGAGTAACATTTGGCTTGATTTATGTAATTACTGACATTTGGGTTTTATATTTAAAAATTTGATAAATAATATAAAAATAATTTAAATTTCAATAACTATAAAAATAATGAAATTATTTCAATCAGTCATTTTTTTTATTAAAATAGGATATATTTTATGCTTCGGTAAATTTAGAGTAACCTCTAAATGGAATTTTATAAATTATAATAAACAATTATAAATTTGTATAGTAACTAAAATCTAAAGTTTTATATTCTATAATGTTATTTTTTAATTTTCATGAATTTTGACTAACTTATTAGTTAAATTGTATAAATAAGATAAAAAGAATTTAAATTTAAATAACAGTTATAATTAAAATTGTAATTAATTAAATTGGTCATTTTTTTATTCAAATTGCATTTATTTTACTTTTTTGTAAATTTAGAATAATTTTTCACAAAAATTGTAAAAGTTTATAATAAAAAATCATAAATTTGAATAAGTTTTAGATTGATTTATATAATCACTAAAATTTTGAATTTTATATTAAAAAATATCATTTTTTACTTTTTCGTGAATATTGTGTAACTTAGTATTTAAATTGTATAAATTACATAAAATGACATTAAATTTGAATAACGATTATATTAGAAAATGTAATTATACAAATCAATCTTTTTTTATTCAAATAGAGTTTATTTTATTTTTTTGGTAAAATTAGAATAACTTTTTTATTAAAATTGTAGAAATGATATTAAAAGATTATAAATTTAAATAATATTTAATTTGAATCAAATACATACTAAAATTTGAGGTTTTGTATTAAAATAATGTCATTTTTTACTTTTTATGAATGTTGACTAAGCTGTTATTTAAATTGTATGAAATAGTATAAAAGGAATTTAAATTTTAATAATAATAGAAGAAAAATTATAATTACTTAAATTAGTGTTTTTTATTCAAATATGATTTATTTTACTTTTTGATGAATTTATAGTAACTTTTTATTCAAATTATAGAAATTATAATAAAAAAATTAAATTTAAATAACATTTAAATTGATTGATATCACTATTAAAATCTGGAGTTTTGCATTAAAAAAAATGACATTTTTAGTTTTTCATTTATGTTAAACAATGTAATATTTAAATTTTGTAAATTATGTAAAAATATGTTAAATTTGAATTACAATTAAAATAGAAAATGAATTACTCAAACTAATCATTTTTATTTAAATAGGGTACATTTTACTTTTAGTTAAATTTAGAGTAACTTTTTTTTGAAATTGTAAAAATTAGAATAAAAAATTGTAAATTTGAAAAACATTTGGTTTCAATTATGTAGCTCTTGAAATCTAGGTTTTATATTGAAAAAAGTTGTTTTATACTTTTCTTCAATTTCAATTTGAATAATATTTGGATACATTTATGTAATTGTTAAAATTTTGAGTTTTGTATCCAAAAATGCTACTTTTTACTTTTCATGAATGTTGAGTTACAATATATTTATATTGTATAAATTATGTAACAAGTCATTAAATTTGAATAATGGTTATGTTAGAAAATGTAATTATATAAATCAATTTTTTCCTTTATTCAAATGATATATATTTTATTTTTTGGTGAATTTAGAATAGTTGTTTACTAAAATTATAGAAATTATAATAAAAAATTATAATTTAAATAAATTTTGGTTTAATTTATATAATTACTAAAATTTTGGGTTTTTCGTATCCAAAAATATTGTTTTCCTTTTTAACTTTTCATGAATGTTGACTAACTTGTTCTTTAAATTATATAAAGAACATTAAAAGAATTTAAATTTGAATAATAATTAGAATTAAAAAAATATAATTATTTAAATCAATTTTTTTATTCAAATAAAGTATATTTTACTTTTTAATGAGAGCAACCTTTTATTAAAATTATAGAAATTATATTAAAAGATTGTAAATTTGAATAAAATTTAGTTTAATTTAAATAACTACTAAAATTTTGAGATTTGTTTTTAAAAATTTCACTTTTTACTTTTCATTAATGTTGACTAACATATTATTTAAATTGTATAAATAATATAAAAAGAATTTAAATTTGAACAATGGTACAAATAAAAATGCAATCACTTAAATTGATCCTTTTTTTATTCAAATAGGTTTTATTTTCTCTTTTTGGTGAATTTCAACTAGCCTGTCACTTAAATTATAAAAATTACAATAAAAGATTTCATATTTGAATAACATTTGGTGTGATTAAAGTAATAACAAAAATTTAGGGTTTTGTAGTACAAAATGTGTTTTTTTTTTTTTTTAATTTTAAAGAATGTTAACTAAGTTGTTACTTAAATTGTGCAAATATCATAAAAAGAATTTAAATTTGAATAACAATTAGAATAAAAAATGTAATCACTTAAATTAGTCAATTTTTGTTCAAATATAATTTATTTACTTTTTGGTGAATTTGGAATAATATTTTATTGAAATTAAAGAAATTATAATAAAAAATTTTACATTTGAATAACATTTGGATTGATTTATATTGTTACTAAAATCTTGAATTGTTACAAAAAAATGTTGCCTTTTACTTTTTCATAAATGTTGAGTGTCCTAATATTTAAATTGTATAAATTATATAAAAAGATCTTAGGTTTGAATAATAGTTATAATAAAAAATGAATTACTCAATTTAGTCACATTTTAATCAGATAGGGTGTATTTTACTTTTCAATGAATTTAGAGTAATTTTTTATTAAAATTATCAAAATTATAATAAAATATTATAAATTTGAATAACATTTAATTTAATTTATATAACCATTAAAATATAAATTTCATATTAAAATATGTCATATTTTTACTTTTCATCATTATTCACTAACATATTACTTAAATTGTATTAATAATATAAAAACATTATAAATTTAAAAATTGGTTAGAATAAAAAATGCAATTACTTAAATAGGTAGTTTTTTATTTTAATATGGTATATTTTACTTTTTAGTAAATTTAAAATAACTTTTCATTAAAATTGTAGAAATTACAATAAAAAATTGTACATTTGAAAAACATATAATTTGATTTAAATAGCAACCAAAATCTAGGATTTTGTATTCCAAAATGTCATTTTCTACATTTCATTAATGTTGACTAACTTATTGCTTAGATTACCCAAATAACATTTAAAAAAAAATTAAATTTGAATAATAGTTAGATTAAAAATGAATTCACATGAATTGGTCTTTTTTATTAAAATTACGTCTATTTCACTTTTTGGAGATGTAGAGTAACATTTCACTAAAATTATAGACATTATAATAAAAATTATAAATTTGAATAACATTTGATTTGATATAAATAGTTATTTAAATTGCTTAAATTATATAAAAAGATATTAAATTTAAATGACTATTAAATTACAAAATATAATTTCTTAAATTAGTCATTTTTTATTCAAATAGAGTTAATTTTTATTTTTTGATGAATTTAGAGTAATATTTCAATAAAATTGTAAAATTGAGAATAAAAAATTATAAATAGTCCTTGTTGAGGTGTGCATTTCGTGTTTACAAGACTCAGTACTTGAACTCCTTTCAAGGCCAGATTTTAATTAGACCTCACCGGTTCAAAGCTTGAGAGAGGCTTGGTCCCTTGGCTTTAATAGATAAGGCCATAAAATTTAGAATTAAATGCATTTTACCTCTTTTGTAATTTACCTTCATGTGATTTAAATTTAAACTTTGAAACTCATATGGTTTACTTTAACAATTGAGACTCTATGTTATAATTTTGTTAATCTCACTTATAGAATTCAATCAATATAGCTTGGTTTTGAATATATTTAAATTATTTTAACCAAAATTATAAAAATATGTGATTTTTATTTTAATGAAAAAATTAAATATATTTTAAAAAAAATTTATTTAATTAAATTTTATTAGTAAAATTAACAAAATCTTAATATAGTTTCTCAACTACTGGAATAAGAATTACCAGATTCTTAAAATGCAAATTGATACCATACGAAAGTAAATTGTTAAAGTGACAAACAACTGGAAGTAAAATGCATTTAACTTAAAAATTTAACATAGGAGTGTATTGTTTATGTGATAACTTCTCTTATGGTCTAATTTTTATTGTTCCTTTGGTTTTTTATTTTTTCATTTCTGTCATAGTATTCATCTAGTAATTAAGTCATTAACGAATCCTAAAGGAGTGTATTATTTGTGTGATAACCTTTGAAATTTGAAGCAACCTTACCAAGGATTGATACTCTTAAAATTAGTTGTGTGTGCTTGGTATTATGGATAATTATTTTGATAGTAAAAGGACACAAGAATAATGAGCTTGTGACGTTTAAAAGATACGATCTATCAATGGGAAAGATGTTGCCTTATTTCAAAAGTTAAGCAAAGCTGTAGAGAGCTAGGAGGTCTTCTCATAGACAGTTCTCCAAATATTATGTCTGGAATCCTTTTTTGCTTTTTCTCTAGTCTCAAATTGATTGATGTCTAGTGTGTGAAACCTTCTCAAGTGATTTCATAAGTTGTGTCATTTTTTTCTTTTTTTATAATTTTTTTTTAATTTTTAAAATTTTCTTGTCTTTTTTGTATATAATATTATGCATTGAAAATTAATGTGTTATTATTATGTGAATACTGTTACGCCATTTTAAATACTATTATTATGTATAGTAAAAAAAATTTAAACTTAAATCAATATAAAAAAAATACCAAATTCCTATTTAAGTTACTATATTAAATTGTCAAATTAATGTGTTAATGCAAATCATAAATAAAAGGGGATTTTTATTAAACTTGATGAGCCACATGGAAAGACAAAATAAAAACTTGATTAAAAAGTTGAATGGAAACAATTGACTATGACATTATCAGAAAGAACAACAAATATTTTAACATAGATATGCACGTAAGGAAGGGTGCATCATTTAACATAAATAGCATAAAAGACAAGACTATATATCTCCTTTATATCAAAGATACTGATTTTGATCACAAAAATTCTCTTAAAATTGCCACTCATAATATTTGAAGGTTTTTTTTTTTATTGGGAATATTCTTCAAATAAATAGCATTATCTCTCACAAACCAAGTGTAATCATGGAAGGTACAATAATAAATGAATTCATTATCATAAATTTTGTTCCAAAAAATCTTGTAACTACCACCATGATTGTTACCCCATCTAAAAGTGCCCCGAAATATGGTGGACCTCAAAATGTTCTCTCTAAAAAAGAAGTTGTAGTCTTGATTGGTAAATAATGCATGTTCTCCTAAATCATCATTTGTAGACTTGCAATGAAGATGAAGAATACCCTTACTTAATTGATTGACAATGTGAACCATATACCTTGGATGTAAATCAAGTCAAGCTATACATGAATTGAGTCTCAAACTTAAAACCAAAAAAAAAAATAAAAAACTGCAAGGCTTTTAAAGTTTGTCATAATTTTTGATGTATTGTTTTTCTTAGGGTCTTTCTACTTTTTTAAAGCTTGGAATATCTATAATAATATATAGATTCATTTATGGCATATTGACTAGGTTATAGATTCTAGTTTTCTAGTGTTTTTCATTTAATAAAATGCCTTTGGTCCCTTTCCATTTTTTAGGGAGCAAAAATAAATAAGTAAATAAAACACTTCTCTAACAGAAAAGAAGTTGAAGAAAACCTTAAAATGCAGTTTTTTGGTAAACTTCCTTAGCCTTACCTTTTCTCTCTCTTTTCATCTCTTCCTTTTTCTCTTTCTTTCTTGGCCACTCATTGCCTTTGCACATCCTTGTCACCCTCTTCTTCCCTTTTGTTTCCCTTCCATTTTTCTCTATCCTTGTGTCTTAGTGTCTTACCCTCTCTCTTTAGTCCTTTGTCATAACACATAGTGCTCCTCCTTAAAATTTGCTTTTCTTTTGTTTTTGATGGAAAAAGATTAATTAATTGATAAAGATCTGAAATTGAATCAGGACTTTGCTTTTTGTTTTGTTTTTTCTTGTGAGTTGTTTCCCCTCATTTGGGTTCCCATTGGATGTATCCACAATTAAGGATCTGGTTCAATTGCATGTGAGGCTTTATTATTCCAACTAGTTCATTTTCTATTTAGAATCAAAATTTTCTTTTATTTTCTTCCCCTCTCAAGGTTAATACTCTATACTTGAATCCCTATCAAGCATCCATCACAATCAACATCACAATTTATATATATAAATCAAATAATTGAAAGGAAAAAAAAAAAAAACAAACTAGTCAACAAGGCATGGATAAGTGGAATAATTAATGAACTTATTAAAAAGGTGGACTATGATGATGACTTTCAATGCTCCTTCCTCTAACTTGGTCTTGTAGGAATTTCTATCATGGCATTAAGTGAAGGGCTCAAAACTTTTGTAGCCATTTGGTTAAAAACAACCCCTCACTATTAAAATAAAGGAAAATGGAAGTATCAAAACACAACCTTTCTTAAAAATTTTTATAATAGTTAGTCTCTTGGATTCAATAAATTTTCTAGTGCAATTGCAATGGATTTGTTGATGGTTGGTCATGAAAAGCTTGATCTTTTATTTTATTATTTTCACAATATTTGGTTGATTTTTTTTTTGGTGGCTGTGGGCGCATGTACGAGTGAGACTTTTTTTTAATTTTTATTATGACTTTTTAAAAATAAGTTAAATTAATTCACATATTAAAAAAAAAAGTCATCAACAAGTCTTTCTTCTAAAAAAAAAAAATCAAATAGTGGGAATCGGCTGCTTCCCAAGCAGCTAGTTCTTACCTTTAATAATTTTTATAATATTTTGAGAGAATCTTTTTATTTTTAATTTTAGGTTCTTTCCCAAAATTTACTAAATTACTTCCATTTCAATGCCTTTACAATTTAATTCTTACTTTGAACTTTTCTTCTATCTTATTTACCAAAGTTCTCCCATTTAAGAGATTGAATCTTGCAAAAAAAAAAAAAAAAAAGTTCTCCTATTAGAATGATCTTGATTATTGACCCTTCATATTTAAAGATATAAAATTACAACTTCAAAATGGAATTTTAATAAAAAAAATTAAACAAAACTATTACTATAATTCATCAAATCCTAAATGTAAGAATCAAGTAATGTAATGATAATATTATTATGTTGTTTATGTGAAAAATTAGATATAAAATATTAAAAATTAATATAAATTGAAAATGATATTCTTTCATCTTTAATTTTAATTGTTGAGATTAAGAATTTAACTTTTTTACTACTAAATAACATAATTAATAGTTAAAGAATTATTATTAATTATTGAAATAAATTAAAAATTTTTTTAATTGAAATTCAGCCTATAAAAATTTTGGTATATTTATTATTATTGTTAAGTTTAACAAAGAAATTGATTAAAATAATTAAAATTTTATCATTTGTTAATTTTACATATTTGATAAATTTGATCATAATAAATTATTCATATTTTATTTGTCTTGTAATCCTATGATATATGCTTTTTGTGTAAAAATTTGTTAGCATCATTAATTAATTAAGGTAAATTAAAATTTTCAACTTTTATAATAAAACTTGACAGTGAACTTAAGTGATGTTTGCCTTTATTCAAATAATTATTCAAACTAAACCATTTTTTTTTTTTGTTCCAAATAGTTAACTTAAGTGACTTTTGACTTCATTTTGAGTATTTAAGGTGTAGTTGGTACTATATATATATAGACAAATTATTTTTTAAAATATATTGTTTTGATACAAAATTATCTATTACTTTAAATTACCTTTTACTACTAAGGGTTTCATTTTGACTTATTACCTTGCATTGTGATTTCAATTTTCAATGAATGTTAATTCTCTATTCTTCATTTAGATTAAATTATTTCCTCACAATATTATGAAAACTTATATACAAAAGTTTCTTATTAAATTAAATAATAAAAAATGTTCTTATTTTCAATTTTCAAATTTAAACAAATATTAAATAATCTAATATTTTTACTAATATAATTTTTACAACAAAAAGAAAAGTTATCATCAAATACATATACTATTAATCTCATTTTCCATTAATTAATTTTTTTGAAAATTAGAATACTATTAAAATTATATATGAGTTATATTAGTTAGGTCTAATTATATGGAATGTATTTAATTTAAAAAAATTTAAAATTAATACATTCTATATTGTGTCATTTTTTAAGAGCAAGTCTTGAATATGAATATCAAATTTCATTGCCAAATTTTACATTTAGTAACTATTAAATTATATCTAATAATTACATTTTACTTAAAATTAGTGATAATATTATATCTCGCGATGTTTTAATAAAGTTGAGATCCTACTTGAATGGCAAAAGACCCTTTAGATTTTGACAAAGAATAATCAATTTCTAAGTACACAACTAACCTCATCATCTAATCTTTATGGCTCCTATTAGTGAGTTTTCTTCAAATATTTATTGTGGTATGCATGTTCAATTTCAAAATTTTTATTGATTAATGTATTATCATTTAAAATTAATATTTGCATCTAAATTTTGTAAAAAATAAAAGCTCTTAAAACAAAACAAATGTCAGAATATATTTAAAAAAATTTTAAATTTTTATAAATTTTTATAACTAAATCTTAAATTTATTTATATTTTCATTTAAATTTTATACCTTTTATATTTATTCTAAATTCATCTTTTTAAAACCAAAAATAGTCAAATCATTAAAAATTTCTTAACTACTACTCATAAAAAATGATAGATTTGAAAAAATTTTGTAATAATGTGTTAGCAATGATTTCACTTTCTAATGCCTCTCTACATGCAATGAATTTTTATATTGAAGCCTCTAAAAGTGGTAAAAGTATGCCATTTTTTGAAATTTACTTTTAATCATATAAATTTGATTTTGTGGCATAGCCGTATGTTAGTTTTGCTAGCACGGTTAGCATTGTGAAATTGACCACCCAACTCCCAAAATAGTGCATCTTATTAAAGTGTGCCAATCACTACGACAGACAATAACTAGTAAAACATCAATAATATATTAATCTTATTATTTGAGTATTACATCAATAACATTTATCTTCAATGCAATAATTTATGTGAAAAGTAAACTTAATTGCCACAATATAACAAATACATAGATTTCGGTATCCAAATCCAAAATAAATTGTCTCATTAACAAATTTGACCAAGTTTAGAGCCTTGAATATGCTTTTTGCGGAACAATGCACAACTAATTTGCTCCTCTTTAGTCATTGCAAAAATTATTGTCTGATCTTCAATGTATTTCCTTCGGCTAAGATCATCAAAAAAGTTCCAGAGAAATTGAAAACACTTTGAAACTCCAAGTAGTCTTAATAGGTGACAAAATAGCATTTAGTACTTCAGGCTTCAACATGGTAAGGAACTTAGATCACAAGCTATCAATGGTTGAAGCCCCGCGATTACACGGATTCAATTCCTTTAACACATTTGTACTATTATTTATTTTAAGGTACAGTTGTTTGGCAAGGTTTAATTCATTCAGTGGATACAGGCCATAATATATGACGGTCACAAGAGTATGATCACTTTGGAAATTATTAGGTTAAAAAGGGAAAAATGAGCAACAAAACGCATGTCTCCGCTTACCAATCTATCCCTAGTTCTCTAGTGAGGAAGAGTTTGTCAATGTACAGAATCACTGGTGCAGATGCAGTGATGTAATTCTGCATTTCAATCCTTGCAGAGGTCTCTGTAGAGAGGGGAGAGGAAGAGGGGGAGAGATTAGAGAAAACCAATCAATAAAACTAGAAATAGAAAAAGAGTCAAAATGTCTGTTATTCTCTTTTGAGTCAAGGGAACCACTCAGACTTAGCTAGAGTATGCCTCTTGGAACACATTCAAAGACCATTATGAAACTAGAATTTGAAATGGTGAGAGAACTCACCATCTTCATTGAGCTTCCTCAATAGTTGTGCTTTGGTAGGAAGGGCATACATTCCAGCAGCAACAGCTTTTCTGATAGCCCACCCATGGTCGGGAGCAAATACCTGTGCATAAGCCTTGGAAGCTGGGTCTCTCAAAGAATCACCCCTGCCATG
The DNA here is from genome assembly GCA_037832385.1 of Rhizophora apiculata. Taxonomy (NCBI): domain Eukaryota; kingdom Viridiplantae; phylum Streptophyta; class Magnoliopsida; order Malpighiales; family Rhizophoraceae; genus Rhizophora; species Rhizophora apiculata. Next base: position 1,210,796 of record CM075438.1, on the reverse strand, counting down.
GGATAGAAGGAAATGTTAAACTCCTCTTTTTGACTGTAATCAGAACATATGAACTCCAATAGGACACTCAATCTCCTATTACTAATAATTGCGACTAGTTTCGTTTACACTAAATACAAAATGAGAAGCTATTTTTCTTAGTATAAGTTTGACTTTAATTGGAAGCTAGTAGACAGCAAAAAAAGAAGTAGGGGGGGCAGTAAGCAGACAAAAATTCAGCACAATCCAATATAGCAAACTAATAATAAAATAATACTCTACAAGCAGAAAGCAGAAAAAGTAGTCAGGTCGAGGTAATTTAGTAAAATAGTATTGCAATGCCATATCCAATCAGCAAACAGATGAATTATATATTGTCTAAATGAACAAACCTGATTCTAAAAGAGGACCAACTGCATCCCCATCCAATTCTCTCAATTACAGGAAAAATACTGTGATCACCCTTTATGGTTTTAAAATTGTACAGCTAATTCCTATTCCAAAATTCTGATTGATCTCTAAAGAACTAAGATGCACATAGTGTTCAGATGTCTGCACATGCTTTTGGGCCAGAGCATAACCACAAGGGCTAGTCAGAACATAACCACAAGGGCCAGTCTCAGGCTCATTTGACGTTGCATCGTGGCTGTTACTTAAAACACTTCGAAAATAACAGGACAAATTAAAACCAAATCAGTTGACTTGTGGTTCACTGTTTTGCAATTTTCACAATTATTTCAACATCTACAAGAACATCACAAATTGCTTTTGTTGGTCAAATTTGTTTTATCTTTTCTTATTATCAATCAGAACCACAAAACACAGACAATTACCTCAAAACAACACAAGGGTAGACCTAGTCCGTGCTTCTCCATTTCCTAGTAGTTCAACATCATGGACTGATCCTTACTACCAAGATCAGCTGCAAAGTTGAATTCAGAGATTTACTATATCCAGAGCCAGTTTGTGTTCTAGAATCCATCCATAAAAAAGCAATATCTTAGAACCTTAATCTAATTTTTCCCTCAGCCTAGCAGTGCATGTGATATAAAGTATTCTCCTCACAATTGAAGCCAATGGTCAGCATTGCATATTCCAAAACCATTACAGGCAAATGATTCTTTCATTGTCCTCAACAGGCCTCTCTTTATCATCTAGCCAACTTAAAAGACGGTTAACTGGCCTTTTCTGATGATCAGCAAGACTGAGATGGAGAATTATTTCCACATTTGCAACAGAAATTTGTCAAATTTACCCATAACTTATTTAGTTATCACCATTTTTTCACCACCACAATACTACAGAACAGACAATTTTAACAAGTAGAAACAAATCATATAAAGCATTAAAGCAGCATTCCAGAAGAATGCCCAGACAACAGTAGTCATTCACCTAGATATCTATAGGTGACTACAGGTTCAGTGAATATAATGCTTCTAAACTAGAATCTTCCACAATATGAACCCAACATAGTCAGAGTAAGATCACATGGTGCATTCAAATAAACATTTAGGAAAGCCCAGCAGAATATCTAAAACACAGAATGGTCCTTAACACCCACTAGACCTCATCACTTTTGTTACACATCAATGCTGGTCAAATAGGCCCACCAATGATTGTACAAAGAATTTTTGATCTGGATAGGCCACAAATCTACAAACTTTGCTAAAAGTCATCACTCACACACAACCTTTCTCTTGTTTTCACAATCCTGCGACTTAGTGGAGGTTACAATGGAGTAACTTTACCTTACCATTATACCTAAGGCTCGCCCTTAAATTTTCGAGCTTTGCCATGCAACTCAAAAACCTAAGAGAATTCACAGGCATTATACACCAAAAACACTGGACTTGAAGCCTAATTAATGCTTATAAACATAATCTATAGCAAGAATTTGTTCAAACACCGTCATAACTCTAGTGTTCTCTTGCTTTCACGAAGAGCCTATAACAAGTGACCCTTGAGGTCACAGTAGATTATCCTTGCCGATACATTAAGCTCATCCTTAAATTTTCAAACTTTAACATAACAGTTTAAAAACCCAAAAGAATTGACAGGCATCACGTACCAAGAACACAGATGGAATTGAAATCAAATGAAGGCAATAAAAAACATACGTTTTAGCAAGAATTTGCTCAAACAACACCTTAACCATATCGAGTCCACGCTTAACCCGCAACAAATTCCTAGAATGGCTACCTGCTTTTCTCACACAATTCCCTTCCACATCTCTATCCAGCAAACCTTGCAATGTCACAATCGATTTCGATGCGGCTCCAAGATCACGAACCTTTTTTGGTGGGGGGTGGAATTTCAAAAGAAAACCATTCATTAAACGAAATCGAATTAAGCATTGGAAATTCAGGAAAAGAAAAATCCAAGCCAAAAAAGAAAGAAAGGTGGAACCTTGGCAACATAATCCATCTCGGCGAACTTGAAGGCGATGCCCAAGCAGCCAAAGAGAGGGGATACGAGGGAGCACGCATGGAAGAAAGGCCCCACCTCCACTTCCGCCGCCGGCGCGTCGATGGCGTCCGCCAGCTCCTTGAATGCCTCCGCCATCTTTCTCAGTGGCTTCTCGCCGGCCCCCGCCATCGTAATATTCAATCTCTCCCTATCTCTCTCTCTCTTCGGGGCTGACTCTGGTCAATTTGGCGCCGTGCTCACGGAATGTTCTTTTGCTGCTCTGTGACGCTGTTCGTTGATTCCTCCGTTTGCATGGAGTGGGGCCCAGCAGAGGAATTTCTATCTTTACCAGCCTATTACATTGAATCACGTTTAACTTGACATTTTTACTATGTTCAGAATGGAGTGGGGCTCAGTTCAGAACAAAATTTGTAATCATAACCAAAAAAAAAAAAAAAAATGTTTTGAAAAAGATTAGAGGATAAAGAAATTAAATCATAAAAAAATTAAGTGAATTAATAAAATAATTTATAAAATAATAATTTTTTAAAAAAATAAAATTTTTTTAAAATATGAAATTAAATTTTTTTTATTTTAAATTTATTTTTAATTAAATTTTCTCTCTTTTAAAAATTATACTTATAATTAATAAAATTAATTTATAGGACTAATTTCTATTCTATATTGAGTAAATAGTAAATTTTTTTTTAAATGTCTTAAGGGTAATAAATAGTAGAGGATTATTAGTCAATAGTCCAATTGATCATAAAGGAAAGTATTAAATTCACAATGACACACATAAGATTAACTTTATGTTTGCCACTAATTTTAATTATTTAATTTAATTCTTTTTTCCTAATAAATGCTTATTTTAATTTTTTAAAAACTCATTATAAGTAAATTTTGAGAATATTAAAACAAATCACTTATCACCCCTATTTGAGAGTAGATTATGTGCCCACATAATTTTTACGAGAGAATAAATTATTAAATAATATTTTATCAATTATTCAAAGTAAAATAAGAAGAATGAAAAATAATAACAAAATTTTATTTTTTTCAAAAAATAAAAAAATTCTCCATCCTAAAATGAATAGCCTTTGGCAAGAGTTTTCCTTTGGTTTTGTTGATTTTTAAAAACTTCAAATCTTTTTAAATTTCTTAACCCACAATAACAATTAGTAAGGAATCAAACTTAATTAATTGATTCTTGTGCTTGATGTTGGTCAAGCATGCGATGTATTTTAATTATTTTTCTCAAAAAAAATTTTCATTTATATGTCATAAAATTTGAATTTATGCGAATCTAAATCCTAAAAAGAAATATTATTCAAATAAAAGTTTCCTATATGAATACTTTTTTTACATTTCATAATGTGAGAATTCTCAATACTTCCTTTTAGGTTTTAGAACATGTTACACCAAAGGAATTGCTATTTAATGAAGAAAGCGCATTCTTTAAGATGGTTCAAAGTATAAGGCCAACAAATGCAGGGTATTTGCATAGCTTAATGTTTAAGGGTAAAGAGAAGAAATTGAAAAAAGAAGAAACCAAGTGGCAAGATGGCCAGAGGATGTTAAGAAATAAATTTCAGATTATAATTTTTAAAGATAATAATAGAAAATAAAATAATAAATAATAATTAATAATTAAAAATAAGAGATATTAAATTTTTGTAATTTGATCAGTTTGATCTATATTTATAGGTGGAAGTGGAAGTAAATATTACTAAAATGAAGAAAAAAAAACTATTATAAAACCTAATTAATAAAAATCCAAACAATGGATTAAAAGTTACTAGAGTTTTACTTTCTTATTATAAAACAAATTATATTAATTTTTATTTATAATGAAAAATGCCAATTAATTTTGCTTAATATCTCAATGTGAGATTTTAGCCACCAACTTAACAAGTCTCCACCTTAACTCAAGTCTCACATGGAGATATAGTATATTCCCCCTTCTCTATAAGCTTTCAAATTATCAGATCACACCAATTAAATCCAAGTATTGTTTAAATTTAGCAATTGGAAGAGGTTTTGTAAACATATATGTAGGATTGTTTTTAGTACTAATTTTTTGAACTGTAAATTTGATATTATATCAAATAATTTATTATTTTCTTAAATTTATATAAAAATTCAAATTACTAAGTAAAAAAAATTTTAAAAATTATAAATTATGGCAATTTTTTATATTTTAACTCTCTCTCTATGTATATATATAGATAATTCCCCTAGCTAGCAAGAAAGCCTTGCGAAAACCTTGAAGGGCCAGTCTCACTCCTTTTTATTTTCTATTTAATACCCATTCACTCGAATAGAATCAGTCTCAGCCTTTCAAATCTCTAAATGAGTATCCTTCCCAAAAGACCACTCAATCTTTATTGCTCAACTATTGTCTCCCAAATAAAATGATATCTCATATCAATATGCTTTATCCTCTTATGATATATATGATCTTTAGTCAAGTGTAATACACTTTGACTATCATGATGGATGATAACAACATCTTGATAAGCTCGCCATACAAATCTTTCAACCATAAAATTTCTTTAATAGTCTCAATCATTGCCATATATTTTGCTTTAGTGGCAAACAAAGCAACAAAATGTTACAAAATAACTTTCCAACTAATAGTAAAACTATTAATACAAAATATATAGCCTGTAAGATATTTTCATTTATTAAGATTAGCAATGTAGTAAAAATCAACAAAACCAACCAATGTGTATGAACTTTTACCAAACTTTAAATATATTTCTAAAATACCTTGCACATATCTAAGAATCCATTTCATAGCTTGCCAATGTGATTTGCCTAGAGAAGACATATACCAACTAACTACACTAAATGCTTGTGAAATATTTAAATACGTGCAAACCATCGCATACATAAGATTGTCAATTACACTCAAAATGACTAGTAATGAAAGTCCCGATAGATTTGACATTTTTCATATTAAATCATTCTAAGACATTCTCAACATAATTCTTCTAGATTAAATATAACTTACTACCTTCATAATTCCTTTGTTTTCCATGCTAAGAATCTTCTTTGCTTCTCTTAAGTCTTTCATCTCAAATTCACCAATCAAAAGCGCTTTTAAAGTGTGAATCTCTAATGAAATTGTAGCAGTAATGAACATGTTATTGACATAAAGTAATAAATAAATAAATGAGTCATCATCAAACTTTTGAAAGTAAATACAACTGTCATACATACTCCGAACATAACCATGATCCAGCATAAACGAATCGAACATCTTATACTATTATCTCAAAAAATGCTTCAACCCATACAAGGATTTTTTCAACAAACAAATATGGTTTTTCTTACCTTGAACTTTTAAACTATAGGGCTACCTCATGTTTATTTGCTCCTCAAGCTTATTGTGTAAGAAAGTCACATTAACATTAAGTTGCTCTAATTCTAACTTATACATGGCCACCAAAGCAATCAAGACACGTATTGAACTTACATCTTCGACCCTCAGTATACCTTCTTTCCTTTTGAAGATCCATTTGCAACCAATGATTTTCTTTTATGAAGGCGACATTATAAGAACTTATATGTCATTCTTGTGAAGAAATTATATTTCTTTATTAGTCATAACTAACAACTTGGATAAGTCAACACTTGAAACTACTTGTGAATATATAAATGGTTTACCATGTTTGCCAGTTTCTTATGTAACTAAAAGAATATAAGCAACATAGTTGTTATATCTCTATAATGGTCAAATCTCTCTTCTTAGTCTATCTTTGGCTATGGAATGATCCTCCTTTCTATCTTCAAAGAAATTTGTAATATTTGATAAATTTGATTGAATGTGAGAACTCTACTATATGACATTTCAATTTACAACTTCAAACACCACCTACTTATGTGCAATGTTACATTTACTTGCATCATAAGGATTAGAAGACTCTCCTTTTGAATGTAATATAGAGGATTTATCAAATGTAATATTTTTACTAATTACAAATTTTGATAAATCAAAACATTATAAATGATACCCCTTCACTCTAGATATATGCCCAAGGAAAATGCACTTTTTAGCTCTAGATTTCAATTTTTTTATCATTAACATGCATATATGCAGGACATTTAAAAATCTTCAAATTAGAATAATTAGCAAGAGTACCTCACTAGACTTCTTTTGCAATCTTAAACTTTATAAATGCTAAAGGTGCATGATTAATGATATAACAAGTTATTAATATTACCTTTACCCAAAAGTGTTTTGACAAACCAACATTAGAAATCATACAGACAACTGTCTTTAAAAATGTTCTGCTCATGCATTCAGTAACACCTTTTTTGCTGAGGAGTCATCTTGCTTATGTGATGACAAATAATACCTTCATTTTCACAAAATTCATTAAATTCACCTTTATAAAATTCCAAGTTGTTATTTATCTTGAACCACTTCATTTGCTACCTTGTTTACTTCTCAATCAAGGCTTTCCACTTCTTGAATATTTGGAAAACATCATTCTTGTGCTTCCGCAAAAAACACAATCTTTCCTTGAATAATCATTAATGAAAGTTAACATATACCTAGCATTACCTTTTGACAAAATAAGAGATGGTCCCCAAAGATTTGAATGAATATAATCCAAAGTGTCTTTTATTCTATGAATTGTTGAAACTTAAAACTGACATGTTTCTGCTTCTTAAAGATATAATGCTCGTAGAAGTCTAACTTCCTAATTCGCTATCTATATAAAAGCCCTCTTTCATTCAACAAAGATAAACTCTTCTCATTTATGTGCCTCAACTGTATATGTTATAATTTCATAATATCTGTTTTTGAATTAGATGATGTACAGATTGCAATGATACCTATAATTGTAAATTCTTACAAAATGTATAAATTTCTAATCTTGCAAGTTTTCATGACAATAAAAGCACCTTTACTGACTTTCAAAATTATATGCTCACCAATATACCAATAACCAAGAGCCTTAAGTGTTTCCAAAGAGATGAAATTTTTCTTCAATTTTGGAACATGTTTAACTTGTGTGAATGTTCTCGTAGCACCATCATGAATCTTGATTCTAGCCTTAATAATCCCAATAATTTTGCAAGCTAAATTATTGTCTATCATAATAACTCTACCTTCAACAAATTCATAAGTCCAATAATTTTCCAAGCTAAATTATTGTTTATCATAACAACTCCACTTTCAACAAATTCATAGGTCCAATAATTTTACAAGTTGAATTATTACCTATTATAACAACTCCACCTTCAACAAATTCATAAGTGGAAATCAATCCTTACTAGAACATATATGGTACATGTAATCAGAATTTAAAATTTATTCATTGGTAAACCTTAATTTATCATTAGTAAAAAAAATAATTCCTTTATTTTCATCTTTTACAATACTATTTTGAGTTGACTCGTTACTTTTACGCTTTTTTATACTTATCCTTGTTTTTAGTTTTTTTCTTTATCTTTCAGTTTAAAGTGATTAGTTATAATAATTGCACACCAAATTTTTATATTTAGATTTATATCTTATATTTATATTTTTAATTATCTACATGCCTCTTATCTAATTTGTCTTGAACTACCAAACTGTCCATCCCTATCGATAAAGTTTTTTAACTTTAAAATATATTTAATTTCTTTATAAGAAATAGTTTTTTAGTATAAAATATTATTTTTTTAAAATATTTAAATAATTGAAGAAGATAATATAATAATAATAATAATAATTGATTCTTATTCTTAATATTAATATTTATATTATTCAAATTAATAAATAAAAAATTAAATTTATTAAAATATAATAATAAAAATGATCTTTCAAACATATGATACATATACAAATTTTATTTTAAAAAAAAGTCATTCTCTACTATTTTTTTTATATGCAAAAATATTAATTTCTCCTACAAACTTTTAATAATTATTTTAATAATAATTTTTTTAAAATTTCATTAAAAAAATTTTAAATAATACTTAATCTCATCTTGCCCAAATTTACATATTTCTCGTCTAAAATCTTCTTTAAATTTTTTTTCCTTTTTGTTAACAATGTTATATCAATATTATTTTGAGCCAACATATCAAATATGATAAATATAATTATATATAATTATTATTATTATTAAATAATATATAATTTTAAATAATAATATTTTTATTTTTTAACACTTTTATTAAAAATACATTTATTCACGTTACAATTCCCAAGTCTTTATATCAAACACATCGGCAAAACCAATGGTGCGGATTCATTTCTTAGAACGGATCAATTTCTGCGCCTCTGGTTTCTCATCCGTCTGAGGGCTGATCCTAAAAGTCTTCACAAACCATTCATATTTCCGCGTAACCATGACGTGCCCGACTATCAACCCAACCAAGAGACCGGGGGCATACCCGATCACAGCTGGTCTCCAACCAAATTCAAACGAAGTCTCGTGTCTTCATTTTCTTCGGGCCCTGAAGTTGACGGCGGCAAAGCCTCTGACTTTCTGCATCTCCTCGATAAAGGGTTCCCGCATAAGCCCCGGTTTCCCTCATACGAGCTGTTCGGAAAGGTGTCAAATTGTTGCCTTGCGGTATAGGCCCTATCAGGTTGTTTTCAGACACGTCGAAGGCAGAAAGGAAGTTCAATTGCATCAGTTGCCAAGGAATCTCCCCTGTGAGCTTGTTTCGAGAAAGGTCTAATGACTCGAGCTGCGTAAGATTCCCTAAGAATGTCGGAATGCTGCCACTGAGAACATTGTTAGACAGATTCAGCATATGAAGCCCGTAAAGGTTCCCAATGGATGTCGGAATCTCTCCTGTAAATCCATTACCCGAGAGGTCCATGGCGACGAAGAAGTATAAAATCTCGTCGTATTGTTGTTTCCTTCTTTCGATATTTAACGAAATTTGGTACATGATCTCAACCAGAATGGAGACCGTGGCTTCCAAATCAATTGTATGCATGTAACTTAATTGACTTGCATTAATTATCTTCATCGCATTCCAATTCAAAAAAAACTGCGTTGCCAATTGGCCTGAAAAATTGTTCTGAGAGAGGTCAACTATGCGCAATATAGGGAAACTGGATTCCAATTCTGAATCACCGAACGTGCCATTGAACCGATTGGACCGTAGAACAAGAACTTTCAACTGCTGAAGTACTGCCAACCAAATGGGGAATGCATCCTTTATTTGGTTGTTTCCAAGATTTAATATCTCTAGCATTTTGCAATTTGCCAATAATCTTGGTACCTGCCCTCCTAATTGATTGTGTCCCAGACTAAGCGCCTTCAAGTTGCAGGCATTTGGATACATGGGAGGAATTCTACCGTGAAAATTATTGCGATCAAGATCCAGTACTTCAAGTGTGGCACTTAAATTCTCCAAACATTGAGGAAGCACGCCACTGAGACTGTTGGATAAATCAAGGTAAACAAGATGATTAAGTGTACAAAATTGCGATGGGATTTCACCTGTGAAATTATTTCCACTCGCACGGTACACCCTGATTGTGGGTGGTGGTATTGGAAGTGAACCTTGCAACATGTTCATCCGGAGGTCTAGAAGGTGAAGTTGAGTCCATGTAAAAACACTTGGAGGGTGTTCCAAGCCTGTGAGGAAGTTTCCTGAAAGGTCCAAAAGCTCTAGAGTGTCTTGACTGATGTTCCATATCCATCTAGGTATTATGCCTTCAATTTGGTTGTCGGATAAGAAGAGTCTTGATCAGGCAGGAAGAGTGGGAAGTGATCTAAATTGCACGATCTAAGTCCTAAAGTAACAAACTTTGGATGAGTGGTGGTAGGGTTGGACTTGGCACGAAATAACAACATATTGTATGACAGGTCCAGGTGGGTCAAGTTTTGGGGGTTCAAAAATGGCTCCAACTCCATTATGCCACTGAAGTTATTACAGGAAAGATCAAGTAGTTGAAGACTATCCAGTTGGAAGATTGAGCCTCGAATGGGTCCCTGAAACTTGTTATGTTGTAGACTTAAAAACGTCAGCTGGAACAATTGAGAGATTGAATGCAGAATCACCCCTTGCAATTCATTTTCATCAAGCCACAAAACAGATAGTTGAGTCATCCTTAAAAGCCAAGAAGGGATTTGACCAAATAATTGAGCAGACATAATTCTTCAAGTTGGGTAAGATTGGCAATATAAGGAGGAATCTCGCTATTAAGTGTAACATTCTGAAGGCCTAGATGAGTGAGTTTGCTCTGCCTACCAAGCCATGACAGGGAAGAAACATTCGAAACCTCAAAAGGATGTCCCTGGAGGCCCAAGTAAACAAGCTCTGTGAGAATTTCAATTGAAGCGGGAATTTTTCCAGAGAATTTGCTGTCTTGAGTATCAAAAAATTGCAAGGAACGGAGGTTTCCAAACGAGGATGGCAGCTCTCCCTTGAAACTTGTATTTCGAAGAGCCAATAACTGAAGTGGACTAGTTGAGTTAAACTCAGGTAAATAACCCCTCAGATCCCTATTTGTTCCCGCGTCAAGAAATTTTAGATTTGGCAGTTGGAAAACAGCGGGAGGAAATTCACCGTACAACTGACAACCTCGTAAACTAAGTGATATTAAATAGGATAAATTGGCCAAGGAAACAGGCAATATGTTTATGCCATCAAGATCAAGAACTTCTAGGCTAGTCAGGTTCTGCAATAACATTCGAAAATCGGGCATGTTAAGCATTAATTGACCAGCGGAAGAGAAATCAAGAGAAACCAACTTTGACAATTTTGAAATATCTGGGATTGAAAGAGAAAATGCAGAAGAGGAAAGGTTAAGATAGATTAGCTTGGAAAGATGGCCTAAACTTGTTGGTAATTCCGACTGATTAAAATCATTGTCAGCGAGATTAAGTGAACAAGACGGAAAAGGCTGCTGTTGGAGTTGATCGAACCATGGAGATAGCTGCTACTAGGGTCCAAACCAATCACATGAGCGGTGCTATTATCACACTCGACGCCATCCCAGGTGCAGCAATCACCATGTCCGCCTTGGAGATTCCAAGATTCGATCTTTGGATACGCCAAGGGACTGCCAGAGGCAGAGCTGCTTATTATGAAGCTTTTGTTTGAACTGCACGAGGGCAAGGCGGTCGTGACCGTGGCAGAATGGATGACTCAGAAAGTAACAGAAACATTACGAAGAAATGAAGACAAGAAGAGCAAGAAGCTCAAGATACTGCACACGAGGAGAAATAAAGGCGACTTGATGTTGTTTTTAGCTGATCTGTTTTTGCGCTCCTGCTTATTCACGAGAGTGGGAATTGATTGCAATTTATGGAAACTCTGAGAAATAGGTAAGTCATTGGCCTCCGGACATAAATTATGGTGAGAACAAAGCTAAATTTTTACTGTAACAGTTCACGTATTTATAAAAATTTAAATAATAAAATTTAAAAAATATATATTTTTAATTTTAAAAAATAAAAAAATGCTTGATAAATAAAATAAAAAAATTACAATATTTATTATTCATGTATTTAAAAATATAAAAAAGTTACAAAATATTTTTATTACATAATTTTTATTTTTAATTAATATTAACTAAAATTTAAATTTAAATTATTTAATATTTATAATAATTTTAATATTATTTTAATATCATATATTATTTAATTTATATAATTTACCTTTAATTCAATTTTTTTTTTAACCATGTGATACGCCACCCCCAAGTAACTACTGGCAACTTGGCATATAATTACTTGTAAATACTAGGTAAAGGGCATTAAGGTTGACTTAAAGTCAGTCTAGACAATGACCGGTTGTCATTTTTTCAAGTTTTTATCTCTAAGAGACAAAACATCTGTTTCTTAAGTGTAGACAATGACCGGTTGTTATTTTAACATCTGTTTCTTATTTTCTTGTTCAAATTTATTTTCTTGTGTAATTTCTTAATTGACAGGGACTGAAGACAATGATCCGTAAGGTTGTCATCGGAGGACTATTTTACTGTCTGAAAATTGCCATTCGGTTCTTCCATTCTTGCGCTGGCCTCTCAACGAGACCTTTCGCCTTGCTTTTTTCTATTTTCAATTTACTTTTCTTTGCTCATGAACAGAATAGTAATAATTTTATCCTTTATTTATTATTATTTTATAAAATAATATAAAAAAATATTTTTAATAAATATATAAACATATAAAATAAAGTAAAAATTATTTAAATAATTAAAAAAATTATAAAAATTAATTTAAATATTTCATAAAAATTGAAGCTCAGAGAACCAGACATGGTTGAAAGATGTTTGAGGAAAGAGAACAAAAAGATGGTTTCTTTCTTGTGAGACAACAGAAAAAACTTGAACGGAAGAAAAGAAAGGGCTTCTCTCTTGTCGTTTGTTTGTGCCTGTCTGTGGTTGGTTTTATTAATTTATAGGAGTTTTGTTTCTTGGGGATAAAGAACACACACACACACACATATATATAGGCTATTAGGTCTAGTAGGTCGCGTTTTTTTTACTCACATAATTATACTTGACATCTTATTGAATCCACATTCAAGCAGAATGGGTGCACTAAACCCTGTTTGATTCCTTATTGTTATTGTTGGTTGAGAAGATTTGGAATTCTTAAAAATCAAGAAAACCAAACCGGAACTCTTGCGAAATGCTACACATTCCAGGAGGGGGGAATTATTTTTTTTTTTTTGAAAAGAAACAAAATTTTGTTATTATTTTTCATCTATTTTCTTTTACTTTGCATAATTGATAAGCCATATATATATATATATATGTCAAATATTACTAAATAGTTTGTTGTCAAAACATTTTCTTCTTGCATTTCAATCATGTCAACACATAATCTACTCCGAAACAGGGCGATTTGTTTCAATAGGAAAATTTACAACTATGACATTCAAAAATGACTCACCGTATAGCCAGTTATGGTTCCAAAAAATAAATAATTTGGAATTGCTAGACAGCTGTGAGTACATCTAATCCTTCTGGCCACTCTAGAGTATCCTAGGAATGCTAATTGCTAAGTGAATGATATGAGACCAAATTGATAGGAAGGAGTAGAACAACCCCCAACTTTGGTTGGCAAAGAAAGATGTAAAAGAAGTAATAGAGGAATGGCGTGTTACTGGCAATGGCATGTGAGAGATCATCTCTTGGATTTTGTTAGCATATCTGGTATGGAGATCATATCAGGACTTTCCAACCATCGATCTAAATAATTGGATCATGCCTTTGCCTTGAAACAAATAGTGTCAATGTAATGTCTGAAATGAAATTCTGGTAAGTCTTCAGCTATCCTATACTGGATTTAGTGAGAACTTATTGTATCTTTCATCTGGATGGCATGTGAAATTGATGCCGGTTGTCACCTCAAATTTTTGCTTCTTCGCTGGATTGATTTTACTGGCTAAAGAATACATGGAGAACAATGTATGAGTGTTGGTGTTCATCAAGCTTACAGTAACCATGGTGCTGCTGCTTTTCCCGCCACCATGTGCTTCAGCTCAAATACAACTGTTTTTCCCTCTAATCTTTAATTATCAGCTGGTCACATATTATGAATTTTACCTTTTGGTGCAAGGTGGAAAGGATGGCTCTAGTGGAATGAATCCATGGACATCCTAGTAGGCAACTACAAGTAATCTTGTTGTACATAATCCAGATGAGCATGTTGATAGTGCATGGCCCTACCTATATTGGGAGCTCAACTATCCCTATGACTTCATGTTTTTTGTCATCAAATACTTGGACAATTATATGACTAGGTGTTATGATGGTGATGTTAATTGGAAATTGCTCCAAGGTGTCTTTGGGCATCACATTTAAGGATGATATATTGTTGATGAGGGCACGAGACATGTTGCAGCCATAATAAACAACCAAAATATGCAACATTTTGGTGTGTTTATGCCCATTAATTAGAATTTCTTCATCCAAAAATGAGATGCAGTTCCTTTTCACGATGTTATAGACAATGTGATTGAAGTTGGCCAACGGGATGTTTGAAGAGACATATGCCTAATTGAGAATATACAACAAGGACTTTCATTAAGATTTGAAATTCATTAGCAAAGAAAGGATTAAGATTTTGGCTAGAGTTTGACTAAACTATTCAACTATATTATACTCACTTTGCTCGATGCATATGAGAAACACTTCATCATCCTTATTAGTAGCAGTTTCCTTAGGCTCAAGACTTTGCCTATTAGATAACCATGCTCCTTTAGCACTTTGAGGAGGGTTCTCTTTGACCTCATTTGAGATTGACATGACTTTCCCTCTGTTTTGTTGAAGCCAACCTACATACTTTCAGGTGTTCCACCCCTTACTTTAGTCAATGCCTCTGAATCTTATAATGTTAGGTGTTGTTGCAGGTGTTACATCTAGCACTAATGTCCCATCTTTGAAGTAAACCTAATGGTTATAATCCTAAGGGATTGTTGTTTCATTGTGTTGATGAGGGTTATAAAGCCTTGAAGTAATAGGGACCTAAAAATTAAGTGAACTATTTTCAATAATGTTGGTTTTTTTTTTTATAGCAAGAAGACTGGTTTTGCCAGGTTGGTGTCTATGCTAATGTTAAAGAAATTGAGGTTTGAGCTTAGGCAGTTATTATTTGGACATTCTTGAATTTGATTTACTACCTTGTAATCTAGAAGTGGATTAGTGTTAACATTAGACCTTTTCTTTACTTTTGAGAAATCAAACCATCCCCTTTCCTTTAGCTTTTAGACTTTGCATTTGAGAATCCAATAGTTGTCTATAGAATGCCCAATCTACCCACCATGGTACTCACATTTAACATTGGCATCATACCAATAAGGGTAAGGTGGTTTTTGCAGTTCCTAGCCAAAATAGTGACTTATTCATTTTAAATGAGTTAAGGTAGTAATTTTGAATAAGACACTAGTATGGGATCTACTGTCCTCCTTTCTTGCCTTATGTGATCAACATAATTACTTGGATATGTTGTTATGCATGCATTTCACTATAAGAGTCATAGTTGAGAGCTTTGAAATGAGAATAAGGTCATCAAATCATATGACTAGTATGACTATTAAGGAGTAAATTTGTTTCATGGATTGCCAAATTACTAATACATAGGGCATAATCCAAACCAATTAACATATTCTGTTGCATAAACCTCACCTCCTTTCTTCTTGGTTATCTCGATTTTCTTAGAGATTGTAGTATTAATAATAACATCAACAGTTTTAATGAAAAATTATGAAAAATAAAAATTAATTCTTAAAAATTATGGCATTTGCCCCATTATTATTGAATCCAACATAATCCTTACTCTGTGACACCCTCTACTCCTCTTACAATACTTAAACTATTGCTACATTAATTTTTCTATTTTTCAAAATTAATTTAGAATTTATTTTATTTTTTGAAATTAATTTATGATTTTTAAAATTTTCAAAATTAATTTCTATTTTTAGATTTTATTTTGCTTTTACAAATTAATGCAAAATTTTTTCTACTCTTTAGATTAAAATATAATTTTTCAAAATTTGTTCACAATTTTTCAAAATTAATTTTTATTTTTAATTTTTTTTTCTAATTTTCATATTTTTTTTTAAAAAAATTTATTGTCACATCTTTACAAATTTCCTAATATGGCATCTAACTTGGCAAAATCAAGATAACAAGGTGCTATATAAACTATCATACAGTAAGGATAACAGAGGACTAATAGAAAAAAGTATAAATGGGTGACAGAGCAAACATAGAGGATGGATTCTAAAAAAAAAATGATGGGTAAAAATCTTAAAAGTGCTAAAAATTGTGGGTGAAATCTTTTTTTTTTTTTTACCACTTTAGGTGTTACTAAAAGGAATTAAAATTTTGAGTAAGGCTCAATTTATATTAACTTTGGTTATTGCAGGTTACAAGTCACTCATATTTGGGTTTCAGGTCATCTCAAGTTCAAGTTATTTAGATTTTGTGTTATTCAACTTTCAAGTTGCATTTCAATATATATATATATATATCAATAAGCCCCATTGCAAAGTAAATAACTAAAACTAAAAAGCACTTGCTGCTTCTTTCTCACAAATAACATTTGGTTATTATTCATACACTTCAAAGAGACCATATGAAAGGTGATGTGTGGTGAACACATCAAATTTAATCTATATCACTTAATTAACAAGTTTATAATTAAGGTAAGTAGAGGTCGAATCCACATAAATTGAGTTTTGATTAATCAATTAATTAATGATCTTAGTTGTATTGAGTTTACACACATAAGAGAGCAAAGGGAGAGGAATTTGGTTTTAACTAAACTAATAAAAATTAAAACAAAAAACTAATTGCAAATAAAACCATTATATGAACAAACCTATGGTAGTAAGGATATTTACACCATTTGATATACACATTGATTATTGACACTAAAGATCATCAATTATTTAATTGAATATTCAACTTAAAATAATTACAAATTCTATTATTCTAAATCTTTCCTTAGTTCATCAATTAAACTACCTATGACAAGCTCTTTAGATATAATGTTTTAGTAGCATTAAGATACAAAAGATGACTGAGATATAAACAACAAATTCACAAGTTAATTCGTTTAATTTTAGACCATGTTCTCCATAGAAATAAGACCAAAAACTTGATCATAATAATCAATTTCTATTTGCTACTTAGCTTTCAAATTTTCAATCAATTACAAACTTGAATTTTAAACAAGCATTAGGTCATAAAGTATAATTTTCTAATATGCATTCTAGCAATCAAACAATATAATCAAAGATGTTGAATTGAACAATTTCATCATTAAACTCCATGGTGAGTGCACTATCATGAACATCTATCTTTGGGGGAACTATCATTCTTTATGTCAAGAATATATAAATCTATTAGGAAGACTAACTCATTAAATACATGAGCATCCTTAACAACCTAGTATGGCTCTTTTAAATAGAGTCTAGCATAACAATAATTGATGTTTATAAATCCAGTATGGCTCTTTTAAATATAATTTTTCTTATTATGTAAGGAATAATGAATGTATTGGGGTCTTTGCACTTTGGGGAAAGCTTTCTTTGAAAAACAACCAAGACATTCTTCCCTACATTTACATTTTTGTCACCTTTGAGCTCTATCTTAGAGGTGTATAATTCCTTGAGAAAATTTCAATATTGAGCCACTTGTTTGATTGCATCAAGTTGGGGTATATTTACTTCCACCTTTTGAAACATCTCCAAATTCTCCTTTTCTTACTCCTCTCTTTTAGATTTTGCAAATGTGCTTGGAAAAGGAGGTAATATAACATTGGAAGAAATAGTAAGTTAAGGGCTTACCTTAGGTGGCAAAGCTTGGGCTTTGATGGGTTTATTTTTTATGGGCATGGCTTTTTCTTCCATGGCCTCTTCTTTTGTCTTAGGAGGTGTCTTTATTGGTGTTTCCAATTCTTTTTCTTTCATTATAACTATACAACTTGCATTCTCTTTTGGATTTACTATGCTTTAAAAGGGTAGCTTGCCTAATTCTTGTACCTCTAATCTACTCATGGTCGTAGCAAGTTGACTCATTTGATTCTCCAAGTTTTGAATGGTTGCTCTTATTTCCTATTGATATTGTTTGGTGTTATTAGCAATAATCTTAACAATTTCATCAAGAGACATACCTAAGTTTCAGGGCATATATTTATCTAGCTTGAACGAGTGGTGTTGGAGAAAGGATCATATTTACTTTGTGGTTACCCTTAGAATCTTACCATGGCATTGGTTTGTTCCATTGGATTATCTTAAAGTGTTGAACACATATCAATTAGATGTCCTTAATTCAAGCAAATGCGAAATGCCTATACTTGTTGCATATTTCTTATAACTATTTGATGTATTAGAGAAGTCAAATTAGTTATTTGTTGTTCAAGATAATTGAAGTAGAGTGATAGGGGAAAAATTAGTATAAAAATAAAAGATATATGCTTTTAAAATAAATTAATAAACTCTTAGATAATAACTTGTGAACTCGTAAATTGATTGGAGCCCACCCAAAAGCAATTTGAATGTAACATGATTTCAAAGTAATTCGACTTGGAATAATTCCACTTAATGACTTGTGGCCACACATTTATTAGCGATGCTTATTTATATGAATCTTTTTTCATAAGTAATAATAGGACTCATCAATTTGTTAGGGAGGATCATGCAAGGTTATCACAAAGTTGGTTATGTTGCTACATTAAATTTACATAAGAGCAAACTCTATGTTACCTAGTAAGAGTCACCAACCACTTATACAACTATATGAGATCAAATATATGTTTAATTCCATCAAATACTTTGATAAAGACTTAAACTCATGACTTTTGCATAAAATGATCAATCCTTTTAATACTTGAAACTTGCAAATGGTAAAAACTACCTTAATAAGGACATAAACTGATGACTTATGTGAATAACAATAAAAATACAAAATTAAAAACACAAAAAATTTTGGTAGAAAACCCTAAATCAAGAAATAACTATGGGAAGAGAATAGTCTAGAGAATGAAAGAAAAAAAATCTCCAAAAAAAAAAAAAGGTTAGGAATTTAGTCAGAGGAAGAATGGGAGCATAAATGAGAGGAACCAAGAACATGAATGGAGCACCCTTGTTTTGCTTCCTAATAGGTGACCCCTTCCAACAAAATTTAAACATAGATATTAATTCTAAACAATAATACATCAATCAACAGATGTTGAAGCAAAAACATACGTGTAATACGACACTCCCTATGTCCATTCTTATGGGCCATTGTCTTGTTAGTACATTTTGTTTTTTCATTTTCATTTTTCTTCTCTCTCTCTCTCTCTCTCTCTCTCTCTCACTCTTCCAACATTGTAATATAATTTAGTTCTTTCTTTCTTGGGGCTTCATTGATATGTTTTATTGGTCTAATCTGATGACATTTCTTTCAATTGTAAACTTTGTAAGAGATGGTGAAATGTATAATATGATTATGAAAGATTTTTATGACAAAAATTGTGGGTGATGCTTGCATTACAAATGTTGACATGTTTCATTATTTAATTATAACTTATACCCACCTTATTAATAATATTAATTATGTATATATCAAATTATTATGAAAGTTTATATAGACAATATAATGCCCAATTTTATTTTATAATATCAATTAATGCATCTTTAATTATTTTATTTTATATTAAATATTTTTTATCATATTTTATTTTTATGTATTCAATTAATTAAAGATGTATTAACCTAACTAATTGTAGTTTAGCCATTTACATCAAATTTTTTATTGTGTTGGCTTTACTGTATTTAACATCTATCCAATCTAGTTGTTGCCACTCCTACAAGTAGTAGTGTGCAGTGAAGATGATAGGATAAATAATTTAATATTTTGAGATTTTTGTAATTAGATGACTAAGATTTAGAATGATTGTGCATCAAACATAACATATGGCTTGATTGATACTAAGTTCAATCATATTTCCAATTCAAACTTTTTTAGCCAAGACAAAATGATCCTAATGGTGTACCAGAGTTTGTGACAATTTAAGATGCCTCTAGAATTATACGAATCTCAGGTAATTCTTAGCTTTTTTTATGTATGCATAGAGAATATGCTTATTTGTGTTCAAATAATTATGAGCTCAAACATTTTTGAAAACTTTTTTCTTTTCTTTTTTTTTTTTTTTGAAGGGCACAAAATTTATGGAAAAAATGGACAAAGAGAGAAAATATACTTATGTTGGGTAACCGAAAAAAGGAAAATATTTTTGTTTTTATCTAGTTTAATTTTTTTAAAAAAATTTTTAAATCCTAGTTAATAAACAAAAAAATTTGGATATGTTGGAAGTATTGGTTTCATGCTCTTACAAAGGTATTTAGCTTAATTTTCCATAATAGAATAACTTCTTTAAAAAACAATTTTAAATGCAAGCATTATTCTCAAAGCAAAATTTAAAATACAATACAATCCAATTTTCTCTTAAGCCACTAGTGATAGCATCGTGTATGACTCATAAAAATGAATGTAAGTCACAAAAGAGTTGCAAATAGACTTCTCAACCATTTTGCATTTTCACTTGTTCTCTATGTCACATAGATCTATTTTGCTGAACATGTTTGCTAAGGAAAAGCAACACTATTTGCAAAATATGGGATGGAGAAATATCATCCTCCAAGAGATTGTATAGAAGACCATCCTAATAAGAAAAAAAATTGTATTAAAAGGGGAAAAATAATAAAAAAAAACGTTTCATTTTTTGATAATTGGCTGCCGCTATATTTCTACCATGTAAGATATAGGTCAAAAGATCTACCAAGTCCCTTACTTAATTTTCCAAACTAACTTCCTATATGCAAAACATAGAAACAAAGGTAAAAACTTTGTATAGCTACAAACTTTGAAGTTCAGTAGAATGAATGCTGTAAAACCAACCAAAAAGTTCCTATGTCTATATTCACAGGAAGAAAGGATGATAAAGATAAATAACTCATAACTAAATTGAGACCAACATAGAGAAATAAAAACAACAAAGGATGTGTCTTGAGTTAAATTTCCTTTTTAATTTCTATTGTAATATTTCCAATTGTCAAAAGGGAAATCAACAAATGCTTGAAATTTGCTCCATTGCCTTTTTTTTTTTTTTTTTGGACTTATGCCTAATTTCTTGTATAGACATGACAAGACCCTTAGTCTAGATGTTAACTTCAATCTCTTACATTTGTGGAACTAGCCATGCATCTACATGGCAAGAAATACAAAACACAACTTTCTAATGGCCATGTGCTTTATAAATCATAAACACCAACTCAACGAGGGCAAAGAACCTAAAAGAGACAAAGGAAACTAACTTAGCAGAAGATTATGGAGTGGACTATTATTTTTAATACTGAAACATAAGAATACAATCTATATAGCAACAACACGTAACAAATTCGAAAAAATTTCTAGCTCTGGTGATGATAATTGCTAGAAGACATAACAAACAAAGCTTATATTTGTTGGCTCTAAGTAAGAATGATATAGAAGAGTGGATCCTCTAGCTTAGTATCAATATAGTACTATAATTGTTTCAAATTCAGGCACACAAATACACAAGTGACTCACCTTTTCCTAGATCCTCAAATTGAAAACTTCTCCATATTGACATCAAAATAATTACTTCTAAGGCAAATACAACTGTTATAGCCTCCCAATTATCATCCTTAGTTGTCCCTACATTCACTATACAATTCTCAAGATGTTTTTTAAGATATTTATCTTTAAAAACTTCTTGAGTTAGCTCTCGACAAAATCAACTTGAAAAACATGGTCAATGTAAGAAGGATATATAGTAAACTTAGATAGATTGAGCTAAACCTCTTCATCACTAGCCTTCATTCAATGTTAACCTATCATTTTTAACATCTATAAAAACTCCATCCATGGGTAAGAAAGGACAATCCAATATAATTGGAATCTCTTCATCTTCTTCCATTTCCAGCATAATGAAATTAATGAAATTAAAAATTTTCTTTACCTTGACTAACACATTTTCCAGAATACCCATAAGGTACTTCATTGATTGGCTAGCTAGTTGTAAGGAAATGGTAATAGGTTTCAGCACCTTTAATCCAAGCATCCTACACATAGATAAAGGCATTAATGGAACACTAGCACCTAAATCACATAAAGCTCTAGAAAAATCAACATCACCAATTGTGCAAGGGATTGAAAAACTCTTTAAATCCTTAAGCCCTTAAGCTTTAGTGAAAGCTTATTTTTGATAACTGCACTTTAATTTCTAATTTCCTCTTGTTTGACATAATTTCCTTAAGAAATTTTGTTTGCATAAGAAAGAATTTAAGCTAAGGCATCTACAAAAAGAATGTTAATGTATAGTTACATAAACACTTTAAAAAATTTCTCAAACTATTTATCAATCTTATTTTACTTAAGCCTTTAAGGAAAAGGAATGGGAGGAACATAAGGTTTGACTACTGGTGGTGGTGTGGCTAGTGTCTTAGTATGCTTGACTTCTTTCTGGCTTACCTCTTTATGGCATCAACACCATCCTCCACTACAGCCTCATCATTTACCTAACCAAGTTGCTTACCACTTCTCAAGGTGACTTCCTTGCATTACTCCTTTGGATTGACCTTTGTTTTACTAGGTAGGCTCTCTTAACCATAAGGTTGGGTCACACTTGCTATCTGACCCATTTGAACTTCTAAATGGTAGTTGAAAGTAGCTAATTGATTAAATTTAGATTTCAGCCACTCAAACCTCTTTAAAGTGGCATTAATTAGCTTTCCAATAGCTAACTCCCACGGTGGTTTGCTCTCTTGTTGTTGCAACATTCCTTGGGGTCACAATTGAATGTCAGAAGGATTGGAAGGTCTTAAGCTGCTGCCTTGATTCCTTGATCTTTCCATAATAAATTAGGATGATTTCTCTAACCTAGGTTGTAAGTCTAAGAATAAGGATTATTTTGCTACTGCTTATTAAAGTTCAATACAAATTATGCTTATTCAACTTGCACATAATTAGAACTAAGGTGTGCTTCCCCACATCAATCAGAATACATAGCATTAAGGTTAGAAATAGCATTAACATTACTTAACTTACCAAACATGTTTGTCAAGTTATCAACTTAGGCATTAAACATATTTATTCCATCAACTTCATATATACCTAGAGCTCTTTGGAGCATACCTCTCATTTGACCACTGATAATTATTGGAAGTCATATCTTCCAATAGCTTATATACCTCTTCCACTAACTTGTCCATTAAGGCATTTTTTATAGTTGCATCTATAGTAATTTTGACTAAATGTGTCAAATCGTTATAAAATTTTTGCACTAGCAACTAGTCAGGTAAACCATAATAGGGAAATTTCCTTTGCAATTCCTTAAGCCTTTCCCAAGCTTTATATAAAGACTCATTATCAAACTGAACAAAACTAGTAATATCATTCCTAAGTTTTGCAATCCTACTTGAAGGAAAATACTTACTCAAAAATGCTCGTGATAAGGCATTCCATGTTGTAAAAGAATTAAGAGCCTTGGACATCAGTTAGATCCTTTCCTTATCCTTAAAAGAAAATGGAAAAAGTCTCAAATGAATGACATTATTACTAACTCCATTGATCTTAATAATGTCACAAATTTCCAAGAAGTTAGCAAGATGTGCATTTGGGTCCTATGGCTCTCCACCATACTAATTGTTGAAGCATTTGAATACTTGGTTTGATCTCAAAAGTATTGGCATTCACTATTGGCCTTGCAATACTAGATTGGGCACCATTGACACTTGGCATGGCATAATCACGCAATGCTTTTAGATTCTAATTTTGATTGATCAATTTGTCTTTCATTGTTGCTTATTCTTGCTACAATGATCATTCTTTCCTTAGCGTATGCAAAGTTTGTTCTATCTTAGGATCAAATAAGATAATTTGCCCACATATATGTGACATACACTAAATAACCTTGTAATGTTAGGAACAAATATTTCAATAATATTAAACAAAGAATCACTAAAATTAGTAAATTTGAATTAAAATCAAGCAAAATTAGCTCTAAAAAGAAACTCAAAAAAAAAGAAAATCACACAAAAATGATTAAAAACCTTGGTAAATGATGTTTTTTCACCATAACTACTAGCCCTAATTTGAATATCATTTCCTTGAGAATAGATATAAGCATGACCCCTAATTTAACAATTAGTTTTTATTTCCACTAGTGCCTATCTTAGTTTTAGCTAAAAGCACCTATCATAAGAAAAGTTTGCAAATATAAAGCTAAAAGATCAAAGCATCAACTAAACCTAATCCAACCCATATTAAGAAAAAAAAACACACGAAAGCAAAAAATCAATAACACTATAAATAAAAAAAAATTGAATGTAAAGAAGAAGAGTTACAAAAATTTAATAAAAAGAACTAATTAAGAAAAAATCCATAATAGAATCACACACTAAAATTACAAAAACAAAAAACTCAATATATGAAATTAAAAGAGAATAAGAGTATAAATAAAATTCAAAATAGAAATAAAAATAAAATCTAAATTAATAAAGAAAATTTATTATTTTGATATTAAAAACTCTCCTCTCCAACAATGGCCCAAAAACTTAATTGTCCAAAAGTCTATCATAAGTGTGTGATGTTTAAGTAGTAAAGTAGATGTAAGTCCAATTATTGATCCCCTGAGGAGAAAACTCAATTACCAAATTATGCAAATTTCCTATGTTGTCTAAATAAACCAAATAAAGAAAATGCTATCTAAATATGAAATTAATAACTAATTTTTAATGTAAACTAAAAATCGATAAACAATTATTTTATCACCCAAATTTTATCAACTAAATACCATTAATAAACTTAACGTATGATTGTTAGAATTAAAACTTGTTAACAACAATGATCTCTTTTAAGACTTAACAACTATACTCATATTAATCCTACTTCTAATTTTGTGACTATAAAAACTAACACAAGTTCATTAAGATTTGTGGAATTTTTAACAATGGTTACAAAAATGTGTATGTATTTCAAAACTACACAACCTAGGTTTAATGTTTTATGAACTAGTATTAAATTTCCATGTTTCCTCCATCATTTAATACCTTAAACATGCAAATAATGGCTAATTCTTAGAATGAATAAAAATTAAAGTATCAAATTCAATTAACAAAAAATAATCAAAACAATCAGAATATTAGTTTGTTGAAAAAATATAGTGACTACATTTTTGCCCAAGAATGAAAGATTTAGCCACTTATATTTATCAAAACATATGAATAAACAACTAAACATTCATAAAGCATCTTAAAATACATTACTAACTAATGGTAAAGAAGAGAAGAAAGTAAGAATACCAACCGTATTTGATTCTTGCACTTTTGTCTCTAGTTTTCACTGATTTCTAACCTCTTATTTCCTTAAACATATTCGAAGCCCAATTTTGTGACATAAACATATAAATTGACAAAATAATGAGGACAAGATAAATGCAATTAAACCCTAAAATGTTTAAGGTTAATTAACATAAGAATTAAGAAAAATATTTAAATTGTGATATAAAATATGTGAAATAATTCTATACATTAAACATTTGATTTGAAAAACTTTTTAAATAAATCATATTATTATTCAAAATTTGGTCTTTTTACGTAATTTATACAATTCAACTAACAAGTTATTTAAAATTCAAGAAAAAGATAAAAATAAAGTCATATTTAAATTAAAAAAATTAAATTTAAATGAGTGCTTAAAATAAATATGTTAATTTAACTTTATTTCAAAGAGAATCAAATTAAAAATTTTCCAAACTTTTTTTTCCTTTAATTTTCACATGACCATATACCATTGGGCATAACCCATTCATTGTTCTAAGTCTTCTTACATTTTCACTTTATCAAAAAGCATGGACCTAACCAAAATTAATTGTTAGTTCATCATTCCAGTTTATTAAAAACCATGACTATTACATGAATAAAATTAATTTGACACAACTTTATGCACAAAATTATCATAAATGTTAGTTAAAAAATTTTAATTTTTAATACATAATTATAATTACTAATGTGATCACAAATATGTATTTATCATGTAAATCGTTAACTTTTTCTGTACCTGTTATGTGAAAGTGGTTGAGGGGAAAAAAAAAAAAAAAAAAAAGGGGTGAGTGTAGACATAGCCAACTCAACAATTTCTCATTACATTAACTTAACTTTGAACCATAATATAATGCCACCTTAAAAGGATTAAGTGGCTGGAGATGATCTGCTTGTCCTGGCCACCTTTGATTAGCTTTATCATCAAATTGAGGTTTCACAAATCTTTCCAAACTTGCAAAGTGTTTAATGCCAACTTCCAACATGATAATAAACCAAACAAAAAAAAAATCCAAAGTAAATGAAAAACAAAAAAGGATAGGAAAACATTATGCCATTTGTGTTCATTCATTAGGAATTACTCAACCAAATTCTTTTCACCACCTACATGCAATCGGCCACACGTGAAAGGCTCACTAACAATTGCTCACGTTCATTTACTTTCTTTATTTGAACTAATTAAAGATTATTGATCCACTTAAACAAACTTGAATACTCAAAGTTAATTAATTGGACCAATAAATTAGTTTAACTAATTAAAAATAGTAATTGTAATTTCCTACTCTTGTAATTGTGGATTATATTTGTAACTTAAAGTAATGCAAGGCTACATCTACAAGACCCAACTAAAAAGAGGTAGTTAAATTGAGTTGTATTCACTTAATTGTGAAGTTAGGTTCAAAATAACATCCTCTTCTCCATGATATCAAAAGAAAAATATCGATGTTTAGGAATAAGCACAAAAAAAGTTGTTGATGACAGCATGTGAAAAGCAAATTCACAAATATTGGGACCATAAGCACTAATCATTGATAATTTGACTTCTTACTAGCAACATTCGTAGCTCAAAAGTGACTTTTCACAAATGGTCCACATTTCATAACATGTATTAGATTGAAAGAAGAGTTTCCAATTTGGGATAGGAAACAACTCATTTCCTTTGGATTCAATAACCATCCCTAACCTATTTTGCAAATTACCGGATGCTTACAAAAGTCAATTTGTTAGGTTTGTGACATGATGATTAATCTTTATCTGTAGAAACATTTACGCTTCAAAAATATGGGAATTGGACTGATAATAAAATTTATATCAAGTCTTTTTGTGACAAATGTCTATTCTAAATAAGTTATGATATTAGAATTTCTTAAAAGACAAAGATATGATTCTTTCTTAAAACCTATGGTAAAAGTACTCAAACATATCTATTTCATGAGAATCATAAGTTGTCTCCTAATAGTATGGCCAGTGTCCATTTTTATGTTATGCATATATATCCCAATGAGGAACAATTTGGTTCTTGAGCCTATAAATAAGTTAATGTAGGATAGGTTACTTTTAGATCAACCTAGTTTCTTAAAGCTCTCTCAATTATAGATTTTATCAAAAATATTAGCATACATTCATAGTCTTACTAACTAATTTATAGATCAATTTTCTTTAATTATATTAGTTATAATTTCATCGATAAATTCTTAAAAAAATTAGTATACTTAATTCTCTTTTTCCTTAACTATTTTCAAAGTTGTATGACATTAGAATTCTATGATTTTAAAATTTTCATTAATTTTTCATAGACAAATTTGTAAAAATTTTCACAAATTATGTTTTGTAATTAGATATCACTTTCGTGTTGTCTAGAAAAAAAAAAAAAAAACAAGATTCATGAATAAAGAGGACTTGAAATGCTTAAGAATTTCAATTATAGTATCGTAAACATAATAATTTCAATTATAGTATATCACCAAATTGACTTGTGAAACTAATAAAAATTACGAACAATGAAATAGCAATTGTGCTATGTCCCCAATAAGATATATTAATGTTTAAGGATGTAGAAATTCATCTTGGAGCTTTTAAATTTCAAAAGTGTATAGGTGTGACGGATGGGTGTTCAAATGGGAAAAAAATATTGATCATTCCAAGTATTTTTGTGATTAATTAGGAGATCAAGAGATTATGGGTCTTCACCAAAAAGCCTATAATTAATTGCACCCCTGCAGAAAATGAAAAAGTTCTAATTATTAATGTGAACCTAATAATTAAAAGAAACTCCCTAGGTTTACCACCAATTGTGCAGTCTAATAATTTAGAGAATTTGTTTATATTATTAAATTTTAAATTTAAATATTTGCCAAATCAAATAAATTATCTTAAAATTTAACACATAAATATCATTTATGTATAATAATAATAGAATATAATACTCATATCTCCTTTTTCACTACAAAGTACCAATTGCACAGTTGCTTGCTATCACATTAACTATTAGCTTTTGGCATCCAATACCACTTAAAATTCATTATTGTTTATCTTTTCTACATTATATATTCTTTGCAACTAGAGACACCAAGCTTTTTTTAGTTGTCCCATTTTTGGTAAGGGTAATGGGAAACACTTATGTCAAAAAGATAGGGGAAAAAAAAAAGGTTTTTAGTGTAGGATTAACTTGTGTATATATTCATAAAGGGAGAGTCTTCAACTTATTTTTTTCATTGATATTAATATATATATGAATAAAAAGGATAAGTCATAGTCAAACAAAAATCATAAAGAATTATTTAAAAGGATTATAGATTTTAACTTAGAATCTAGTTATTGTGATGGGTAGATATATGAGTTATCCTATAGATAATAATACCAAATTAAATTTCATGTTTATTCAAAAGGATTGATAGACTAGAGATTTAAAAGAATAATTAAAAGTATTTCAACAATCAATAATAAATATATTTTCAATAAAAACATAATAAATTAACATTTTAATTACTTTGGGTTATATTTTTGTTATGACAAGTTTATTCTCATTTGATGAATGCCTTATTGTCTCAACTTGTGTACCATTAATATATTATTCAATGGAATAAAATATCACTTCTAAAATTTCTAGTACCTCGAATTCATTAGTTGCCAAAATATGTTTTTGTCACTAAGATTCAAAATAATAATTTATAGGTAGATGACATATGTTAGGCAGTGTAATACTTGTAAGGGAGGTAGTGCATTGAGATTGTAAGGCAAAAATAGTTTGCTTCTAAGAACCTTAAAGTTTTAGAGATGTTGATTGCCTATAAGATCAACAAAGGGTTATGTAGAGTCTAAATTTGTAAAATTTGGAGACTTCTAATTTTATGAAACTCACATTTTCTTAGTAGCTATTGCCAATGCTATAAAAGATACTAGATATTTTATTCTCAATCATGCAAGTCAATCTCACAAATAATATTATCAATTCAATATTAGATAACTAAACTCGAATATATTAATATAAATAAAACAATAACATAAAATTTTAATTTTATAATAATTAAAATATATTATTTGATTAAATTAAATAATTTATAAAAATATTGATTAATAAAATATCAATTCTAATTTTATTTATAATTATAATATTTGATATTTTTAATTATTTATAATGTTATTTTAATTTTGTTAAAATTATTAATTTTTAATAATAATAATATTTATTATTTGAATTTTTTATCAAACATTTACCAAATAAACCAAAATTTTCACATAAATCCTAATTACTATACCCTTAAAAAAATTTACTAAAATTATATATTGACAATCTTAAAAATTAAAAAAATATATTAATTCAAGTAATAGTCACTTAGAATTAAATTGTTTAATTTTTGTTAAATTATTCATAATAATAAAAAATAAATATATTTATAATTTTTTATTGTTAATTACTGTTCACTAGTTAAAAATAGAATAAACACTAATCACAATCTTTAATTCTAATTTTAGCAATTCTAACAATCCTAAAATTGTTTCCAACTATTTATTTTCAACCCATATATTTATGTATTAACATAGCAGTAGAAAGGATAACTTGTTATGGCTAGACTTCAAACAATTTAGCTTTAGCTTTAACCATGTTAATGATTCTACCTTATTGGTTGATAGAGAATCAAATTTACCAATAAATCATCAAATGCTATGAGTCTTAAAAGATGATTTTTTTTTTTTTTAACTTATTCAAAAGTAATTCATAGGATCATGCATTTTTTTTTCTCTTTGCTAGTTACTAGTTAAAATGACAAAAAAGTATTATTGGTTCAATTAAGCCTATTCTTGAAATAAACAACTCACACACTTTCCCTTTCCAAAAATAAAAAAATCAATACACTAAGTACTACACTTATATTGGATTTCCTCCCTCGAAACTCCTAGTTGGCAGCTATCCACCTAAAGGGATGAAAGAATTAGTTACATTTTTCATAAGATTTTCTCTTCTCTTATAGACAGACTAATTATTATTTTTATTTATTATTATTATTATTATCTTTATTTTATTATTAATTTTATATATTATTTTTTATTTTATTTTTTTGCTCTTGTTTTTTTTTTTTTCTTTATTTTTTTAGTCATTTACCTATTTGCCTTTTATTTCTAAAACTTATTATTTCTAGTTGATTGAACTAAAAAGAAAAATAAAAAAATGTATTAGATTTATAAATAATATAAATTGATTTTTTAATTAAAATTTTATAATGAAAGATATATATTTTTATTGAAATTTAATACCAAGTCTTGTGTAAATTATAAAATATATCCTTTGTTTTTGTTGCAACACTTGCTTAAAAAATCTTAAAAAAGAAAAATTTTGATTGAGTAGGAAGAAGGAAGAAAGCAAGTTGATATACTAATTCATATAATAAAAAATAATCTAATAAAAATAAATAAATAAATTATAAGAGTGAAATCATGATATATTATAAAAAGTAAGTAGCACATCTAAGGTAATAAGAAAAATATGTTTTTCTTTTTTGAGGATTAAATAAAAGGATTCGCAAATAAAAGTGCTAATGCTACAACCAAACCATAAATTGTTCAAGCTTCCATAAAAGTCAGACTAAGTAATAAAGTAGCTCGTATTTTTCCCTCCACCTTGAGTTGTCTTGCGATGCCTTCTTTAGCTTGGCCCATGGCGGTACCTTGACCAAACTTAGGTCCAATAGAAGCAAGCCCAATGGCTAACCTAATAGAAATAATGGCAGTGGCAAAAATCGATGGATTCATGATAAGTTCCTCACACTAAAATAAAGAAATGGTTAATGATACAATCAATTAATAAATTATGATTTAATTATTCTATTCCTTTGATAAGATTTTCAATCTGTCAAAGCAAAGTAATTAAAAATTTCAAATTTAAATTAAAATAATAATATTAATGAACTATCAAAATTATTTTAATATTTATATTTTATTTATTATTTATAAAATTTTTGTCAATTTATACAATTTATTATTATTATTATTATTATTATTATTTGTTTAGAAACATTGGTTGAATTTGAACTCTTTTATTTTTCTTGAATGAATTTTTTATTCAATTTACAATTACAATTGAGATGAAAGGACTCTATTTTTATTAGAATCCCTATCTAAATTCCCAATACCATTAGTAGTAAGATAGATTAAATTATATTTTTTAACTCATATATAACTAGTTAATACCTAATATTACATATACATGTCTTTTTTGCCATAACATAAACCAATTATTCATATCTTAGATTCAATCATATTCAAAAATTCAAATTAATTTTTCGATACATCCATAAAGTAGACTTATATATATATACCACTAGTTTGATCTTACTCTCCTAAATCACCCCCTTTTTTTCTTTCCTGAATCTCATTATTTTAAAACTCTTGGCTTACTTTTATCATTTTTTATAATGATATAATCAATTTAAATAAGCAAATTTATCAGCCTAAATCTTTATATGAAAATAAAAATTTTTAGTTGATTTAATTTCATGTAATTTATTATTTATTAATATTTTTTATTTTATCATTTTGTTTTGGTCAATCATTGAGTTGAATAAAAAAAATGATTGAAATTTAATAGATAGTACTATATAAAATCTTTTTTTAATCACACATTATAAATGGAAAAAATAAAGAATTCCCAAGTAAATTATGGTTGGTAAATTATGAATCCAAAGATTGGAATTGAATGAATGAAACAATGAAGACTCATAATATGAAATAAATATTCATTGGAAGTAGGTATAAAAGGACTAAACAAACAAATTTTAGGAAAAAGATCTTTTAGATCACTTTGCCCTTTATTTGTACAATTGGCCAATATGGTAAGCTATTTTACTATTCTTCTAGAATGTATAGTTATGTTTACTAAATAGATTCTCTTGAGCAAGGCAGAGATTGCCTTACACTAAGCTAAAAAGATTGTCTTGATTGAGGTCACAATTTGTATCAATTAATCAAATCATTGGAATTCCCAAAGGGATATATTCTCTATTAGTTATATATTCTTCTGATTGATGAAACGATTATTACAATATCAAGTAACCATGGCATATATTTAATCCCACCCAAATATGATTGCAAGTGAGATCTCCTTACCTTTTGTTCCATTCTTAAGTCCATGAACTTTTGAAATCTTGTTTCTGTAGCAGTACAATTCATTAAAATACCGTCACACCATTTTTTATTAATGTAATAACACTGAGATTTTATTGCAGCCCTCATTATAAAATCAGCTGCTTTTTTTTTTTTTTTTTGGTACCAACAATTAAGAATTGCTTTGTCCTACTTGCTGCATAAAAATCTAAATCACAAGCTTCTAATAAAAAATGAGTAGTTCTAGTAAGAGTTGTAATATGAATACCTTTACTCTTTGTAGAAATATAAGGTCCTATTCTAGGATTCCATTTTCTAATACCATGACCAAAATGAATTCCTACTCCCAACATCTCTTCCTAATGTTCCAATATCTTCTTATCATTTCTTCACATACTTCCTCTCTCTTTTCCTCCTTTTACAATGAAAAAAAAAAAATAGAGATACAGGGTATCTTAAAATAAATAATTGTTCCAATGGAACCTTATCTTTTCTTGGAAATTGGACATTGATGCATAATCCAAGTGATTAGTTTCTTTCTATTCCTTATTAATTATTTTTATTTATTTATTATTTTTATTATTCTTTACTACTATTAACTATTAGCAAATCACATGTAAGGAAAAAAAAATCATAGGACCACTGATAGTTAGATAGTTAAAAGAACAAATTTGCTTTTAGGAATCATTAAATTCTATAAATGATTGTTTTGATGTATCATATAACTTTTTTGAATAACAAGTATCAAATAATTCTTTGTGGTGGAACAAAATATCTCTCATTTCCTATTGGATTAAACTTTTCATTTTGGTTTTCAAAGGAATGTTCTTATGTTGCCTTGATTAGTACATGAATCCTTTGAATCCAGTCCTAATGGGTATCATACCACCTAGAACAATGTTTTCTTTCAAGCCTTTCAACCAATCCGAATGATTGTGAAGAGTTACTTTTGAAAATTTGCCTTTAATATGAAGCTTTGAGTATTTAGAGAAGCTTTTGTTATTCCTAATAATATGACTTTGTAATAGATCCCTTTTTCTAAAGTGCGCCCAGTTCATTCCACTTGAAACGATCCAATGAGTTCTCCAGGTGAAAAAACATTAGACATTCCATCTTTTGAAACCAACACCTTTGATGTTATTTGACGTATAATAATTTCTATGTGCCTATTATCGAACTACACTCGTGGGATCAATAAACCTTTTGGATCTTATTAGCCAAAGAGATATGACTTTGTATTATAGTTAGCTCAACACCAATCAAGAATCCCTAAGGAATTTCAAGAATTCTTATTATACACTCGTTCTAACCCTTGACTCACTTTTCTAAGTTTATTGACATTGAATCAATTGAACACACTTCTAACACTTGTTCCACTTTTGGAAGACCTTATTATATCATCAGATCTTGATTTTCATATACAATAAGTTCACTAAAGTTATATATTAACAATCTTAAGAATTAGGAACATAGGTTAATCGAAATAGTAATCACATAAGTTTGGATTATTTAACTTGTGTTGAGTTATTTATAACAATAAGAAGTAAATTTGTCCATAATTCTTTACTATTAATTGCTATTTGGTGATTAGGAATAGGATAAATATGAGTCATAATCCCTAATTCTAGGAATCCATCATTGTTTAATCAATTTAGTAGTCTTAATTGAATAAATTAAAATAATAATCAATCAACAATTTAATCAAAATAACTTAAACAATTCCAATAAAAAAGAAAACAACATAACAAAATATTTTATTCCATCAAAATACCAAATGTTTTGAAATTCTCTAAAATTGTTGAAAACTTCTAAATACACATTCTTAAAAGAACTCAAATTCTTACTAAAATATGTTTATTGCCCTTTTTGTGTGTCTGTCTCCTCTTTTCAACAACTAAATGGTCATTTTGTAACCTAGAAAACATACATAGCAGACACAAAAAACCTAGGACATTCCAAAAAAATTATAAACTTAATTCCTTAATTGTGTAAAAATTCTTGTAATGAGTTTCATACATTGTAGACACAAAAAAACCTAGGACACTCCAAAAAAATTATAAACTCATTTCCTTAATTGTGACATAATTCTAGTAATGAGTTTCAAGCTAATTCTTCAATAGATATAGTTTGAATTATGGTCCTTTTTCATCATCAAAGTTGTAGACCTATTCTTTAGCTTTGTAACACATCTAGTCTTGCCCAAAACAAAGGTCCAAAAGCCAAGTTATGAGCTTAAAACTAAGATAGACTCAATCTTGTTCGCAATAGATTCTGCAGCAAATTTTTAGCTATTTTTGGACCATTAAACAACTGTTTTGGGCTTGGGTATCTTCATAACAATTTTAGGCCTAAATGTGAACTTCAATTTAGGCTTTTGAATCACCTAATTTGGATGTTTGAAACTCAAGTTATACCCATATAAATATTTAGTCCTCAGATAGGAATCCTACTCCAATTATGATTTGGACTCCAAATTTTTGCCTTGTATTTGAAGCAAAGTCTCAAATCCCAAACGAACTCATATCAAGACTCACAACCCTAATCTAAAAAATTTGAAATGTTTACTACAACTTTATTGAAGACCACTTTTTCAATCTAAACTTGTAAGTTGATGAAAACCTGAAATAAGTAACAAAGTTTAAAATAATGAAATGCTAGAATTTTACCTACTAAAAGTATAAATTCTCAATACCTCTCCAAAACTTAAATCACAAAATATATTCTAATTAGTTTAATAGGTATAAAACTTCAAAAAAAAAACTAAATATAAAAAGGAATAAATAAATAAATTCCTACTCATCAAATATCAACTTGTATACATTGATAACATAAAGTGTCAATTTTTCTAGAGATTCTTAAATATTATATAAGTATCTAAATAGCCTAATGATAATTTTCTAATAAATTGCAAAGATTAAAGAGACCTTAGTATATCTATATAGATCATTATTCTCAAAGATCAAATATCATAGATTAAATAAAAATCTGTTTATTGCAACGTATGAGTCAAAGACTATAAATTTCAACATATGCTCATTGAAATGTGAAGATCATGAATATCAAATTTACATAGAATATCCAAAGATCGTCAACTTTGACAAATTACTTGTCCTAAGACAATGATTTGCCTCATTGTTCTTATCATAAGTGCCATTAATTTTGATTATGACCTATTTTCCTCAAAAAGCATATTAAAAGACACAAAAAAGTGGTTAGAGAATAAATATAAGGCAAATAATCAAATCATAATTGAAAATAAAATCAATTAGCATACAATTAATTGATCCCAAAAAATTACCTCTTGAAGACCAATGAGTATAACTAGCATACACTTTAGAGAAATAAAGAAAAAAGTCGAGTTTCTTTGGTGCAAGAGATCAAAGGCATACAAAAGGAATTTAAAAGAGTGTGCAATACGAGAATGTTGGAAATGAGCAAGGATTGAAGCATGCATACACACACATATATAAAAGATAGAGATAAAGAAAGATAAGGGAACTCATTTCCACCCACACAATGCTTGACACAAGAGGAGAAGTTTTTCTAGACTTACTAACTTAATGCACTTAATTTGCTCAAATATATGCACTTGAAGCCTTGCATGTCTTCTACGACACACAGGTATTCATAACATGCAAGAAATAACCTTTTGGTTGAAACATTAGTTTATGTGAAACTCATTTAGATGCCCAATAATCTAATTGCCCACATAAAATAACTAGTTGGAGGCTAATTAATTTTGATTTTCCAATTTCTTAGTAACTAAACATATAGTGAAGTACTTCAAAAGAGGAACATAAAGGTAAAAAAGGCTTTAATGTTGTTATTATTGATGACTTCAATTCCAATTGCAATCTATTTTCCATAAAGAAAGAGGGCAAAAACATGAATAAAAAAGAGTCATTAAACACTAGTTAAAAGGAGAGTAATCAAATTAAACTTGAAAAACAATCAATTAGCTTACAAGAACTAATTCAATATCAAATCAAGAAGTATAAGCAAGAATCAAATTGAATTTTTATGATTTGTTGCTCAAGCAAGTTTGACTAAGTGTTAAATTATGATAATTAACCTTTGAAAACACACTAATTTGCAACAAGTTCTTCCATCTATCAATTATCTTAGAAATAGAAAATAAAGAATGAAAACCTTTCATTTTATCTATTTAAAGAGTGTGGTTGTTCTCACTTTACAATGTTGCTTATAGCTATCTATCTTGAAAAGTAACTAAATATTAATTATGTTGCAATTTTATTGAATGATCATACTTTTGAAAGGCAAGTACTATTATAATTATTCAACATTTTGAGGATTAATCCTAACCATTGGCAATGCCAAGGGGAAAACAAGAAAATATCAAAGGATATACCTTTTTTTTTTTTCTCCAATTTAACTACTATAAATTAGTTTGATGACATTGTTAAAATATTTTGTACTTCTCCTATTTTTCCTTTTATATTATATTTTTAAATTTACCTATAATTTTTCTTTTTGATTTAGTTAAAGTAGAGAAGAAGATTCAACTAAAAATTTAATTAAAAATTGACCCAAGTAACCTAACTTAACCTACCAAAAATTTGATTAAATCTAACTTACTTTGATTGAAAAAGTCCAATGACTTATATCCAAACAACCAAAAACTCAAATCCAAAATCACTAGAAAAGCTGAATAACTCAAAACCAATATAACCTAAACCTTAAACCTAAGTAACCTAAAACCAACAATAACCCAAAATAACTAAAATAAAACCTTATTCAAAATTTTAATCCATTTTATCGATACCTAAGTTTTTTTTGGATATTTTTAATTTAAATTATTTTTTATTTAAATTATTTTTATTTATGAATAATGATTATTTTTAAAATTAGTTTTTTTATATATATTTAAATCAACATATACACTAGTTTAAAGATACCACATATCAATCATTAACTTCAAATTTTTTTAATGATAAATACGAGGTAAAATCTAAAATTAATAATATTATTATTAATTTAATTATTATAATCAAAATAAATTTATAAAATTACTTTCATATTGTATGCCCTTTTAATTTTGGCATTTTAGAAGCACAATATATCTTTTAATTTCACCATTTTTTCCTTTCCTTTATAAATTATTACAAATTATTAACCCTAAAAAATGTTGCCTTTGCTTAATAATAATGATAATTCATTTTTACCAAAAATTACTCGCTTGTCTCTACTAGTAAGAAGAGAGAAATTTTTATATTAGCCTATTAATGGAAAACAAGTGGTCATAGATAAAAGTGGCAAAAATTAACTCAACTTGAATAATCTAACTTAACTCACGCAAAACTCAACCTAGTCTAACCTACATTGACTAAATAATTGATGACTTGTAACTTAAATTTGACCTAAAAACGAAATAACCTAAAACCAAAATAACCTATGTCTAAAATGACCAAATCCTAAACAAGTTAGAACTCAAAACACCCAAAACTTAATGAACTCGAAACACAAATGATCTAAGACTTGAGACACTCAAAACTAGAATGATTTAAAAATATCTAAATGACCTAAGATCCAAATGACTTGAAAGCCCAAATAACCAGACTTAAAACTAACTCGACCCATCCATTTGCCACTTTAGATTTAGGGTTCAAATTGCACATCAAATCTTAAATTTTATACTTGGTGACTACTAAACTATATCTAGTGGTTTACTTTTCAGCAATTTTAAGTTTGAAGAAAATGACTAGAAATAACAAGTCATAAACAACTCCTACAACTAAATAAGACTTGATTTGTTATGAAATAATGATTCAGATTAAGTAATAACTAAGAACCAAAAGCCCAAGAAGGGAAAACCAAATTTGATTTGGTTTCATTACACCAACTAATGAAAACCAAAAGCCCA
Source organism: Rhizophora apiculata (assembly GCA_037832385.1). Lineage (NCBI taxonomy): Eukaryota > Viridiplantae > Streptophyta > Magnoliopsida > Malpighiales > Rhizophoraceae > Rhizophora > Rhizophora apiculata. The sequence continues at coordinate 1,172,614 of CM075438.1, read as the reverse complement.
GCAAGGGAAACCCAATTTTGATTTGGTTTCATTACACCAACTAATGAAACCAACCAATGTTACATATACTTCTAATCATTCATGCCCTACAAGTTTTCAACACCTTTCATTACTTTAATTTAATTTGGTTTCATTACATTGACTAATGTTTTAATTTAATGTTACAAACCAAATTTATGTTTATTAATCAAAATAAACCTTTATATATTTTGTCCATTAACTTGTATTAGTTTCATTTTTTTGTTAAAGAAGTAGAAAAGTAAAATAATATCCCACAGTCTTGCTAGGAAGGACTATGCACTATCAAAGGAGCAAACTTTATGAGCATACATTTAGTTTCACTAAATGCCTTAGCGAAGATTTGAGCTTAGGATTTTTGGTTTGACAAAGGATGACCTCATTATCACTAGACCACACAACATTTGATGGAACTTGTATTAGTTATAAGACCATATGAGTTATGCTTAACATCTATGTTACACAAGCACATGGAGTGTATATGCAGCTGAAATTGCGCACTTATGTCACCTTTGACAAACTAAATACACACATACACACACACAAGGGTTGGATTTGTGCAATGGGTGAGTTGGTGATATTTTGTTAGAAAGCATTAATATGAATTTAGTTGGATTTTGAGATCAAATTTAATTATTTTGCTGTTACAAATAATGTAACAACAATATAATTATATATTTAAATTGATAACCCATCTTTCATGTGAGGAACTTGTAAGGAAATTCAAATTTTTCCTAATTTTATAATTGAAATTAGATTTATTAATATCCTTGACCTTATTCCATTTGTTTTATTGGTCACATATTTTAAACTATCTATTTGATTAAAAGCTAATTTGTGTATCATTTTATACATTTCCATTATTTTTTTCAAATATTGTAGGTTGCAAAAATTCTCCATAAATAAAGATGTCCCACAATGTAAATGTCATAATAATCAAACTAAAAAAATTTAAGGTAATCATCAAGTGGTTATAAAATTTTTGTTCATATTTATATGTGACAAAGCTCTTCATTGAAAAAGAAAAATTATCTGAAAGGTGTATATTATGGAGAAATGATTTAAAGAGTGATTCTACAAATTAAAGGGTACCAAACATTATGGCATCATAAAAGGTGCTGATTGTAAAAGTGACTAGCCATCGCATGATAAGGATATTAACTAAAGTGAAATTAAACCAACAAAATAATCAAAACCTTGTTTTTTTTTTTCTCCTTTTATTATTTATTCTCTAATAATAGAAGAAAGCTAGTTTAATTGTTTGGTTTGATCAATTCACTGAATCTAACATTTACAAAAGAAACTCTTAAACCTTAATGAAAGAAGCAAAGATAAAGAGAGTAAGAAAGAATCTATGAAAAAGGTTAAAAATTTAAAGGTAGCACAAAAGAAAAATTTATGTTGTAACCTTCTTTCTTCCATTAAATTTTGGTGATCCTACATCGATAGACAAATAGACTACAATTGAAAGATAGATTATAAAAAACTCTAATATCTAGGTAGTGAAATTCTTAAGTGGTGGTATTTACTTAATTTTGCAAATATCTAGGTATCTCATTTAAACTCTAATTTTCATAGTAAATTGCAACGATTTGGGATAGTTGACATCAACTTAATTGTTGTTTTGAAATATTTTTAATATTTTAATAGAATTAGAATTTTAATATATATTTGATTACTCAATGTATTGAATTGTGATATATTGTATATTATAATTTACTTAATTCATATTAACAACTTTCATGTATGATAAAAACTAGTTGTATGCTTCTATTTTAGGTTGCTATTTCCTAATTTGTCCCCTTAATTTTAGCACTTTATTTCCTTGATAAGTCTCCTTTAATCCCTAAAATAGTTGTACAATCTTGGTTGCTGATCTTTCACCATAAATCATGCCCAATGATCTCATTAAAATCACATTTTAAATCTCGTAATTCTAGCAAAATCAACTTGTAATGAAGTTTCTATGTTGAAAATGATTAAATTGAACCAAGCTATCAACTCAAAAGTTGTAGATTGATGTCTAAACTTTTTGTAAGTTCAAGAGTTGTATAAATCCAACATTAACTCCCATATTTTTTAAAGGTATACAAATGGTTGGTTATAGGAACTTGTTTAGGATGTCTTGTAAATTGATCTCCTTTGACTCCTTTGACTTTTTATCCTCCAATTCATTTCATAATCGTCAAAAGTTACTTTTATAATCACTTACCTACAAAGCACTCACTAAACAAATCAAATGACCAATTTATAGGCATAAAATGTAAATAATAAAACATAAACGATGCCATAATTATAACACTATCATTAACTAATGATCTTAATTTTATTGAATTCATGCAAATAAAAGAGTAAAGAGGGAGGAATTTGGTTTAAATTAAGCTAATAAAAATTAAAATAAAAAACTAATTGTAAATAAAATTAATAGATGACAACACTTTTGATAATAAGGATATTTATACCATAGGATTCACAACTAATCATTAACACTAAAAATCATTAATTTTTTAATTGAATATTTGGTTTAGAATAATAACAAACTCTATTATTCTAAATATTTCCTTAGTTCATTGTTAATCAAGACAAGATTTCAATTAATCTCTTATCAATAAAACTACCTAGGATAAGCTCTTTGAATATAATTTCTTGATAGCATTAAGATAAGAAAGATAGTTGAACCTAAATAACAAATTCACAAGTTGATTTATTTAGTTTAGACCATGTTCTCCATAGAAATTAGACAAGGATGACCATAGTTATAATTTCTATTTGCTCGTTAGCATTAGAATTACAAACATGAATTCTGAACTAACATTAGATCATAAAAGTATAATTGTCTAGTATGCTCCTAACAATCAAACAATATAATTATAAACAATAATAATAGAATAACATGAGAATTTAAAGTAAAGAATTTGATTAGAAAAAGAAATCAATAAGTCTTATAGTGCTTCCTCTAATGATTTCAATCCTGAAAATCGAAAATAACACCTTAACCTTACTTATCATAGGTGTGTTTAGGAAAGAAAGTAAAGAGAGGTATGTGTATGTATGTGTTTTTGGAATCCTAACATGTCTATTTATAACTTTAAGAGATTGCAAATATAACCTAAAGGAGGAAAGACACTTCCTCTTTGGAACCAACTTAGCTTTTTCAAAGAATAACTCTTAATTAAATTAGGATAGCTTTGACCAGCCTATAAGTTGGATTAAGGACACTAGTTTATGGCCCAATTCTTCTTGGATCTCTACAAATTCACAAGTTGATTTGTTTAGTTTAGACCATGTTCTCCATAGAAATTAGACAAGGATGACCATAGTTATAATTTCTATTTGCTCGTTAGCATTAGAATTACAAACATGAATTCTGAACTAGCATTAGATCATAAAAGTATAATTATCTATTATGCTTCTAACAATCAAACAATATAATTATAAACAATAATAATAGAATAACATGAGAATTTAAAGTAAAGAATTTAATTAGAAAAAGAAATCAATAAGGCTTATAATGCTTCCTTTAATGATTTCAATCCTTAAAATCAAAAATAACACCTTAGCCTTACTTATCATAGGTGTGTTTAGGAAAGAAAGTAAAGAAAGGTATGTGTATGTATGTGTTTTTGGAATCCTAACATGTCTATTTATAACTTTAAGAGATTGCAAAAATAACCTAAAGGAGGAAAGACACTTCCTCTTTGGAACCAACTTAGCTTTTCAAAGAATAACTCTTAATTAGATTAGGATAGCTTTGACCAGCCTTTAAGTTGGATTAAGGACACTAGTTTATGGCCCAATTCTTCTTGGATCTCTACAAATAAGCCCACTTTAGAAAGTTCGGGATCTGTATTTTAATTCTCTTAAGGCACTTAAAGCTTAGGAATAAAGGAAAAGCTTAAGAATTAAAGGTGGTGTGGAAGTTGCATTGCAAGCTCAATTAAAGTTGAAGCCATTAGCTTAAAAGGCACAAAAAAATACCTTTAAATTTTCCAATAAAGGCATGTAGCTTGAGTCCAAAAAGAATAATAGGAAAGGAGGAAAGTTCTCAACTTGTCCTATCTACAAATGAATTAATCATGTAGGGGATGACTATTATTGGAAAGGAAAGGTTGAATGTAAGATTTGCTCCAAATTTGGTCATATTAAATGTATTTCAAAAAGAAGTCATAGCAAGGTTAAGGCCAACAATCTCAAAAAGCTAATTTCACTAAAGAAGAGGTGAAAGATGAACATTTGATCATAGCTTTAATAGTGACTAAAGCAGAGAATTAAAGATCTTGATTTCTCTATAGTGGTTATACTTACCACATGACTAGCCATGCTGATCTTTTTAAGTCACCTAACACCATTCATACATGTGGTAAAGATTGACAATGGAGGGCAAATGATGCAAAAGGGCTTTAACTTTTTGTTCAAAGATGAAAATTATTTGCTTTATGATCTTATTGGCATATAATTCATTAATGTTCTTATGGAGAATAGGAATTTTATTGAGAACTTGAATTCAATTAAAATGTCAGAATGCAAAACAGTATAGTGATTGACTATTCTAAATTGTGGTAGAAGAGCCTTTGTAGAAAAACAAGAATTTATAAATGATTTGCCTACTATCAAAGTCTTTTTTGATGTGTGTGAAAGTTATAAATTAGGCATGTAATAGAAATTATCTTTTCCTATACAAGGTGTTTGGAGAGCTAAAGGGAAGCTTCAATTGGTCAACTTTGATGTTTATGGACTAATGGAGCCATATTCTTGCAAAAGCAAATATTTTCTTTTATTCATGAATGACAACTCAAGGATGACCTCAATGTACTTCATAAAGTAAAAGTTAGTGATTTTTGGGCTATTCAAGAAGTTTAAAGTTTTTGTTAAAACTCAAAGTGGAAAAGTTTTGAAAAACCTGAGTTAAACATTGGAAATAAGTATGTTTCTAGGGAGTTTAACCAACATTTTGAGGAGTGGGGGATCCAACATTAGTTGATAGTTAGCTACATTCCACAACAAAATAAAGTGGTGAAGACAAAGAATAGATGAGTATTAGAGATGGCAAGGTGCATGCACTTTGAGAAGTGGTTACCAAATCCTTCTAGGTAAAAGCCATCAACATAATCATTTATTTGTAGAACAAGATGCCAACAAAAGTAGTAATGGGGAAGATTCTAATCGAAACTTGGAGTGACTTTAAGCCATCTTTTAAACACTTGAGAGTGTTTGGTTCCTTATGTTACACACATATGTTGGATGTTAAGAGAAGCAAGCTAAATGAGAAAGTAGAAAAGTGGAAAATCATTGTTAGTAAAAATATGAAGATTGATAAAGGAGCTTACTAGGATAGGAATGAGTCACAAACTGAAAGGAACTTGTAACAAAAGTTATTGATTCTAGAGATATAGATTATGAGGTTAAATATGATAACTATAATTATCCTCCCATTAAAGATATGAACTTGATAGATTCGACTATCACATCGGTCAAATTAATTTTTAGGGTGGCCTGCAAACTTGTAGTTAGTGGCAAGACCCTAGTCATCTCCCAATGAACCAATGTATTTTTTTAACTATATAATATGAGACTAACTCCAGTAATTCTTGAACCTTGATTACTTATCCTTGATTCCTAAGGATATAGGAATGTATATCTAGTTGGTTAGCCCTAGTCCTAGCCAAGATCTAGCACTAGATGACTTTGCACTCCCTAAAATCTCTAGATGATTGCCTAGAGTTGAGTAATTATGACTCATGAAAAACCTGCTATCTTGCAATTATCATGCAATCTAACTAACCTAGGCACCGGAGTTTACTAACCTAAGTAGCAAATCTGCCTCTCAATCTCATCCTAAGCATGACTCAAGTCTCTGATCAGTAGTTTTCAAGACACTCCTCAACTCACCCAAAACTAATCGGCATTATCACCTAAGGAATCCTGTTAAGTGACCGAATGAGAATAGGGCTAGAATGAGAAAACTAGAATGCATTCATTCAATGATAAAACTTGATCTCTAGGTACATGAGTTCCAGAACCCTAGAGTTGAAATGATTTACACAATCATTGAACAAAGGAAAAGAAATGAAAAATGAGAAGAATGAGCTGTTTCTGTCTGTCCTTCCTCCCCTTTTTATCTATGTTCGTTCACCCCTATCTATCTTCCTTGTACTTAATGCTTCTTTGGCCATTCTTGCTAGCCTCTTCATCTTCCTTGCAATTCAATGCTCCTCTGGCTGTTCATGCTTGCCTCTTCATCTTCCTACCTTCTAGAATGGATTATTCCTCAACTTGGACATTAATCCCATGTGGTTTGGACATGATTCCAGGCCTTAAATTCGGATGGTGGAGTATCATGGCCCAAAACATACAAATTAGCCTGGTTTCCAGCTCCATGGAGGCTTGCTGAACTTCACCCATGCATTACTCCATTCAAATGGCCTTATCTTCTTCTGTTTTCTTCACGAGAGTTGTAGCTCTTTGAGTTAGCTTTCCAAGGACTCAAATTTGGCAGCTAAACTCCTTCACATTTATGAGATATGGCTGAAAAACTAAGTAGTGCGCGGCTGATCTGCTCTGTCCAGCGCCCCTATTGTGATTAGAGTTCAATATTTTTCCTTGTACAATTGGTTCAGAATTTGTACGTGGTTTCTCAGTGGAAGTCATAGCTCAGTCCCTTAGCTATCCATAGAAATTGGTTTCATTATAAGAAACCTCTTATAATATAAGAAATAATCAAAGTACCTAAACTGCCTAAAATACTAAATTTTGCCAGATTTTTCTGATAATCAGGCATATGGACAACTAAGTGAGAAGCCAATCAAATTACATCATCTAGACTATCAAACATGTATAAAATATTAAGTATGAGCAAAATATTATGCAAAACTTGGTTGTTATCAGACCTCCTGCTAATGTTTAGCATAGATTTAACAGACTTATAATAGAACCTACCACTTATGAAGAATTTCCTAAGGGTAATGAGTGGAATGCAACAATGAAGGAGGAGATTGGCATGATTAAAAAAAAAAAATCAAACTTGGCTCTTAGTTGAGAAACTTGAAAACACATAGGTGATAAGAGTGAAATGGGTATTTAAGGTAAAACTAAATCCTGATGGAGGTGTGAACAAGTATAAGGTTAAACTTGTAGTCAATAGCTATTCCCACTAGCCTAGAATTGACTACACTAACAAAATGGACACTTTTAGAATTTTGATAGTAATTATAGATCAAATGAGATGGAAAATCTCTCAATTAGATGCCAAATCTACATTACTAAATGAGGAGATTAAAGTTGCTCAACCTGAAGACTTTAAAGGAAAACATAGTGAATAGAAAGTTTATAAGCAAGCTCTTATAAACTCTTTCTTGTATGGCCTAAAATAGGCTCTTAAAGCCTGGTACAATAGAATAGACTCTTTCTTATGTAGTTAGCACTTCAAGAGGAGTGATAATAATGCCATATTATAGTCACAAAAAAATTTATGTTGATAATTTATTTGTGATAGGAAGAAATGTAGAGGAATTAATGAAGTTCAAAGTTGAAATGCAATGTTAATTTGACATGTCAGACTTAGGACACTCAGGGTACTTCCTTAGGCTTAAAGGTAACTAATTTAATTAAGAAGTATGCCTAAAAGATTTTGAAAAGGTTTAGAATGCAACATTCCAAACCAATGGCAACACCACTGGTTGTCAATGTAAAATTGGGAAATGAAGATATTATAGAGCTAGTAGTTGCATCCAAATATATAAGTTTAATTAAAAGTTTGTTATACCAAACTACCATAAAAGCAAACTTCATGTTTGTAGCTAGTCTATTATTAATGTCTGATGTAAAGTCCATTTAATGTTTTGCATGATGTAGCTAAGAGAGTCCCAAGGTACTCAAAAGGGACAAGATAGATTAGAATATGTTATGAACTAGTTGAAAAGGGAAAATTGATAGGTTTTGTGGACAATGATTGGGCAAGTAGCTTGAAAGATATGAAAAACACCTCAAGCCATGCTTTCTCACTTGGTTTAGGAATGTTTTCTTGGAATTCCAAGAAGCAAGAGGTGGTATCCTAATCTATTGTAAGGGCAAAGTCTATAGCAGTAGTAGCAACCAACCAAGTAATCTGGGAGAGAAAAATTCTCAAGGTCCTTTGCTTTAAGCAAATAGTAGCAATAACAATTATGTGTGACAACAAATCTATAATTGGAATTGCAAATATTCCAATACAGGATGGGAGGACAAAGCATACAAATGTCAAATATCATGTAATTAGCAAAGCCAAAAGAAATGAAGGAATAAAATTAAAATTAAAGTGTTGCAGATCAAAACATCAACTAGTAGATATTTTAAAAAAGTCTATACCAAAGTCCAAATTTCAAAGGTTGGAAGTCATTCTTGGAGTCTCCAATAAAAATCTAAAGGAGGAGTGTTTATGCTCAAGATGATCTTGTTAGAGACTCAAGAAGTTAGAAAAGAAACTTTTGAAGTAGAAAAAGAAGTTGAGAAGCAGAAGTAAAAGCTAAGAAGTTAAGAACCAATAAATTACTTGAAGACAAAGTAACTAATTTTTGTACTTGGTAGTTATTAACCATGTTTAGTTGTATTCCTTAAGTTTAGGAAAAGTTAGATTGTAATATAGATAGTTGTTAAAGAAAGTACAAAAGTTGTTTTGTAAACAATGAATTAGTAGCCAAAATAATGTAAAATGTCCCTATATTAGGAACTAAGCTACTATAATGAAGTTTTAAGCTTTTCTCTAGAAATTTCTTCTCTTCTCTTCTTATTCTTCATCTTTGATCCTATCACTACATTAACCATCATTAAAAATGGGCACCTTGGTCATTCTACAAAAATTTCTAAAATTTTCCCATGTGGTTAAATGATCTTTACATGTATTTCTTTATTGGAAGGATTTCAATGGGTTCAAACTTCCCAAGGCAAAATAGCATGCATTTCATAACGGAATCAATGATGGGTGTAGACATTTAGGTTAATTTCATGATTCATTTACGTAAATGACTCCATAATACAAAAGAGGAGCCTTATTACATAGAAATGAAGTGATAGTCCTATCCTTCAAGCAATGAACCATTCTATCCAAATTAGAAAAACTATTCAAGATGGAAACTCTCTTGTCAAATGGAAATCAATAGATTTAAGCTACAAAGGTGTATTGATGTGCATGTCATAATGAAATTAATATTTGTTGTAGATATAGATGTTAATTGCATGCTCATTTTCTCTGAAGGATTCCTTATTGCAAAGGACTTAGTTAATAGTATCAAGTTTTTAGCAATGAACAAATATATCTAAGTAAAGAAAGCTAATCAAATGAAATAGCTCCTTTACTTGATGGACTTCAATTGATTCAAACTACCTTGATCAAAAATCCTTTTTAGAGTAATTAAGAGATGTCTTGTTTTTCAAGTAATGAATAATTCTCTTGTAGTAATAAAAGCCATTTAAGAATAATGGCTTCTTTATTAGATGAATTTTAATGGATTCAACTTACCCATGACATAATAACACATACCTTACAATTAAATTAAGTGTAGACATTTAAGTTAATTTCACAATTCCTTTGTGTGAATGACTTCTTGGAACAAAAGGAGACGCCTCATTAGTTAGACATAAAGTGTTAGTCTCATGTTTCAAGGAATGAACCATTCTATCCATTTAAGAATAACTATTCAAGATTAATGACTTGTTTGTTTCATGGAAATAAATTGAACTACCCAACGGTATTAAAGTGCATATCATAATGAAATTAATTTTCTTTATAGACATAGATGTTAATTAAATGATTATTCATTGTGAATGATTCCTTGCAGGTGTTATTGCAAAGGATGATGGCCTTAAGTTTTAAGGAATGAATGATTCTCTCCTTCTAAAGAAAAATAGTCTAGAGTAATAGCTCCTTTATTTAATAACCTTCAATTGTTTTAGACTAACAAAATGAGAAGCCTTATTACAAGTAATAATGAGATAAACCCATGTTTCAAATAATGAACAAATCTATCATAGTAAAGAAGGCTAATCAAGAGTAAGGGCTTTGTTATTGGATGGACTTAAATACATTTAAACTACTAATGATAGAATAATATGCATCTCACAAGGGAATCATTGATTGTTATAGACTTTTTAGTCAATTTAATGATTCATTTATGTGAAGTGTCAATGACTCTTTAGAAGGCAAATAAAATCCTTATTAGCTAGAAATAAAGTCTTGGTCTTATGTTGCATCTAATGAATATCCATGTAAGAAAAGGTAACCATGATGAATGACTTCTTTTTTAATGGAATTCAATTGATTCAAACTACCTAAGGTGTATTGATGTGCATGTTGTAATGGAATTAATGTGTGGTGTAGACAAGAATTTTAATTGCATGTTTATTTTGTGTGCATAATTCATTGTAATAAAAAGAGAAGCCTCACTACCTAAGAATTTAGTGACAGTCTCTAGTTTCTACAAATGAGTAATTTTATCCTTGTAAAGAAAGTTAATAAGAGTAATAGCTGCATTATTTGATAGGCTTCTATGGATTTGGAATGCCCAAAGCAAATGTCCTATTGTCAAGTAATCAACAAGGCATTTAAAGTTTCAAGTAACAAATTATTCTCTCATTGTAATGAAAGCTAATCAAGCATAATAGCTTCTTTATTAGATGGACTTCGATAGATTTGGATTACCTAAGATACAATAAAGTGATTCTTGCAATGGAATTAGTGATTAGTGTAGACATTTAAGTTACTTTAATGATTCATTTGTGTTAATGATTCCTTAGAATGAAAGAAGTCATATCAGTAATAAATAAAGTGATAGTGTTGTGTTTCAAGAAATGAACCATTCTATTTATGTAAGAAAGGCTAATCAAGATGTATGATTCTATTATTTGATGGAATTGAATGGATTTAGACAACCCAAGGTGAATTAATGTGCATGTTGCAACAAAATCAATATGCAGTGCAAACATGAATGTTAATTGGATGCTCATTTTGTTTAAATGATTCCATGTAATTTATGGAGATGCCTTATTTCTAAAGAATCAAGTGATGGTCTCGACTTTCCAGTAATGAATAATTGTCTTCTGGTAAGGAAAGGTAATTAAGAGTAATAACTCCTTTATTGGTTAGACTTTAATGTATTTGGCTACCTAGAGGAGAAGTCTTATTGCCATGTAATTAAGAAGTAGTCTCTTGTTTCAAGTAATAAATGATTGTTTAATAGTGAAAGAATCTAATCAAAAGTAATAGCTTCTTTATTGTATAGGTTTCAATTGATTCAGACTACCCATTATAAAATGACGTGCCTATTGTAATGAAATTGTTGATTGGTGTAAACATTTAAGTTATTTTCACAATTCCTTTATACAAATTACTCTATAAAATGAAAAGAAAAGCCTTATTAGCTAGAAGTGAAGTGATGGTCTTCTTTATTAAGCAATGAATCATTCTATCCATTTAAGAAAAATAATGAAAATGAATGACTACTTTGTTTTAGAGAATTTAATGGATTCATACTACCTTAGTTTGTATTAACTTAAATGTCACGATTAATTCAGATTAGCTCCATTATTCAATTGACTTCAAAAGATTTAAATTGCATAAATGAGAAATCCTATTATGAAGTAATCAAGAGACAAGTTTCTAGCAATGAACAAATCTCTTATGGTAAAAAGGGCTAATTAAGAGTAAAAGCTTCTTTATTAGATGGACTTTAATGCATTCACACTACTTAAAACTAAATTACGTGCATATAGAAATGGAATCAATGATCAATAGGACATTTAAGTTATTTCCTAAATTCTTTTATGTGAACAACTCCTTCCATTAAGAGGAAAAGCCTTATTAGCTAGAAATGAAGTGTTGGTGTCATGTTTTAGGCAATGAATCATTATATCCATGTAAGAAAAGTTAAGTAGAATGAATGACTCCTTTATTTGATAGAACATAACAAGTTTTAACTACCATAGGATTATTGATATGCATGTCACAATAAATTTAATGTTTTATGTAAACATGAATGTTAATCACATAATCATTTTATATGAATAACTACTTACAAGAAAATGAAAAGCCTTATTATAAAGGAATCAAGTGAAGGCCTTAGATTTCAAGCTATGAATGATTCTTTCTTGGTAAAGAAATCTAATTGAGAGTGATGGCTCTTTTATTCAATGGACTTTAATGGATTCAGACTACCTACAAGAGAAGTACTATTATTAAGTAATCAAGAGACAGTTTCATGTTTCAAGTAATAAATGATTCTATCACAAGAAAGAAAGTTGATTAAAACTAATAGCTTTTGTATTAAAGTGACTCAATTGGATATAGATTACCCAACACATAACATTGTGCATTTGACATAAGGGGCAGCTTTATCAGCTTGAAGTGAAATGCATTGTCATCTTTTAGCAATTAATTATTCAATTAATGTAATAAAAGCTAATCAAGACTAATGACTCTTTCAAATAAAATTAAAAGCCTTATTACATAGAAATGAGGTGTCAATCTCATTGTTCTAGTATGAACCATTTTATTTAGTTAAAAAAAAAAAAGCTTATGAAGATGGATGAATTTTTTTTATTTTAAGGAATTCAATTGATTCAAACTCCTTGAGGTGTATTTATGTGAACGTTGCAGTGAATTAATGTTTTGTGTAGAAATTGATGTTAATTGTTTAATATTTTGTGTGAATCTTTCCTTTTAATGAAAGGTGAAGTTGTAGTGCATGCTACAATGAGTTTAATGTTCTTTGAAGACATAGGTGTTAATTGCACGATTATTTTATTCGAATCATTCCTTATATCATAAAGTGAAGCCATATTATTGAGAAATCATAAGAGAGACTTAAGTTTTGAACAATAAAAAATTTTCTCTCAACAAGCAAAGCTAATCAAAACCATTAGCTTCATTATTGAATTGAATTCAATGAATTCAAATTGGCCAAATGAGAAGTCTTATTATGAAGTAATTGAGAGACAAGTTTTGAGAAATGAACAAATACCTCATAGTAAAGAAGCCTAATCAAGAGTAAAGTTTCTCTATTGGATGGACTTTAATGCTTTCACACTATGCAAAATTAAATAACATGCATATGAAAATGGAATCAGTGATGAAAGAAACATTTAAGTTAATTTGATGATTTCAATTTGTGAATAACTCCATGCAATGAAAGGAAAAGCTTAGTTAGAAAAGAAGTATTGGTTTCTTATTTTAGATAATGAATCATACCATTCATATAAGAAAAGTTATTAGAATGAATGATTCTTTTGTTTGATGAAATAAAATGGATTCAAACTACCCATGGTGTATTGATGTGCATGTCATAATAAATTTAATGTTTTATGTAGACATGGATGTTAATTGCATGATTATTTTGTGTGAATTACTGCTTATAGGAAAATGAGAAGCCTTATCACTAAGGAATCAAGTGACATCCTCAAGTTTGAAGAAATTAATTATTATCTTTTGGTAATGAAATCTAATTGAGAGTAATAGCTCCTTTATTTGATAGACTTGAATGGATCCAAACCACTTATTATTAGGTACTAAAGAGACAACCTATGCTTTAAGTAATAAATGATTATCTCATAAGAAAGAAAGTTGAACAAGAGTAATAGCCTTTTTACTGGATGAACTTCATTAGATAAACATTACCTAAGACATAATAATATGCATCTCGCAATGAAATTAGTGATTGATGTAGACATGTAAGTTAATTTCATTATTTCATTGAGTGAATGACAACTTAAAGTGGAAGGAGAAGCCTTATTATCTAGGATTGAAGTGTCTTGTCATCTTTTAGCAATTAGCCATTTAATCCATGTAAGAAAAGCTAATCAAGATGAATGACTCCTTGGAACAAAGGAGAAACTTTATCACCTAAAAATGAAGTGTCAATCACATCTTTCTAGAGTGAACCATTCTATACTATTAAGAAAAGCTAATAAAGATGAAAGACTCCTTTGTTTCATGGAATTTAATGGATTCAAACTACTTGAGGTGTATTTAAGTAAATATTGCAATGAAATTAATGTTATGTGTAGTAATAGATGTTAATTATTTGATTATTTTGTGTGAATCTTTCCCTTTAAACAAAGGTGAAGTTGTATTGTTAAGGAATCAAATTACAATCTCAAGTTTCAAACAATGAACAATTTTCTCCCAATTAAGAAAGTTAATTGAGAGTAATAGCTTTTTTATTTAATTAACTTCAAAGGATTTGAGCTACTCAAAGTAGAAGTCATATTGTGAAGTAAACAAAAGATAAGTTTCAAGTAATGAATGGCTCTCTCATGGTGGAAAAGGCTAATAAAGAGTAAAAGCTTCTTTATTGGATGGGCTTCAATGCATTCACACTACCTAAAACTAAATAAAAGGCATATTGAATTGAGTCAATCATCAATAGGACATTTAAGTTAATTTCTCAATTTCTTTGATAGACTTCAATGCATTCATAAAAAAGAAGGTAGTCAAGTGTAAAACTTCCTTAATGGATGGACTTCAATCCATTCAGACTATCTAAAATTAAATAACATGCATGTCATAATATAATCTATGATTAGTGACACATATAAGTTAAATTTATAATTTCTTTATGTGATAACTCCATGCAATGAGAAGCAAATGCCTTATGAGCTAGAAATGAAGTGTTAATCTCATGTTTTGGCTAATGAAACATTTTATCCAAGTAAGAAAATTTAATCAAATTGAATGAATCATTTGTTTGATTGAATTTAATGGATTCAAACTACCTAAAGTGTATTTACATGCATGTTGCAATGAAATTAATGTTATGTCTAGACTTAAATGTCAACTGTATACTTTTTTTTATGGCTGATACCATGAAATGAAAGGAGAAGCATTATTGGTATAAAATTAGGAAATGACCTCAATTCTTAAGTAATGAACAATCTCTCCTAAAGCTAATCAAGAGTAAAAGTTCCTTTATTTGATAAATTTCAATGGATTCAAACTACTTGAAAAGGAAGTCCCATTGTTAAGTAATAAAATGTGGTCTAATGTTTCAAGTAATGAATGATCTTTTCATACTAAAGAAAGCTAACCATGATTAACAGTGAACTACTTGATTAACGAAAATAACTTATAGAAATATCAATTAACAAAATTCCAATTTGAGGTTCTTTTACAACTATGATATTAATTAAACTTAAATACACTAATATGAATTTGTTGGGGTAAAACTCTAACATTATAATAATTAAAATAAACTACTTGATTAACCAAAATTATTCATGGAAATATTAATTAAAAAAATTCCAGTTCTAGATTCATGTGCAACTATGATATTAATTAAATTTAAATACACTAATATGAATTTAAGAGGTTAAAATTCTAACTTTATAATAATTGAAGTAAACTACTTGATTAACCAAAATAACTTATAGAAATATCAATTAACAAAATTCCAATTCAAGGTTCATTGCAACTATGATATTTAATACTTTCGATTATCCATAATGTTACTTCAATTTTATTAGAACTATTAATCCTAAATAACAACAAGATCTATTACTCAAATTCTCCACTTAGACCCTAATAGCCTTAAGAATTAGGAAAATAGGTTAATTAAAGCAATAATCACACAAGCTCAAATTTTTTAACTTGTCTTGAGTTATTTATAACAATAAAAGAAAAACTTATCCATAATCCCTTCCTATTAATTGCTACTCATTGATTAGGAATAGGATAAATATAGGTCATAATCCCTAACTCTAACAATTAACCATTGTTTAATCAACTTAAGAAGCCTAATTGAATGAATTAAAATAATAATCATTTAACAATATAATTAGAATAACTCAAACAATTTCAATAGAAAAGAAAACAATATAACAAAATAATATATTCCATCAAAATGTCAAATGTTTTGAATTCTCCTATAATTGTTGAAACCTTCTAGCTATAAATATTTAAAAGAAACCAAATTCTTACTAAAGCTATGCTTGTCAACCTCCTTGTGTGTCCATCTCATCTTCTTTAATTTTCAGTAGCTAAAAGGTCCTACTTCTAACATAGAAAATGTACATAGCTAACACAAGAAAACCCTAAGCCACTCTAATAAAATCTCCTAAATTCTCAAGGTTACAATAAACTTGTTTCTATAATTGTGATATAATTCATGTAAAATTGTCCATGATGATTCTCGAGTAGATATGGTCTAAATTAGGGTCTACATTCTTCATTAAAGTTTTCTTCCTCTTTTTAAGCTTTTTAACACATCCAATTTAGCCTAAAACAAAGGTCCATAGCACAACTTATGAGTTAAAAACCAAGACTAACTTAGTTTAGTTTGTGATAAATTTTGCAGTGACTTATGAACTATTTTTGGACCATTAGACAAATATTTTGGGCTTAGGTGTATTCATAACAATTATAGGCTATTGAATGACTTGAATTGGATTTTTGAACCTTAACCATTCTAGTGCACATGTTAATTACATTCATTTTTCAACCAACATACATACCTAACATAAAAATACAACAGTGTCAAATAAAATAACAATAGCTACTCATTTCTTTTCTCTTTATTCATAATTATACTTAATTAGTTAATGCAAGTCTTGCAACTAAAATGATGAATTCATGTATAGTTCACCTATCAACCATTCCTCTTTACTACCACAAACCAAGTAGCAACGTAGGATATCCCTTGTTAAAACATAAAAGAAAAACTGATAATTTTCCTTAAGACATTCCCAAAAATAAGGAATGTACACCAAGGTGCTTTGCATACTCATGTTTAACTCATTGTTTGATATGAGTGTCAACATTTTTGGTGAAATACAAATAGTTGCTAGGTAGGTTCAATAGAGGAGTAGAATTAAAATTTTGAATGTTTGCCATCTTTTTTTAATTATTAAAAAAAAAAACACCTTATTTCATTAAACCCAAGTTTAGGACTAGCTTAAGAAGGACAATTTCAAGATAAATCACACATTACTCAATCATGCTTTTTTATGAAACACACATAACTTCTCAACAAACATTATTTCAATGAGTATTATAAAGTTAAGCACACTTATCACTATTTTATGAAACATTGCTAACATCCTAAGTTAAGTAATAGATTATGAAAATAATCCAATTTCATACTTTTGAAACATAAACATGTGATCATTATTTCACAAAAACTAAAAAAAAAAAAAACTAAAAAAAAAATCCTACCTAAACATCTTGTCCCACTTAAAACTCACATTATCCTTAATGTAAGGCCAAACGTAATAGAAAAATATTTGAAGCATAAAAAAAAAAAAATAGAGTACAAAAATCAAATCTATAATATGCTGACCATTCATCTTGAAAACCTAAGCCTCTAACTATTCATGTTGAAAACCTTGCTCATCTATAAACTCCTTATCTCGACTGTACCATGACCAAAAACATTACTAATAACAAAAGGACCACCCCACCATGATCATAACTTATTTAGAAAAAGTTTACACCTTGAATGGTAGAGGAGGACATTTTATCTAACAACAAAGTTGTTCCTTGAAATCCTTTGATCATGAAATGTCTATACTTTTCTTAATCTTTTAGTGCAATTATGATTTGATTATAAGATGAAAGCCCATCAAGAAAGCAATAATGGGTATGACCATCTAGTAGTATAGTTTAATTTCTTATAATCAATACACACTTTCCACCTTGTTTGTACATGTATATGTACCAAACTCATCGTTATTATTATTTGTAACCATTGTGACATCATATTTCTTTAAGACCACCTACACCAATCTCACCCATTTGCTATTCAAGATTGGATATATGATGCCAACATCATAAAGGTTCAAAATCTCCTTTAATACCTCTATCATTGGGGTGTTCAATTGATGTTGAGGTTCTCTAGTTGATTTGGCTCCTTCTTAAAAATATGCAGAGCATACATATGGTTGGACTTATCCCCTTAATATCTATAGTTGTCTAACCAATCATTATCTTATGCTTACTCAGCACTTAAATCAATTTCTCTTCTTGTATATGCATCAGATTCCTTGTTGTAACAACTGGTAAGTTGTCATTGTTTTCCAAATACACATACTTCAAATGAGTTGGTAATGGTTTCAAATCTAACATAGTGGAAGAAACTACATACCTATTTGGAATCATTGATAATGAAATCAATTCAACTAGATGTTAAGTTTGGTAATGGTATTTAGTTGATGAGATTTGTGTCCTAAAACCCTTGTTTATTGATTTTTAGTTTATGTTTAAAGCTAGATTTTAATTTTGTAGTTAGATAACCCTTTCTTCATTTGATTTATCTTGATAATATAGGAAATGTTCATAATTTGTACTTAAGTTTGCTCCTCATGGGATTGATACTTGGAGTCATGTCTACTTGATTACTTGAGCATCTTATACACTTATGGTAAATTTGAGCATAAAATGAAGATTCAACATAAAAATTCTACCTAAAAAATTTAAATTGTACCCTCACACCAAAACTAAACATTATCCTTAATGTTTGGAGCTATAAACTAAAGTAGTTAGAAAAAAGAATGTGGCAAAAACATAGACTAACAACATCTAAACATCATACTAACTAAGAGAAAAAGATAGAAATTACCAGGTAAGCGTGGCTTCCCTCCCACAAAGCACTTTATCCAATGTATGAGCAAGAATATGCATGCTAGATTACATTGTCATGAAACATGCACTTAATTCACTCATCCTTAAGCTTGGTTGTGGTTCCTTCTAAGTAAGGCTTCATAAGATGTTTATTGACCTTAAATGTCTCTTGAGTTCTCTGGCTCACTAACTTTACAGCACCATGGGGAAATACTAGGACCACTTGAAATGGTTCACTTTATCTTGATTTAAGCTTTTATTTTATAAAAAATTTAAATCTTGCATTAAATAGTTACATTTTCATTACAAGATGAAGAGGCTTATAGATTAAAGCTTCGTCATCATAAAGCTTTGTGCATGCTTTGTAAATTTTTGCATTCTCATAAGCTTTATTCCTCATCTTTTCAAGGTCATTCAATTGCAATAACCATCCCTCCACTTTGTAAGCTTTATGTTGCAACTTAATAAGGACTCATCCCAATAGGTGTCATGCATGCTATGCAATACACCTGTAATGCATCATTTAGCTTCAATGCCCAATCTCTCTTAGAAGGGCACACCATTTTTTTCTAAGATTGCCTTAATTTGATGGTTACTTACATTAACATGGCCTAAGGTAAGCCTTTTTCAACACACCATCAAAAAAGTTATTACAAAAATGGCTTCCTCCATCACTGGCCTTAAGAATCCTAAACCTACTAAAAATCACATGTTTCAAAAATTTAACAATAGAAAGCATCATTAGTTTGAGTGGGCATAACCTTAATCCATTTAGAAACATATCAACAATAACTAATATATATGCATACTCCATAAAAGAAGGAAAAGGACCTATGAAATTTATTCCCACGCAACAAAAAACTTAACTACCAAATTCCCAATCAAGGGCATTTAATTCCTTTTACCAATGCCTCCACTCCTTAGACACTTATCACAATGCAAGCAATAATAATAAGCATCCTTAAAGAGAGTAGGTTAGAAAAAACCAATTGTAGCACCTTACAAGTTGTCTTCTTACCACCAAAATGGCCATTATAATGCAACTCTTAACAAAAGCCTAGAATACTTTGTTGCTCCTCTTTAGGCACACATTTGTGAATAATTTGGATTGCATAATGCTTAAATAAAAATGGGTCATCCTAATATTAATGCTTTTATGTAGATAAATGCCTCTTTTTTTGTTGATAAGACATTTGGCCCAAAACATGCCATAAGCAAGATAATTAATCATATTAGCTTACTATAGTTTCTTGGCTGTAAAAAGTAATTATTAATTAGGAAAGGTTTCATAAATAGGTTTAACACCTTTGTGGTCATGTGTGTTAAAGGAGGAAATCAATCTAAAAAGATTGTTAGTTACCACATTTTCACAACCATTTTTATCCCTAATTTCTAGGTTAAAATCTTTCAAAAGCAAATTCATCTCATTAACCTTCACTTAGCATTGAGTTTAATTGATAAATATTTTAGTGCAACACAATTGAAATTCATAATCACCTTAGATCCTTCTAAATAAGACCTAAATTGATCTATTGCAAAAACAACCACCAACAATTCTTTTTCAATTCAATTGGGCATTATTAAGTATTCCACTAGCACAATAGATAACATGCAACAATTTGTCTACCTTCTATGGCATAATGAGATGCATCACAAATTATCTAAAAGGGAAATGTTTAATCTAATGCCATAATGATAAGTGTGGAGGTCACCTTAACTAAACTAAAAGCATTCAAAGAAGTATCATAAAAAGCAAATGGAACATCTTTAGACAGTAAGTTACATAAAGGGTGACTGATTTTGGAAAAGTCCTTAATAAATTGCTTATAAAACCCAGCATGTCCTAAGAATCTCTTAGCTCCCTTGACTAAAGTGGGAGGTGAAAAATTAACAATTAGATCAATCTTTACTTTATCTACCTCAATATCCTTACAAGATATGACATGACCAATGCTTAGCCATAAAGTGACTCTCTCCCTAGCTTAATGTTAGGTTACACTCTATACATCTTCTCAACACTAAAGTCAAGTTATCTAGGCATGCATTTAAAGAAGTACCAAAATTTGAAAAGCCATTTAGAAAGACCTCTATGAAGCATTTCACCATGTCTAAAAATATGGACATCATAAATCTTTCAAAGATGTTTGGGCATTGCAAAGCCCCAAAAGCATTATCCTAAACGTAAATGTCCTAAATGGATATGTGAAAGTTGTCTTCTCTTAGTCTTTTAAAGCAACTGGAATTTGATAGTGACCTAAAAGGCCATCAAAAAAGTAATAAAAATCATGTCCATTTAATCTTTCTAACATATGATCATTAAAAGGAAGGGGAAAATGATTTTTTTTAGTATCTACATTTACCTTCTTGTAATGTTTGAATATTTACATCCTATGATTGCCCTAGTAGGAACCAAGTCATTCTACTCATTTATGACAACAAGGATGCTAGATTTCTTGGGCATAACATGCATAAGGCTAGCACACCTGCTATCTAAAATAAGGATAAATCATTCCTACGTCTAGAAATTTCAATATTTGTTTCTTTACTATCTCTTGCATATTTGGGTTAAGTCTTCTCTAGGATACCCAACTTGGTTTGGAATTTTCCTAGAGAAGTATCCTATGCCACGCACATTGCAAGCCTAATGCATATAATGTTAGAAATGGTCTAGCCCATTGCTTTCCTAGACTCACTAAGTACCTGAACTAAGCTCCCTTCTTAAGAATGAGTTAAATTGGAAGCAATAATGATCAAATATGTATCTCCCTCTCCTATAAAGATATATTTAAAGTGTGCAGGTAACTCCTTCAATTCTAACTTAGGCAAAGGGTTCTCCTCTCCAATAGAAAGTGACTTAGGTAGTTTTAAGGACTATTTAAGTTCTCTTAAGGAATATTTTGGCTACCTTATCCAAAACATCATGCTACTCTTGAATTTCTCTCTTAATTTCATTCTCCACTCTTTCCAAAGTTATTACAACTTTTAATTTAACTTTCATCATGTTATGTAGATAAGTCTCATGAACTAATGATTGCAAATAATAAATATAGGCACATTCATTACTAGGTAAACATAATCAAAGGATAAGAGAATTAAACACTCTAAATTCAATAATCTCTCCTAAGACTGTCATTGTTAACATCTGATTATAAACATCAATTATTATCTTAGTGATTGCCATGAATGGGTGGTGAACAAGAATAATCACCTCTTTATACTTAGATGGGGTGCTTTCCATGTTTAAGACTACAAAATCAATTAGGATAATGAGAATATCTAGTTGAATCAATAGGTTTGCAACTATGCTCCTTAGATACTTCACAAAAAAATTGGCAAGTTGTAAAGTCATTATGGTAGGTTTCAACTCCCCAAATCCTAATAGCAAGAAAATACAATATCACATGAACTTTACTCCTAAGTCTCGAATAGCCTTAGTAATCTTGTTGTCTCCCAAAGTGAAGGTAATGATAACACTTCCAAGATACTTCATCTTGGGGGGTAACTTGTGCTGTATGATAGCATTCATTGCTATTAAGACAATTACTTTCTCATTCTTCCCATATCTCTTATTTTAGGTGTCTAACTCCCCGAAAAATTTTGCATAAGAAGGGATATTCTTGATAACATCCAAATGAAGTAAATTAACATTCACTTTTGAAAACATATCAAAAGTTTCAAAGAATTACTTATCCTATTTGGTTTCTTTCAAGCAATTTTATAAAGAAATTGGTTGCTTGTATGGTTTGATGACTTTATGGGAATTTGGGCAATAAATAGTCCTTTTTTTCCATTCATTTAGTTTGATTTAGATGACTATTTGACTTTAATTTGCACATTTTTGGGATAGCCTTCTTCTATTAACTCAATTTGTGCCTCCTATTTAAGCTCCAAACTTGAATTATCTACATCATGTTGCATATCACCAATATCTTTATTAACTAAATTTTATTCAATAACTTACCACTTCTAAGGATTGTCATAGACTTTGCTTGCTCTAGTTTGCTAGTTAACTTCCCTTTTTGGTTTCCTTCCAATGCTTCTACACATTGCCCAACTTTCATCATTGCTTTTCTCATAGATGCTTTTAAAGAATCCAACCTTCACATATTTTTTTATTGATTTTTATTGTTAAGTTGCATAAAAGCCTTCAAACTCTCTTTTGAGGTGGGTTTTGTTAATTGATTGGAAGGGACAACTAAGGTATGAAATTGTGGAGGATTCTAGTTTGGAATATATGTAGGGTCAAGGTTGTTTTCCCATGAGAAATTTGGGTAATTTCTCCATTAAAGGTTGTAAGTGATTGAGAATGGGTCATTTCTCAACCTAGTTTGATATGAGTCCATTAAAATTAGCTCACTCTTGCTTATCACCTTCATAAGAATCATATGAAAAGCATACATTAGCTCTATGTCCTAAAACACCACAAACCCCATATACCTATTTATTGGCTAAATTTTTGGTAGTGAGAAATTGTATTTGCTTAGTCAACTCTACCAATTGCATAGCCATTTCATTATGTGAGCTCAATTCATGTGTGGCAACTCTTCTTCCCCTACCACTTTTTTGTTAGGATTTAGCTCCTAACATTTCAAAAAATCATAAGTCTTCTTAGTAGTCTTTTTCTCACATATCTCCACCAATTGCATTATCAACTAGAGTTTGACACTATTGTGTTAAACCATCATAAAAAAATTAATATTAGAGTTCCAATGAGAAGTAATAATGCATACACTAAATAGGAAACATGCTAAATCTATCACAATTTTCACAAAATAGTTCATTATACATTTGAATGAAAGTAGCTATTTTAATCCCCTATTTTATAATTTTCTTATAAGAATAGAACTTCCTAATAAATTTATTATGAACCATATACCATGTGGTCAACGAACCAATTGCCAATGTTCTTAACCAAGCCTTAGCCTTGTCCTTTATAGTATAGGGAAAGCACCTTATTTTAAGCTAATCTTCTATCAACCCTTGCAATGGAAATGGCTACATACTAGCATAAAAATTGCTAATAAATGTAAGAGGATCTTCACATGCCATTCCATAAAAGGATGGTAGCATAATAGAGGGGATAGTATTTATGTCATAATTTCCAATTACTTCTTCTAATAGAATGCAAGAGGGTGAAGTCCATACTACAAGAATAACTTATTCTTTCGTGGTCCTTTGTCTTTTGGTTGTCATGTTTGGATGTTGAATTTCTCCTTGCACAACCCTTACCTCGGCTTCATCCCTAATCTCAAACTTATGCCTCCCCTTTATTAGTTTCCATGCTGGATAACTAATCCAAGGGTTGTTCTCCAAACCAAGTATGAACTCTCCTCTTAGAGATTTCCTACCTTACATGCACCTAAAAAACAAAATAACAAAAAAATTCAACAACCTAATGGTTAAATTAAGATTAAATTGAAGGAAGTGTAACAAGCATGAAAAAATTAAAAAAACAAAAACATAAAATTGAGAAAAAAAAAGTTTAAAAAAAAAAGAAAAAAAGAATTTTAAAATTTTAAAAGAAAGGTTGAACTATGATGTTCCATAAGCAAGGTACACATAACAATTTAGAAAACCAAGAAAACAAGAAAGAAAATCAAATTGCAACTATTTGACAATGGTGCCAAGAACATAATGATTAAAAAATTAGTAATTCACACCTATACAAATCAAATGTAAGACAATGCCAAATACACCTTAAGGTTTTTGTAACACCTAACACTTCTCACACACATTATCACATCATCTTATGCAGGTTTATATGTTTAATATGCATATATATGCTAATGTTGCTTACATTTCTTTATTCATGATATCATTTAAATGAGCATTTCTATTGTTGTGATGTGTGTGTACTAGTGCCTGGCTAGAAACTTTAATTGATCTTAGAATTAAATTAGATAAGACATGTTTCAAGCATGTGAATGCCCACCTCATTTCATGCTTGCAACAAGTGTCTCTTAATGTGGCAAGCATACAAATGTCAACCCTTGCTCCCTTTAGCCTAGAAATATATGTAAACTTATGGAACACTTACAGTGTAACTTATTCAAATCAAGCTTAGAGAGAAAGTGGCTGGCCGAAACTTGTGAGGTGACTTTCTTTATCTTTCAAGCTTTCTCTTACTTTATTTATGCTTTGGAGAATAGATTAACAATAAAGGATTGTGTCTAGAATGATTAAATGAAAGAGAATAGTAGAAACCCTAACTAAATATTATGCAATTATGAACTAGGTTTTCTTGTGAAGCTAGATTGGGCACACATATTTTAACAACTTTGGCAATAAGATTGAATGAAGCTTAGCTATGAAATAATGTTCTAATTAGTCTTAGAGGATATAATGAGTAACTTATATGGAATTATGCTTGAGATTATGTTAATTAGGCTACCCTCTTAAATAATTCAACTAAACAATGTAATTAGGAATTGATTATATATCTATTAAGGTTGTTTATTTTAGATTGGTATGATTAGATTTAACTAATAAATAATTTCACTTTGATGTTTAATGATCAAAATATGTCATAGTCTCAACTAAAGATATATATATATCTTTTAGCTAAGATTAAGGTAAGTAGAATCTTAACTATCATTACAAGTTGAATATATGATAATGTGTATTAAGTGCTAGTTGATGGTTACTAAAGTATGTTCCAATGATTGGATACTTAACTAATAATGTAATAATACTTCATACATTCCATGACAATGAACATGAATCACAGTACAAATAATGAATGAAAGAGCACTTCCATTATACATATTGCATGGATGGATTTCGTAAGGACTTGGCATAACCAAAATGATGTGGCTTGAATAAATTTATCCATCACAATGTGGACTAAACAAGATATATCCATTGTAGTATGGATTAAAGTGAAGGCCAATGATCCTAGGGTATACTCAACAACAAAAAAGAATTTCATGCCTTAAAAGAGGATCTTATGATCATTATCATTCTCAAAGCATATCATGCATGATTCTATTTACTAAATTAGAAACTCACCAACTCATAATGACAGGTGATGGATCTAGAGTATGCAGTGTAGTGTAACACACAAGGAGCAAGAATCGTAATCATTGATGTCAAAGTCATTCTATTAATTGTGGTCCTTGAAATAGAATATATAGCCAATGGCTCTCATGCATTTTATGATGAGCACATGTGGAGGTTCTTATAAATAGTGTAAATTATAAGGGTAAATGGTAAGTGGGAAAAATAGTAATGGCCAAGGGTTTGACCACATTTGTGATCTTTTATGATGAGCAGTGACAAAAAATGTATCTTATTGCAAATGCTTTTCATGAGTTCAAAGTTCAAGTTGAATGTATGGTATCCTAAGTGAGTACATATGATTAAGTAATAGTAGTATCACTTGAATAAGAATCTCAACTCAAGGAAATCTAGGTAAAATCATTTCTATTGGTAAATAGTAACTTGTGCTCAGATCACTACAAAAAGCTAGGGACTCGATTAAGGACATCAATATCATTCTTAATGTGGATTGTGAAATAATCCACATTTTCTTACATAGAATTTTAGCAACTGAATTTGAGCTAGAAACTAAACCAAAATTCCAACTTATACTAGAAAATAAAGTGAGTGAACTTAATAAAACATAATTATTTTTTTTTTCTTTCCAATTGAATCCAATTCTCAATCTGCTTCAATAAATATGTTGAATTAAACTTATTAGAATGTAGGATTTGAATAAACAACACTCTAATTAATCAAACATAGGTACTAAGCTTATTATCCTTGTCAGCATTATCACAACACTTGAACATTGTCTAAAAACAAATAAAAATTCAGATTAGGGAATAATCTCACTAAAATTAGATAAAATTGTTGATGTTTAGTTACCAATCCAAATGACATGTAATAAATCGATGCCTTGATGTAAAGCTAAAGATTTATCAAATGTTTTAAAGAGCGAGACATTGAAGTAAGTTCATCAAAGCTTAGTCAAACTAATGAATTAAACTAAAACTCTTGTCTATTGGGGCTGTTTTAATTTGAAGTTGATGTACCTATCAAATTAATCCTAAAATCTAGTTTGGCTTACTCATAAAATTGGAGAAACAATATAAATAAACTAAACTTGTGAATTTAATAAACAAAACAAAATCCTAAATTAGTTGAAATAATAATCCAACATTCATCAACACATAAAGGAAGCTTACCAAGTACCTAAGAGTTGGTCTAACTACTCATGCTTACTAAACTAAACATAACAATGGTGGATGACATAAAAAAATTGAATTTGCAAACCCCCTTTTGAAAGCACTACCTCCACTTCTACAATGTAGTTGATTTCCTCCAATAAGCAAAATCTTTTCATCTCATCCCTCCAATTTGATTATCACGATCTGTTTTGCCAATGGACTCATTTTCTCCTCCAAAGCATTTAGGAACAGCAGCCCATAACTCCTAAAAGTTTCATGGCATGTTCGCTCACAACCTTTTTGAAACTTCAAAAGTACCTGGTGTGAAACCAAAGAATGATCCCTATTGATGTTTGCCCACTCTTGACCTATGCAAATAAGATGTGTATATATATATCTAAGAGAGGAAGCCCCAATGAAAATAAAATCATCCTTATTGATGTGAACCTTGTTAGATGTGGCTAAGAAACCCACAATCTGATCATGTATGAAACCAAAGAAAAGTGATGCGGCCCACATTCAAGACCAAGAACCATGTATAAAACCTAAGGAAAGTGATGCAGCCCAAATTCAAGACCAAGAACCAACCTATGTCTCTCATCTTTGACTTTATCATTTCCCATGTACCACACCTTTCCTGTGCATAATCTTGGAATAGTAACAGCCACAAGCATTGGAAGTATTGTGTTTTATTAGCTTTTAATTTCTAGATTTGACTTAAGTCTTTTAGTCTCCTTTTGCTTGGTCTATAAGGCCATCAAGTTTCTGTAAAAAAGGAGATGAATGAATAAATAAATAAAATTTGTTGAAGTGTAATCTCCTTGAAAACATAGAAGAGTTGTCACTCCTTCCTTGAAAAGTTGGAACGTTTCTAAAGTTTGCATCCTTGAAGTGTTGCAGCCATCAATCCAGAAGAATTGTTGCATTTTCATCTTCCTTAGAGGCCTAGAAGAGCAACCATCGAAGTTCTATTCACTTACAATTTCCTACTTTTCACCCCAAATTTTGTGTGTAAGTCACTCTCTCGATCTTACTATTTAAGTAATCAAACTTGGACTACATTAGAAAGCCAAACTAGATTTTTAAGATCTAAATGATCCCAAACTTAGGCTTTAAGAAGTGAAACCAATGGCATGGAAGAAGGGTATGGATGCCGAATTCTACAAAATAATGAACATGGGAGTGATTAATTGGTTTAAACATCACAAAATGAGTTAGTTCTTGATAAATTCTTTAGTTCTTGAAAGATTTAAAAGGGAAAATTCCCACTTTTTATTTTACATAATGTTTTGCCTCCTTTAACAATGAAATTAAGCCTATTTATAGGCTAAAAACAACTACTCCTATAAAGTTTTCTTTACAATCACTTAACACAAACCCATTTAGCATAGTTATGCAATTAATAAAGTCTTGGCCCACATTAAGGTTTGCTTTGCCTTGCTTCAGATTCTTTGGGCCAAACTTCTTTAATCAACCTACTACGTGCCTCTTTCATCTATTTAGCTCTTAAACATGTCATTGGTCCTTCTTGAATGCTCATTAGATCAATAGAAGTCATTCATGCATTGATGCCTCCAAGGATATCATCATTTCCCCACTCTTCAAAAGGATTCATCCTTAAATCATTATTGGCATCAAAAAAAGAAGGAAAAGAAACATTAAATGTTACACTCACATTATACTCACCAAGTAGGTTCAACTTATAGGCATTGTCATTAATTTGTGTCATAACTTGAAATGCACCATTTCCTTTAGGTTACAGCTTTGAATGGCATTAAGCCAGGAACTTTTCCCTACACATATGCACCTAAACCCAATCACCAAGTTCCAAAACCACCTTCTTTCACCCTTTGTAGGCATGTGATACATATTGCTCAATCCATTTTTCAATTTGTTGTTGTACCTTCTCATGTAACTTCTTTACCATTTTGACCTTGTGTTCACCATCTAGGCTACCATACTCATTGAGAGGTAAAGGCATCAAATTCAAGGGAGTCACAAAGGATTGAAACCATACACAATTTTAAATGAAAAGTAACTAGTAGCAAACTGAATACTCTTATTATATGCAAACTCTACACATGGCAATCGATCTTCCTTTATTTTTAAATTCATTTAAATAATAAATGCAACAAAGTAGAAAGAGTTAAATTAATTACATCAATTTGCCCATCCATTTGTGTATGGAAAATAGTTGAGAACAATAACTTAGTACCTGACTTACCCCATAAAGCCTTCTGAAAGTAGTTCAAGAACTCTGTATCCCAGTTTCAAATAATGTTCTAAGGCATGCCATGCAAGCATATTACCTCTCTAAAGAACAATCCACCACCTTGTTTGTATCACTAGTTTTATGGCATGGGATGAAGTATACCATCTTTGAAAACTTGTTAACAACAATAAATACAATATCTCTACCCTTTCTTAGTTGTTGCAGTCCTACCACAAAGTCCATAGAGAAATCAACCTAGGATTGGCTAGGTATAGGTAAAGGGGTGTACAAGCCATAGGGTAATACTCTAGATTTAATCTATTCTTGCATCCATAATGAATTACTTCCAAATCATATCATCTTAATTTTGCTAACAAAATATGCTTAGCATGCATGGGTACAAAATCACACAAGACCTCGTTAGTATATCTCCTCATAGTAAATAATACTAACACCTGCTTATTTCCCTTAACCTCCCCATATTCATTTAACCATTAAAGCTTATATGTTCTAAGGTGCTTCATGGTTTGGAAATTAAGCTTTTCAACTACATTTGTATAGCTACCCTCATCAATGATCATGCTACATACCTTATATTGATGTAGCACTATGTATGGATAATATTATCTCCTTGCATTTCATCATCTTCTTGGCTTATGCACTCAATGTTTATCTTAACCATCAACATGTCTCCCTCAATTAGGTACTCCTCTCTCCATTGGTGGCATAGAGTCATCATTAAACTCATGTTTTGTCTTAATATCACTATTACGCTACAACACCTCAATACACTTTTTTAGCACTTAGATTCAATATGTCCTCTTCCTAAACACTCCATTATTTGATGAACTTCAATGAATTTAGACTATCTAAAAGCAAAGTCCTATTGTTAAATAATTAAGGGATAATCTCATGTTTTAGGTGATGAATAAATCTCTCATAGTATAAACAACTAATTAAGGGAAAAGCATGTTACCCAAAAATAAAATAATGTGCATATGTCCCCATAGAATCTTAGGTCATGGTAGATGTTTAAGTTCCATGAATCCTTTGTGTAATTGACTTGTTGGAAAAAATAGATATGCCTTATTAGCCATAATTGAAGTAAATATCTCATGTTTTAGGCAATAAAGTAATCTATCACCCTAAGAAAGCTAATCAAGGTTTTTTGTTTTTTTTAAGGAATTTGATGGATTTAGACAACCCAAGGTCTATTGACATGCATGTCATAACAATATTACTATTCATAAAAGATATAGATGTCCATTGCATGCTCATTTTCTATAAATGTTTTCTAATAATGATTTGAAAAGCCTTACTACCCGCGAATTAAGTGAGGGTTTCATGATTTGAGAAATAAATGATTCTTCCTAGTAAAGAAATATAATCAAAGTAATAGCTCTTTATTCAATGGACTACAATTAATTTCAACCAAGCAAGCCAAAATAACATGCATCTCATAATGGAATTAGTGATTAGTGCAATATCATAATTCCTTTGTGTTAATGACTTCTTGTAATGCAAGGAGAAGCCTTTTTTTTCTTTAAAACAAAGTGGTGTTCATCTTTCAGGCAATGTACCATTCTATCTTGGTAGGAACTAATCCAAATGAATGACTCCTTCATTTGATAGAATTTAATGGATTAAAATTAAATAGGCTATATTGATGTGAATGTTGTAAAGGAAATAATGTTCAATGTACACATAGATGTTAATTACACAACCATTTTGCATGACTGATTTCTTGCAATGAAATGAGAAGCCTTATTACTAAGGAATCAAGTGATACTATAAAGTTTCAAATAATGAATCATTCTTTGATGGAAAAGAAAGCTACTTAAGATTAATAGTTTTTTTTATTTAATGGACTTTAATCAAGTCAAACAACTAAAAGAGTAGTCCTATTGTCAAATAAATAATAAACATCTCATGTTTCAAGTAATAAAAATTTTCTCATAACAAAGAAAGCTCATTGAGTGTAATAACTTCTTTATTGGATGGACTTTTGATGGATTCAACCTACCTAATACATAATACTGTACATCTCCACAAGAAATTAATGATTAGTGAAGTCATTTAATTAAATATTGTAATTCCTTTCTTTGAATGACCCCTTAGAATGAAATGAGAAGCCTTATTAGCTAGAATTGAAGTGTTGATCTCATCTTTTAGGCAATGAACTATTCCATCTATGAAAGAAAAGT
This sequence comes from Rhizophora apiculata, assembly GCA_037832385.1. Lineage (NCBI taxonomy): Eukaryota > Viridiplantae > Streptophyta > Magnoliopsida > Malpighiales > Rhizophoraceae > Rhizophora > Rhizophora apiculata. The sequence continues at coordinate 1,141,435 of CM075438.1, read as the reverse complement.
TAATTATGACGAATGACCCCTTTGTTTGAAGGAATTTAATGGATTCACGTTACCTAAGAATTTTTTAAGTATATGTTATAGACAAATTAATGTTTATTGTAGATATGGATGTTAATTGCATGATCATTTTATGTGAATGATTCCATGCAATGAATGAAGAAACATTATTATCAAGTAATGAGGTGATGGTCTTAAGTATAAAGTAATGAGCAATTCTTATAAAGTAAAGAAAGCTAATCAATAGTAGTAGCTCCTTTATTTAATGAACTTCAATGAATTTGGAATTTCTATAGGAGAAGTCCTCTTATCAAGTCATAAGGAGATGGTCTCAAGTTTTAAGCAAGCAAAAACTTAAGAGTAAAGAAGGCTAATAAAGAGTAATAAGGCTAATCAAAAGTAATAGATTCTCGTTGAAAATAGCAAAGACATTATAATCTCTTGGTAATTCCAACCTATAGACATATCTCGAATCTTTCCATCACATTAAATGGACCATGAGCTCAGGGCATCAAATTTGACTTCCTATTCCATGGAAATCTTCATTTCCTCAATTGAAGTCACATTAAGTCACCAAGAGCAAACTGGTATTCCTTTTGGTTTTTGTATCTATGTGCATTTAAACTTCATTATTGCTTTTAATTTGACCTAGAATTTGCTCATAGAGCTTTGTTACTATCTTGGCTCTTTCATCTCCATCAAAACACTCTATCTCATTTAGGAAGTGGAGTGAGATCAATAGGAGTGATGGGCTTGAAATCATGTACTACACCAAATGGAGTAAAGCAAGTAGTGCAATTTGTGCTCCTATTGTAGGCAATAAATAACTCCATCATAGTAAAGAACACCAATTAGTAGTAATAGTTTCTTTATTGTATGGATGATGAATGAGAATTTATTATATTTTTTCCTTTTTACATTTAATATTTTTAATGAATTTTAGATTTATATAAGATTATTATATTTTGTTTCTAGTTTTAAGAATGTTTTAAAAAAGTTTTAAGGATATATGATTTTAGTAGGAAAAGTTAAATCATTTTATTGTTTTGATTTTTGTTACTTGTTTCAAGTTTTTTACTTACTTAAAGGTCCATATTGGAAAAGTGGTATTTAGTGAAGTTGTCATAGACATCTCAATTTTTCTAGATTAAAGTTAAGAGTCCAAATGCAATTGCATTTGGACCTTGAGACATTACTTCAAAGATAGGGTATAAAACTAAAGTCTAGTCCTAATTGATGTAGGATTCTTATTCAAGTGTTGTGGACGAAAAAGGGGCATAAATTAAATTTTAACATCCAAGTCAAGTGATTTAAAAGGCTAAATTGAAGTGGACTATTAAGCCTATAATTCTTCTGAAAAGATCCAAACCCAAATTATTTTTTTAATGGTTTAAAAATAATGGAGAAGTCGATATAGAATCTATCATGGACTAGACTGAGTTAGTCTCAATTTTTAACTCATAACTTGGGCTTTGGACCTTTGTTTATAGCAAGACTTGATGCATTGGAAAGATGTAGAGGAAGACTACAACTTTCATGAATAAGTTAGAACCTAATTTTGATTGTATCTTGTATGAAATCAACTTGAAAGAGAATAAAGGGATTTTGGAAGATTAAGGAAACCTTAATTCTTTAGTGTTTGCTAGTGGCTGCTATTAATGGTTTATGTTTTTTTTTTTCTTAAGGATATGAATAATCATCTTTTGGAAGTAAAATGGGAGAGACAAAGAGAACTAAATCATCACTTTAGAGGCTCTTTAACAATTTTAAGGGATTTCAAAACTTTTGATACATCAAAGGTATAAACTATTTTGATATGTTCTACTCTTTTTTTATTAAATTATTTGAGTTACTCTGATTTAATGGTTGAATGATTGTTCATTCAATTAATTTGGTTAAACCTACTAAATTTAATAAAGGAATATTAATTGCTAGAATTAGGAATAATGATTCATTTTTATCCTCTTCCTAGTCACCAAGTAGCAAATAACAATAAGGAATTATAGACAAATTTTCATCTTATTTTTACAAACATCTAAACATAGGTTAAATGATCCAAGCTTGTGTGATTGTTACTTGTATTAACCTATTTACATAGCTCTTAAGGTTGTTGTATATTACTATAGTGAACTTTTTCTAGGGCTATAACAATTAGAATCTAAGTGAAGAGTTTGTTTTGCTTAATGAATATCTAAAGGAAAATTTAGGTAACAAAGCTTGTTGATATTTAGGATTGATGGTCCATTAAAATTGAAATAATGTTGTGGATAGTTAAAAACACTAAATATCATAATTGTGTGTGAACCTCAAATTGTACTTTTAATATTTGATCTTTTTATATTTTATTTTTTTGATCAATTTATTTATTTTCTTTGCTAAAAATTAGAATTCAACCTTTTTCCCTCCACCTAATTATGTTAAGGTGTTTAATTTTTAGTTAATTAATAGTAAATTTGTTAGCACTCATTCTGAGCTTAACCCTTGCTTATACTATTTACTATTGAATAATTGAGAGTAAGGTATTAAATTTTTGGTTCTTTAAACAACTACCAAAAATTGGCATCATTTTAAGAAAGTCTTTTCTATAAATTTTTACATTATATATATATAATTCTAGTAAGTTGATTATAGCATTATCTCCCCTTCCACTTTTGAAGGTTTGTGTTTCTCAAGCATTTTTGGTGTTTTAGTGTTTTCAATTACAATGGTACTATTAATGAAGAAAATCAATTAGTGGTGTAGAAATGATGCCAAAGTCCTTAACAATGTGTCTATAAGAACTAGTTAAACCATGAAAACTATGCATATTACTAATAGACTTAGGTGTAGGCTAATCATTGATTGCAACCTCAATATCCCTAGCACCTATAACATAGTTGAGAAACATGTCATGATGAGTGCAAAAGGAACGTTTCTTGAGGTTAACATACAATTTCATGACCCGTAAGACACTTAAAACAAAATGTAAATGATCAAGATGCTTATTTATATTTTTGTTATAGACTAAAATAACATCAAAATACATAATCATAAAATTATTGATGAATGCACACAAAACATGATTCATTAATGTCATAAAAATGCCACAAGAGTAACCTTGATAAGTTTTATTCTCAAAAGAACCAAACAAAAGGGTCTCTTAAATTTACTAAAATTCAATTAGCCATCCCATAAAAGAGGGGTATATGCCTATATTAAAGTTTAAAACATAATAGTTAATACAAAATAGAATTAAAAATAGAAAACTTACCCAACAAACCACTAAATAAAGGATTGGGCTTAAATTGAGACATTATTCAATCCATTACAATTATAAAATAACTAAATAATAGGCATTTCCCCCCTCCCTAAAGAAAAAAGCTATGCGGCCAAGTTTAGAATTCAACCCAAACTCCTCAAATAAGTTATCATTGAACTTGTATAAAGTTTATTAAGTCTTGGTGCTCCTTCAAGCCTTAATCCTTTTGTTATGCATTGTTTTCAGTCCAAGTTACTTCAATAAGCCCATTTAAAGCTTCTTGTATCCTTTTAGCTTAAGCTCATATTATTAGACCTCTATGTATGCACAACGAATCAATACATATGCTAACTTAATTCCCATGAAGAGGCCTTATTTTCTAGAAATGAAGCGTCAATCTAGTGTTTCAAGTAATTAAGCATTATATCTTGGTTAAGAAAAGTTAATCAAGATGAATGACTCCTTTGTTTGATGGAATTCAAGGGATTTAAACTATCCAAAATGTATTGACATGTATGTCACCAAAAAAAAAAAAAAATGATGTTCTCTATATACAACGATATAAATTTCATGATTATTTGGTATAAATGAACCTTGGCAACAAAAGGAGAAGCCTCTTCACCAGGAAATCAAATAGTTGTCTTAAGTTTCAAGTAATAAACGATTCCTTATGGTAAAGAAAGATTACCAACAATAATAGCTCCCTTTTTTGATAGACTTAAATGGATTTAGACAACCCATATCAAATGTCTTATTGTCAAGGAATTAAGAGACAATTTCATGTTTCAAGTAAGAAGATTCTCCCTTACTAAAGAAAACTAATTAAGAGTAATAATTTCTTTCTTGGATGGACTTCATGGGATTCTAACTACCAAGACATAATAACATAAATGTCACAATGAAATGAGTAATTGGTGTAGATACTTAAGCTAATTTCATAATTTCTTTACTTGAATTAGTTATTGGAATGAAAGGATAAGACTTATTATGCATATGAAGTGCTAGTGTCTTCTTTCAAGTACTAAACCATCCTATCTAGGTAAGAAAGAAATCAAGATCAACTCCTTTATTCTATGGAATAAGTCAATTCTAGCTAGCCATGGTTTACTTTTCATAATTTACCTTATAGGTCCAATTTATGTCTTTTCATATAACACATTATATATGAGTATTAGAAACTAACTTCATCAATAATATTGTATATTTTTCACAAATTTTTGTATATAAACACATAAGAGACAAAGTACATCATTAATCTAATCAAACCTCAGCCCAACTAGTTGGACCAATGAATCAGCAAAGTAGACACTAGACTAGGTCGAGTTAATATAAGAACCACTAGGTACTTTGAACCAAAAAAAGACCAATTGATCTAGCCAATTTTTTGAAATTCAGATGATCAAGAAAATTGGATAAACTAAACCAAGTCTTTTTTGGCTAAATGACATCATTTTTAATTAGTGGTGGCTAAAATTCTCCTACCTCCCAAACATGATCCAAAGCAAAAGACTCTGCATTCTTGCAACCTCCTAATCCAACAATCCATCATCTTTGATATGGCTTCAATTTTTGCTGCCACTCTTTTAGAGTCCACCTCTGACATTGACCATCTTCAATCATGTTTAAGGTAAACATTAATTTTCTTAAGTTGTGTTTTAACTTCATGATCACACTTTTGTTCATAGCCATGATTAAGATATACTAGCTTTGATTTCTTTTGTTTGATCTATGTACCATCCTTCTCATCCTTGAAATGCTTATTATTAGAACTAATAAAACTATGATCTCATGTTCAATTTAGGCTCTTATTTACCAATAAACATGATTAGAAAAATGTGTATTACCAAAACTTCAACAATAAGGCAACAATTCTCATTCCAAATAAAAGGGACAATATTCGTTAATCATGGGGAACTCTAATTCTTAAGTAAATGAAAGTAAGGCTTCTTATAAAATGAAAAAAATGAAAACCAAAAGCATAGTTGATGGGGAATTTTACTATTACTTGTCTCAAATGAGATGAATTGATGTGAAGAAAATCAGGAAGACTGTTAAAAGAACCTTTAATATATTTAATATCAAAATCATAAACACTTAAAATAGTGGAATACATAAAACAATGGCTAAAATTTCTTGTTTAATAGTGGAATACTTCCTTTGACACTCATTCCAGTGTTTTGAGGTGAATCTCACTAATTGTTCCTTTTGACCATCTACATGTTTAAGAATTCCTCTATACCCCAGATTAGAAGCATCGGTTTCTACTATCTTTAGTAAAGAAAGGTCAGCTAAATGGAGACAAGGTAAAGAATTGATTTGGGCTTTGATAGTTTGGAAAAGTCATGTGAGATCCTCAGTCCAAGGTTTTGAAGTATTTCTTTTAGATAAATGATCATGGAGAGGTTTAATGGTGAGATGAGATTTTGGATAAAAATCAAAGATATAGTTAAGACTTCTAAGGAATCTCTGGAGTTGGGTTTTGTCTGTAAGTTGGTCAAGAAATTTTTCTGCAAATGTAAGTGTTTGAGAAAAGGGGGTTATAATTCCTTGGGAAATATAATGTCCAAGGAATCTTATTTTGGTTTGAAAGAGGTCGATCTTGGATCTAGAAACAGCTAAACTTGCTTTCTTTGTTAGATGCATGAAATGATGTAAATGTTTGATATGTTTGTCAATGTTTTTAGAAAAGACAAGTACATCATCAATGTATACAATAATGAAATGCATACAAGATATATAGATGTCATTCATAATACGTTGGAATTCTGATGGTGTATTTTTGAGTCCAAATGGCATAATATTCCATTCAAATTGACCAAATGGGACAGTGAATGTAGTTTTATAACGGTCTTTTTCATGAATTTGGATTTGCCAAAATCCTGATTTCATATCAAATTTTGAAAAAATGTTAGCATGCACAAGTCGTTGGAGTAAATCCTTTTGATTAAAGATGAGATACTTGATCCATTCTAATGCATTATTCAGAGGTTTGTAGTTGATTACTAGTCGAGGAATACCATGTTCTAATTCGGCATTTTTATTGACATAAAAAGCTACACAACTCTGAAGTTCTCGACTTCTCCCTAAGATCTACTAGTTTGTGATACTGAGAGGGGGGTGAATCAGTATCACCACAATTCGTAATTCGCAAGTAAGTGAACAACTTCAACCTCTTCTTAAAAGTGAACTCTTTCTCAGACTCGACTAAGTAGATCTATTACTACCTACTAATCACAATAGTCCCCAAAGTTACCTTTCAAACACGTTGCCTAATAGACAATTCGGATGTTCTTGTTTAGACCTTCGTTAGGTTATGGGTTGGCTAATACTTTAGCTACGTTCACAACTCAATTCAAAACACAGAACGTAAAGCAAATTAAGGACACATGAGATTTACGTGGTTTCGTCAACGTGATGTACATCCACGGTGGTAGGGACTCTATCAGCCAACCCATAACCTAACGAAGGCTTAAACAAGAACATCTGAATTGTCTATTAAGTAAGGTGTCTGAAAGGTGACTTTAGGGACTATTGTGATTAGTAGGTAGTAATAGATCTACCTTAGTCAAGTCTGAGAAAGAGTTCACTTTTAAGAAGAGGTTGAAGTTGTTCACTTACCTGCGAATTGCGAATTGTGGTGATACCCCCCCTCTCAGTATCACAAACTAGTAGATCCTAGGAAGAAGTTGAGAACTTCAATTGGTATCAGAGCACAGGTTCACTAGTTTGAAGCTTAACAGCTTGGTGTACTAGTTTGAAGGGATCTAGAAGTTTGACTTGTTCAGCATACTGAGAAATGGAAGCCAGTACCAGCACTAGCACCACTTACAGTAAGAAGGTTCCAATCTTCAACGGAACCAACTATCATATGTGGAGAGCAAAAATGCAAGCGGTATTTGCAACCATGGGCATAAACATGGTGAAATGCGTACATGAGGGTTTTGTGGCTCCAGAAGAAGGTAAAGACCCAACCCCAGAGGGGTTAAGGTAGTTTAAGATAAATGGGAAAGCCTCAAATGTCATCATTTCAGCATTGACAGATGCTGAGTATGCTAAAGTTATGGACGGAAAATCTACCAAGGAGATATGGGACAGATTGCAGAAAGTCTATGAAGGTGATGGTAGAATAAAGAAGGCTAAGCTTCAAGTGTTCAAGGAGAGATATGAATCTCTCAGAATGCAGAAGAATGAGACAGTTCAAGAGTTCTTCACCAGGGTTATTGACGCTGTAAACGACCTGAGAAGTCATAGGAAGAACAAGAAGGACTCATCGATTGTGAAGAAAATTCTGAGAATTCTGCCTGAGAGGTTTGCCTCAAAGGTGGCAGCCATAGAGGAGAGTAGAGATCTCAATTCTATGTCTCTGCATGATCTTCAGTGCAACTCATTACATATGAGATGAGAATAAAGTCAACTAAGAGCTCATCAACATCAAAGGTATCAAAAAAGGCAACTAAGAATCATCTAGTGAGGATAATGATGATGATGAAGAAGAAAGTGAAGGTGAAGTATTGGCTTACTTCACAAGGAAATTCAAAAAGGGGTCTAAGAAGGGAAAAGGACAGTTGTCCTTGAGATGTTATCGTTGTAGGCAGACTGAACACTTTGCTTCTCAGTGCAAAGTGAAACTTGATGATGAAGATGAGGATGGTGATGATGAGCAGAATTCAAGATGGAGAAAATCATCATTCAAATCAAAGAAGTCCAATAAGAAGATTGCTAACCTACAGAGGAAGACGAGAGGCTCATTCAAGAGTTATGTGAGTCAGACAAAAGAAGCTAATGAGGAGGAAGATGAAGACTCATCAGATGAGTATGTCTTTATGGCATCAGCACAAGGTGGTAGCTTAACCTCTCAAGAGGAAGAGGAAGTTGATGAAGAAGAGCCAGATCTTGAAGCTGAGCTGGAAGCAGCTTCAAAGGAGATAATCAGAGGGGCAGAACCATAAGAAGGTTGGAGGCCCATATAAAACATGTTGAAGCAAAGTCTGAGGAAGCTGAAAGTCAAAACGATGAAATAAAGGCTGAGCATATTAACTTGAAGAGAAGATTTGAGGAACAAATCAAAATATGTGAAGACCTTACAGTAGAGCTTGGCTCAAAAGCTTCAAAAATTGAAGAAATGGAGAAAGAGTTGCTGAGACTTCAGTAACAACTCAAAAGTAGCAAAGAGAACTTACAGAAACTTGAAATGATAAGAGAAACAAGTTCTGAAAAAGGAGAGAACAATGTAGAGAAAGTGCAGCAATCTGAGGCTGTATTGGCTAAAGAAAATAAGAATGTGCCACAGAAGTTGAAAGAGAAGGTTGTGACTCAGAAGAAGATAGCTGAGAATAAAAAAGATCTGAAGAAGCAACCTAGGGTGGCAAACAAGAAGGAAGAAAAGAAAGTCAGCCAACAGAGGGCTACGGCTGAACAAAAGAAGGAGAAAAAGGTGACTGAAATGAAAGTCACACAAGCAAAGAAGCCAGCTACTTTGCCTACACAGCAAGTGATGAATAGAAGAAAACAAGCAGTGATCAGACCCAGGAAGAGGCAGTTTCAAGGTCATTGCCTTTATTGTGGAGTTTGGGGTCATAAGGCGAGTAACAACTGGTGGAGAAGGCCAGTATATGTCTCCAACTTAAGAAGATACGATGCTGCATACAGGGGGAGACAATAAAGAATTCAGAAGAGAACACTTGTCGTGAGTTCTTGCACATACTATAAAAGGCAAGGACACACTGACAAGGATTGTTGGTGGAAGCCCAAACCAGTGGTTTCAAAGAACAAGTTTGCTATATTGGTAGACTTGGAACAGTGTGAAAGGTGCGGGCAAGATGGCCATAATGCCAAGAGATGCATGACACTTCTCCCTAAGCAAGAGAAGGCACTCAATGGCATAGTGAAAACAAGTAGTGCAGTCAAAGCTAAGAAAAAGGAGAAAGTTATCTTCCAGCCAGTTCAAAAAAAGGAATATAAAGTTAAAAGGGAGGTGGCTAATATAGCTAAAATTGCACTCAAAGTTGACTGCAAGAATAAGCAGTGGATCCTTGATAATGGATGCACTTCGCACATGATGGGAGACAAGAGTAAATTATCAAAGCTAAACAAATCAAGAGAAGGCAGAGTCAAGTTTGGCAATGATGATTCACTTAACATCAATGGTCAGGGGTCAGTAAAGATTGGAAGAGAAAAGTTAAAAGATGTTCTACACTGTTGTTCCCACAGCCTTGTATAGATTGTAATTGTTGTCAACTAGGTTTACGTGTGCAAGAAAGTAAACCCACATGGAAGGGCAAAAAGGTAAAACCATACGGAAGGGCAAGAAGGTAAAATCGCCGCGTAAACCCTATTAGGGTTTCATGGAGTAGAGTATATAATGGTCTTGGAAGACAAAGAACAGGGTGAGTCGGCAATGTTGAGCATTCAGCAAAACCTAAACAACCGACTAATCAAAGAGAATACCAAACCCAACACGCAAGAACACCACCGGCAAGGATGAAAAGAGTAAACAGTGCAGCCGACGGACAAATCGAGTGAACAGTAGCCGTCGTGAATAGTAAGCTTGACAGAAAAATGAAGAGAAACCCGACGGGAGAGAAAACCGATTACGGCTAGACGGGGCTGGACAGCAGGACGAAGAAAAGCAGACTGGCGGAAGAAGAAATCAGACGGCCATAGAAGAGAGAGATACCGACGGCAACAAAGAACAACCGTCGAGAGAGAAAGAGGAGACAACCGGAACAGAGGAGATCCGGCAACAGCAGAAGGAGATCCGGCAGGGACAGAGGAGATCCGGCGACAGCAGAAGGAGATCCGGCAGGGACAGAGGAGATCCGGCGACAGCAGAAGGAGATCCGGCTGGGACAGAGGAGATCCGGCGACGGCGTGAGAGAGAGCCGGCTGGGACGGTGAGAGATCCGGCAGAACTGGGATCCGGTCGACGGTGACAAATCCGGCAGACGGTGAGACAAATCCGGCAGGAAGAGAGAGAAATCCGGCGAGAAGAGAGAGAAATCCGTCGAGAAGGGAGAGAAATCCGACTAGACAGCAAGAGAGAGAGAAACGGACAGGCGAGCCGTGAGACAGTGAGATTGTGGGGCAAGGAGACGGGTGAGACCGTGAGATGGTAAAAACAGGAGTTGTGTGATACAACGTAGAGAAGGAATTCGGCGAAGCATTGAACTCAACGTATTTCCAGACTTCTTCAAGAGAGGTTAAAAAGCGTTGTGGTGAACTTTTAAGTAGCAGTGGAGTAGCCTTTCAATTCAACAGAGGCAAGACAAGTTAGAAAAAGGGTAGACACAGTAAGTGACACTCTTTGTATTGTACTTGCTTAGTAATTGCAATAGTGAAAGGAGCAGAGAATCAAAGACATCCATTGTAACCTGAATTCTCAAGTATAGTGGATAGTCTCGGTAAGGGAGAGTCCCTACCACCGTGGATGTACGTCACATTGACGGAACCACGTAAATCTCGTGTGTCCTTAATTTGCTTTACATTCTGTGTTTTGAATTGACTTGTGAATGCAGCTGAAGTATCAGCCAACTCATAACCTAACGAAGACCTAAATAAGAACATTCGTATTGTCTGCTAGGCAAGGTGTCTGAAAGGTGACTTTTGGGGACTATTGTGATTAGTAGGTAGCAATAGATCTACCTTAGTCGAGTCTGAGAAAGAGTTTGCTTTTAAGAAGAGGTTGAAGTTGTTCACTTACCTGCGAATTGCGAATTGTGGTGATACTGATTCACCCTCCCTCTCAGTATCAGGAACTAGTAGATCCTAGGGAGAAGTCGGGAACTTCAATTGGTATCAGAGCATAGGTTCACCAGTTTGAAGCTTAACAGCTTGGTGTACTACTTTGAAGGGATCTAAAAGTTTGACTTGTTCAGCATACTGAGAAATGGAAGCCGGTACCAGCACTAGCACCACTTACAGCAAGAAGGTTTCCAATCTTCAATCGGAACCAACTATCATATGTGGAGAGCAAGAATGCAAAGTGGTATTTTTTGCAACCATGGGCATGAACGTGGTGAAATGCGTACAGGAGGGTTTTGTGGCTCCGGAAGAAGGTAAAGACCTAACCCTAGAGGAGTTAAAGCAATTCGAGATAAATGGGAAGGCCTCAAATGTCATCATTTCAGCATTAACAGATGCTGAGTATGCTAAAGTTATGGACTGCAAATCTGCCAAGGAGATATGAAACAGATTGCAGAAAGTCTATGAAGGTGATGGCAAAATGAAGGAGGCTAAGCTTCAAGTGTTCAAGGAGAGATATGAATCTCTCAGAATGCAGAAAAATGAGACAGTTCAAGAGTTCTTCACCAGGGTTATTGACGCTTGTAAATGACTTGAGAAGTCATGGAAAGAACAGAAGGACTCATTGATTG